>JAPQRQ010000009.1:22605842-22616166 GCA_037367365.1 Apogon talboti
TAATCATGATTATTTTACACAAGTGTGATAGTTATTTCCAAACATTATTATTATTATTATTATTATTATTATTATTACTAGGGTGGGGTACATGGTAGAGCAACTATTTAGTTTTTTTGTTTTTTTCCCCCCCGGATACTGACCATTTTAATGCACACAAATCAGTTTCATAACATAAAAAAGCCTGTTTATTAGCGTGCAGTTAACATATCTGTCAGTTTGTCAGTTCTTTACTTTTTGTTTTAGCAATCTGGCATTTTTTATTTTTTTAAATTTTTTAAAAATTTTTTTTACCTCAAATCAGATTTCCAGCTTAAAACATAAACCTGTTTACCACAAACTGAACTTTCTGGTAATATATCATTAATAAAAATAATACTTGAGATACTTGATATTTCAGAAATTTAATCAGTACAGTTAACGTATCAAAGTTTGGCACCAAAACCCTTGTTATGCCTTTGTGTTCCCCAGTGTGGAGTTGAACAGTGGTGCAGATGCAGGTTGTATTTATTGATGGCTCATTTGGTAGGTGCAGATGCATGTATGTAAATAAAGTGAGAACAGCGTTTCCATGTACATATTATAGTGTAGTGAATGTTATGTTGCAACATCTTTACATCTAGAATTTCAGTGCAATTTGAAAGAAATGCAGCAAACCAGTGTAACACTTATTAAAATAGGATAGTTTACTGTAGGTTTATGTATGTATGCTGGCTTTAGCTTATGCCATGAGAGCAAAACTGACCAGGATCTAAGTGTGTGTCCTTCTTAACAATAACAAACACAGTTGCCAATGAGTTAGTTCAGGCTTTGTGATTGCAGGGGGATGTTGGTTCTGAAGCTACTGTGAAAATGACAGAGTGTATTTCTTTGTTTTTGGTTTGTTGAAGCTCAGTGTTCTGGAGTAAGGTACATATTTATTTGTCTTTTTAATGCTGGGTACTTCTTTGTTTACTGAATTTTCTACTTGTGTGTTTTAGAATGCGTGGAGGGGAATTTGGTGAGGGTTTTCTACCCAAGAGCTGGGGTTAGAACATGTTTTCCTTTGAGGATAGGTTTGTGAGGAAATGTTTTTTCTTCCTGTCTTGTTGCATGTTTTGCGACCCCCCTTTGGGATCCCGCCTTTGCTGATATTTACCACCAACTTGTCCCTTGTATCGTGGTTTTATTCAGTAACATTTTTGTACCATAGATGTGTATTAGATCTGTGTGAGCTCTGCCATAACAGAAGATAAAACCGTGTCACAGTTATAAGCCTATAGTTGTTATTCTTAGGCTTCAGACTACAGAATTATAGCGTAGTATACGATAGTAGACACATGTACCTGTAGCAGTAAGGTATATTAATAAATATACTGTAAGGCAAAGTAAAGAGCAAGACTGTAAAACAAACATACCAGCTGGAATGTATCTTTAATATAAAAACCCTTGTCTGCATGTAGTGTGTGTAAATGTACCATTGTGGTGTAAACATATAACCAGTTGAATATTAACTTAAATTTACTATCAAAAATCTACCTTTTGTGGTGTGTTATTTCTACAGTGCTTATGGGTATGGGTCCTGTGGACAAAAGACATTAGTCTCACAATAGTCACAAGTGTGTAATACATGATTGACAACCAAGTAATTTATGATTTGTGTGTGATTTGGAAGTGAACTTAAACACATTTTAACACATTTTCACTAATGCACACCCAATGATTGGATATTAACATATTATACACTGATTTTTGACTTCAGTTTCACAGATTTGATGATTTTCACTTTGGGATAAGTGTCCAGTGAATGAAAATGTCTGACATTCTTTTACATTTATTTACAGATTGTATACGTGTAAGTTCAAATTAACCTTTTCATGTCAAGCAGTCCATAAAGTTACATAGAATACACATAATTTGTGTTAGAGTTCATGTTATGGCTGTTGGTTGGTTGGTTGACTCTATTTCCAAGCTAATTGTAGCTAAACCTGTCCACTGTTGTTGCTGTTGCTATAGTAGACCAGAGTCAAGCGTCTATATAGAAATCTGTGCAGACATGCAAAATAATTTTTTTTAAAAATCCATTAACGTATATAAATTTATTTGCACATGTTCCACATTTCATTCCAAAGCACTAGTGGACTCTAGTTGAAGCGAGTGGGACATCATTCACATCAGGGCTTTTGATGGAATCTACCACGACTGGAGCCTCCACAGGCCACGGTTATGGGCCATCTTATGTGTTTCAGCAAAAATGATTTCCCAGTCCAGTGTGATGTAATCATGTAATCTTAAAGTGGAATCAGAATTTTTCCAAATAGATAGATGAAATAGCTTGCCACTTCTCAATTAGGTATACACATACATCCATTAACCAACCACAGAATTCAATTAGATTGCATTAATGTAGACTTTGCAATTGCAGTCCCTCAATCCCTTAGATCATATCCTCATGCTGAATGTGTCTACTATGTTGTGAATACATTCCAAGGATTTGGATTTATGCTTCTATCATTGTTACCTGTTACTTGTGTTGGAGTGGATGTTAGTATACTGTCAGTTTTATCCTCACGCTGAGTATGAACTAGTTTAATATCAGAAACAGATGAAGATACCAAATCTGAAGATGCTATATTGGCAACTGAGGTCAACATCTGTCGTATAATATGTACAACAGAGCAATAACTGCCTGAATTTCAGTGGAAATCACAATAGCATCATTTCCTTTAAATCCTTTAAAATCCTAAAGTCTGCAGTTTGTATGTGAATGCAGACCATCTTGTATTATTGACACATAAGTTGAGTTACAGTTGCAAACAGATAGACAGACAGGCATACGGACAGACGGCCCTGGGCGAGGATAATGAGTTATGAGTATGAGGGAAAAGTAGCCAGACCAGGCAAACAGCAGTGCACAGATAAGACAACGCTGTGCCAGGATATCCCAGCGGCTCAGGTGAGCTCAATTTTCAGTAATATTGAGCATATAATTCAATATTACTTCAGTTTTTGCAGAGAATACATTTGCAGATTGTGGGGCTCATAACTGCATTTTGAAGAGGATTTTAAAACAATGTCCAATATAAACAGTAACAGTAATTACAAACAAACAAAACCTGTCTCGGCTTAGACTCACCCAGAACACCTATTCTACCTCAGAAGCTGTAAACCTAGCCTTTAACGTTCTCAGATACCACGACAGAACCGGTCTTTTTGGCAGAATGGAAAATGGAAATCTCCTCGCAGACACACCCAGGTACTCAGCTGTGTCAGCATAACATGAGCTCCACATCCGTCACATTTGTGAGTATGTTTACGTATGGCTCCCATTCAGATCTGCCATCTGCTGCAGTATTTATACAAATAAATGATCATCCGTTGGCAGACAGTCGCAGTCACACTGTGTTGATAATTTGCTTTTGCCTGGTATTGTGTGATTCATTTCAGTGCTGATGGTAATAAAAACAACCCTAATTCCAACTGTACATCATAGAGACAACAGTAAACAGGGTTTCTCTCTGCCTGTGTATCTTTCCCTGCAATGTGTGTTCTGGGCCAAATCCAATTTAGTGAAAATGCCGTATTACTTTGACCTTTTACGATCATCCTATTTTCTGACATAACATAAAAAAAACATAAATGAGTAAAATTAATCTGGAAAGTCTAAAATATAATTTGTGGGGAAAAAAAAAACAAAAACAAAACATCTTTCCACCCGCTGTTTCTCAGTATTGAATAGTTTGTTAAACTCCTCATTAAACTTAATGAAACAAAGTTCAATCTCAGTGTTTCCTGATCTTTGAAGTGCACATGATTACGTACTGCCTTAAAATGTTATTTGTGGTATTTTATAACAAAAATCGTCATGAAAGAAGAAATCTCTTTTTAGATGAAGCATGCAGTTTTTTTTTATTAGTTTACTGTTGTTTCTGATCATGTCAATGATAATATTGTTGTGAGATCATCATCTTTAATTTGGAATATTTTTGTTATTATTATTTCCTCTTGTCATTTATTCCTTTTATTTAGGTTTAGGAGGCTTATTTGGCTCAGGATAGGACACTTTTTCCACAGAAAGAGCGAATTCTCAAAAAATAACCATGAGTGATATATACAACAGCATGCAGTAATATTCTTCTTAGACCAGTTTTTTCAGTCTCTACATAGTAACCCATTAGTAGTGAGCTACATCTCTGCAAATGTGCTGCGCAAAACATATACATGGATTTCCAAATCACATGAGGTATGCAGATTTAGCTCATTTCATACAAATAGGGCTTTAAATGTGCTTACCAATGCTGATAAACCATTGGATTTGTGTTGTAATGTGTACACAGAGCTTTAACCAAACAGTGCTGCAAGCTGCCCAATGAGGGGTAGAAAACATCAAGCAGAATCGTTATAAGGCCTTGAGGCTTTCTTCGTGATCGATCATTTTAAATGTCAGTGTTGCTACATGCAGCATTGTTTATGGTTAGCATGTTATACATTGATTTAGGTAGGGGAAATGATAAAAAAAAGGCTTTTATTATTTATAAGTGGTTTGAAGGTATAGTTATTTTCGGGTTCCGACTGAGTCACCGTTTCATACTCATGCCTTTGACGACAGGAACATATGTAAATGCGAAATTTATTGTGAAGTGGGCTGTAGTAAAGCACTTGTATATGTATGTGAGTACAGAGTGCAGGCGAGGACACGGTGGAGGTATAATGAGCTGACATCGGACACGCTAAGCGGCTGTATTTGTAGCCCGTGAGGCAGTAAAATGAAGACTTTCTGTTGCCTGTATATTTTACTGTGACACGATTATCAAGAGGCGATATAGCCGATCATACTGCTGATCATATATGTTTATTTGGTGACTATAAAAGAGTTTTATCACCACTGCTCAGTAGCTTGGAAATGACTGCTGAACATATCTTTATGGGCCCAGATTCTCAAGGAGGAGCTGGAGGATGTAGATGGGAGAAGGACATACGGACCCGCCTTTTTCTAGCAATTTAGACACTGATAATGATCTAATAAGTGTGCGATTTATTTGCATCATACACTATATGAACAAAAGTATTGGGACATGTTGGATTCAGGCGTTTCTTTTCTAACAGGGGTCTGGGGAAAAAAAAAAAACAATAATGGCAAATGTCATAATATAGGTTTATATTGGGATAAATATCATTGCAGTGGTTAGTTTGGTTTAAATTGTTATCTTTGCTTCCAAAATGCCTCACAGATGGTTTTTACTTTATTTCTACCTCTAATTTCTAAAATATTTTTCGTCCTCTGACTGTAAATAATAATTTTCTATCACAACCATCCATTTACTTTCTTCACATCTCACTTGGGAAGAAAAACCTCCCATTAAACTTAAAAAGGAAATATTGATGTTTAGAAACTATGTGGACAAAAATATTGGGACACATCATGGCGACAGCTGTAAGATATCCTGTTCATGCTAATTTGAGAAATAATCAATATTAATAATCAATTTGATATTCATCCCAATATATAAAACTATATTATGACATTTGTCATTATTGTTTTGTATCCCAGACCCCTGTTAGAAAAGAAACACCTGAATTCAATGTGTCCCAATACTTTTGTCCATATAGTGTATGTTTTAGTGTAGCGATCTTCTTCAAACTAGTCAATGAGCAAATCGTTGAGCGCTCATATTTAGGAGTGAAAGAGCAATGAAACACCTCGAGAATCACTGAATAGACACACCTACACAGAAACAGAAAACGAAAATGAGGTTATTTTTTTATATATAAATATAGATTTTGCACAGGAAACATCAAAATATAATGAAATGTGAGAAATTTGCTGTTCACTTTTTATGCTTGACAGAGCATAAAACTATTTTGGACTCTTGAGCTTTTATCCAAAGACCTTAGGCCAAAATATCTGCATGGCGTGCAAGTTATCTCATAAGCAGTTCGCCCAGTGTTTATGCTTCCTGTAAAATGAAGCCTGTTGGTTTTAAAGATCTCATGGTATTTGCTGTAGAAGCAGGTATTCAGCCTCTGTGAGTGTAACAGCATCGTCACAGCTTGTTGTCTGTTAGGTACAAGCGTTGCGGGATTTCTAAATGAAAGTTTCAGTCTCAAGCGAGCCTTTACACCTCGGGTCTTGTTAAGACACAAAATGAGCAGCGTGAATCCAAATGTCTTCATCTTGCCCGTCGGAAAATAATGTTCGAAAATGAGCAGGTTAGATTGGATCGGGGTTGACCTAATAGCATAAGTAAGTGACCTGAATGCTGGATGGCAACGGAGACCCTTTAGTGAGGACAGAGAGGAAAGGGAAAGGAGCCTTTTTCTGGATTTAATTTGTGGATTCGGGGAGACAAGAGGCCTCGCCGTCAGAGATAACAAGGCCGAGCTCTGTGATGTGTGAATAATGGCTGGACAGAGGTTTAGACATCATTAGAATAATCAGTTCTGATGTGGACGGAGATGCACGGCAATACAGGGAGGGCCTACTGATGAGTGATAGGACACTAATTAAGATTCTGCTGGTGCACTGTTCTCTTTATATTGTCAACGAAAACGCACTCTGATCCAACCTCTGCCTGGGAGTTTGGTTTTAATATGCTTCTGCACATGGTTTAATCCTAATGTGCCCATTAAATGTCATTCATCGAGTTGTATATATTATATATTGGGTGAATTGTGCTTTGTTGTGCTGCTCCAGACAGTTCTGCTTGACTGGCTTAGTTTTTTAAATAAAGATTAAATATTTTTAGGTTTGATTTGGGAGCTAGAAAGCCTGCACATC
Organism: Apogon talboti; assembly: GCA_037367365.1. Lineage (NCBI taxonomy): Eukaryota > Metazoa > Chordata > Actinopteri > Kurtiformes > Apogonidae > Apogon > Apogon talboti. The sequence continues at coordinate 22,612,600 of JAPQRQ010000009.1, forward strand.
CTCATGTTAATGCGCGGATCAGTTGAGCAGTTGGGAGCGATTCAGCTTCAGCTGGAGAGAATTCAGCATGTTTGAGGTTTTATTGTATTTCGCGACTCATCTTGCTGTCCGCCGGATTGGAAACACCATTGATCATATCAGATTGCTTAAGTAATTGATTGTTACTGGTTATTAACCTCCCAGAACTTTGGACCCGCTTGCAAGCCACAGAGAACAGCCTGTAATCAGTCACAAATGGCAGCCGCTAATGAAATTAGTTCCTGGTTCTGCCTCACAACTTTGTTTGTTCCACAAAGTATTGGCAAGGGCATAGAGATGCCATGGTTTCCTCTCCCCAGAGAATGGAGTGATAGAACAACAGAATGCAGATAATGAGCTGCTGTGTCTGTGTTGTCTCTTTGTAATTACTCATGTGTCTGACCAAAATATAAAGATGAGGGCATGAAAAGTTCCACTTCCAACAGTTTTTGTTATGCCACCAGTGCCGCTGCAGGGATGGGACCTAAATGTTGTTTAAATTAAGATGCATTAAATTTTAAAGACTCATCAAAATTACAAGTTTGTCTTTTCCCAGTTTAATCCAGACTAATTTTTCATTAAATCCGCACAATATCGCCACCCAGCACAGAGTGTATTTACATTTCAACACTTTTCTGACAAATTAGTTTCACATCTGGTCCTATGTCTGCTGCGGAAAAATATAGAGTAGTTTCAGTTTGATAAGAGTGGTTTGAGTGACTGAACAGTCAATCTGGCAGCTGTAAATCCAAAACAAGCTGAGATGCTTTAAACACACAATATATAATTTTCTCACTTATAAGGACATGGTAAGAAAATACATACTCTGATGATTTTGTGAAGTAATATGGGATCGTGGGAGTTGTATCAACTACCACTGAATCTATACAATGTGTCAGGCAGAAATTATTAATTTTTTTTTTTTTAATTACAAAAACTACAACAACAAGAGCAAGTCACCAGAAATAAAAACAATAGGCAAAAACCAAAAGAAAAAAGACAATAGCCAAGAACCAATAGAAGAGAACTAAAAAAAAAAAACTAATAGATGAAAATAGACAAAAAAACAAGACAATAAGAGACGAGACAAACAAAAATTTTAAATGAAAGGACAATAGACAAAAAAACAATTAATAGACAATAGACAAAACCAAACAAAACAAAAGTACCTTGAAGTCATGAATAATACCCCAAACTCATTTTAAATAAAGAAAACATCACATCCCAACCGGTTCCATCTTCCTCCTCCACCCTCCAATAGTCAGTCTCAGCTGACATCAGTCCCAACCAGGCACCTCCCACTTTTGACAATGCACTTCTAACCTCTTTTTTGTTTGTAGCTATAATTTTTTCAGTTATACATTGTTGATATATTTTATTTTTAAAGTATGACAAACAAAGATTGTCCCTACTCAGAAACAAATTTACAAATGAGCCAACTCATTACAATCTTATTACCCCTCGGCCAACTTTGGGCTGACGGGGTATTGTAATCATTTTGTTGTCTGTCCATCCATCCATCTGTCTGTCTGTTCATTCAATAATGTAGTCACATTATTTGAAGAATGCATTGAGATATCTGCACCAAATTTATACCGTGGATGCATCTTGGCATGGAGCAGAAGCCTACACTATATTTGGCAGAGGGGTATTAAAGTGTGCAACACATTATGTTTTACCTGATGTCAAGTGATGTAGTATATCTGTATTCATTTGACACATACCCACAGGTAACTGACAGGCAGCCAAGTGGAATGAGCATTACTTAGATTATATTGAATGTATCCAATTTTATTCTAAGTGCACGTCAACAAAATATATAATGTAGAACTGGTCAATTTCATTATTTCAATTTCAACTTTAATATATATGCATTTTTAATTATACACCTTATTACAGCTTGAGACAATTTTCATAATATCATCAGCTGTTATTTGTAGAGATTAAAAATATTGATAGGTGAAAATTTCAGAAGTTAATCTTTTGGGATTTATTCTCTGCAATTTTCTGCAAAAATTCTTTACTAAGATGAAAGTTTTTATATATTTCAGCTATAGATGTTTTTGTACATGTTATTCTATTTGACAGACACATGAATTCGATATCAGTCTTCTCATCTTAAGTTCCATGCTCTGTTCCTTTAAAAGCAAAAAACATTCTGCTAATTAACATTCCAATACTGACTTGCACAGAGCTTATTATAATTGTCGCTTCATTTCTTCAAAGCCCTCTTTCATTTTGCACAATTTCATCCACCTGCCTGTGTAGCTCATCTTCTATGCTAGGTGGAGAAAATTTGATTGCAACATAATCAATCACATTTGCTTTCAAAGTATTCCACAGATTAGCCTCAGCTTATCAGTCAGCCAAAAAGGGCCGTTTGTTTCCCAAAGCATGACCACACGACTGCTCGGCATTGTGTTTCCAAACGCCTCTGATTATCTTGTCATAACCAGCGAGAGAAATCCATTCACTCAAGAGTCGGCTTTTGTTGAGGCTTGACTGAGACGCATCTTATCATCGAGTTCCAACAATCCGGCTTCATGACATGTGAAATCTGAATATTAAGGAATACTAAGGGAAAGTGATGGCAGTTTCCCACAGACCGGCATTACCAGTGTGTGTATGCTGATAAAATAATACCCGACAGCGACTTTGCCTCACAAGTGGTAATCTAATGCTTTAAGAGGGTTTTAATGCTGGTGTGTGTGTGTTTGTCTGTACTGAGGTCTGCTCCCCACAATTGGGATTGTGTAGCTATGGTGACGGCTGTGAGAGACTGTGAGAAAGCAATCTCCAGGAAGTCATAGCCGCGGGGGTGAAGCATATGTGGCATGAGGATGGCACCAGAAGGCCGCATCGTGGATGTCCAGTTGGCCATCTGTTGTGCTCCTGCAGCCAGGGCCAGGAAGCCCCCCAGAAACCATACAGGAAGAACGGCATTTTCAAATGCCAGGGCCTGGTACAGCGCTCACTTCCCCCGGGAGCTCCTCGGCACATCCCAGACACTAAGCTTCAGACGCTCTCAGTGGGACTTCCACAAAACATCCTTGACTGGAGCAATGATTCCGTGTGGTGCATTTGTTGATGTGCAGAATGGGAGTGGAAGCAGACGCAGCGTGGCTCACTCATCGGCCAAAGATTATTACTCTTCCTTATCTCGGGCCAAGTCCTCAGGCTGCTCCACTCTGCTCCAAACAGGGAGCCCATTACCAGACCACGTCACTGGAGGCCTGTCCACCAGGCCTGAAGAGACCTATTGACATTCCACTGCTAGTGACATTATTATTAGAAACATATCTGCATTTCAGCTCCAACAAACTGGAAATGAAATACAATGCTTGGTGTCTTGGTGAGGTGAGAAGTGGTGACGTGACAGCATCAGAGCCTTAACGTTTAGATCAGGGGTGGGCAATCCTGGTCCTCGAGGGTCGGTGTCCTGCATGTTTTAGATATTTCCCTCTTCCAGCACACCTTGGCACCATTACGTCGTTATCAGGCTTCTGCAGAGCTTGGTGATGAGCTGATCATTAATTGAACCAGGTGTGC
>JAPQRQ010000009.1:22664062-22683623 GCA_037367365.1 Apogon talboti
GGAGGGCAGCTGCCCCCAGTGCCTGCCCTGTAGATCCACCTCTGAAGTGAGCGCAGATATGATGGCATACAGGTAACTCTTGTTCGTTGTTAAAAGTTCCATTATTTTGTATATAAAAGGTCTAAGTTTAAATACATGTGTATTTCTTAAACAGCCACAGTTATACTTTACATTAACAACAGGAAAAGCAGTCAAAAATAAGGAAGGATATTTAAATTAAAAAAAGTATTTTAGAGAGCACTGTATCTAAAATGGAAATAAAAAAGAGTAGTATAGTTAAAGAATTGTTTATGCAACTAAAAACAGTGCAGTATTCCAAATAAAATAAGAATAAAGTATCATGTAACTAGTCAAATGCACTTTAAACAAACACTTCTTATAAATTAAAACCTCATTTTCATCTGAAGATTAATTATGAAGTGAAATTAAACATGATAAATAGTGAAATAAACTTTAATGTTCATGTCATTAAAATGTAAGTGACAGTGCTATCTGTGTTTGTTTTCTGTTAAGACTGTTGGAGATGATCAGGAACATGCAGCTCAGTGCAGATAATCAAAGTGTAATCAAATTCCCCTGGATAAAATCTAGTTATCAGGTCAGATCTCAGTGTTTATGATTGAAAAGCAGCAGAATGGTGTTAGTTTTGTGTTGAGTGCACGGAATATGCCAACATGGCTGTAGACTTTTAGCTTTGTTAGCATTTTATTATGATTTGAAAGAGATTTTTTATCCCCCTTATAAGCATTTCTAAGATGCCTCTGCAGCTACACAATATAGGCCGGAATCAAAGTCATGCCTATATCAGACACAGAGCTCCAACCACAGAGACTAAATTTGTCCAGAGTGATTTTATGAAGCCACTGTGCATATCAGTACGGCTTTGAAGTGCTATGCTGATATGAGTATGTTAAAAAGTTCACATGTTAATGTGACAGAAAAGTTTAAAGTGTGAAAAAAGATAAAAAGCTGCTGAAATGATCCGAACCATTTACCAAACACTGGATGCCCCCTCCCCCAACCTTCCAGGGAACACAGTGTCAGCGGAGTTTGTGAAATGAGCATGAAATCACAAGTTATGCATTATGTCGTCTAATGTGAAAATGACACCCCACCCCTGTGGAAAAGCGAGTGATCGACAAATACAAAACAGAACATGATTTAAGGTTATTAGATTTTTGGGCACTTGGTTCAAAGTACAATAAAAGGTTTTTCTCAGTAAAATGATGTTAAAATGTATTAAATGAGGTAGGTTAGCGCTCAAAATAATCTGCATGCAAAAATTCACAGAATAGTTGTAATACCACTATGAGACTTTGACAAAAACTACAAAAAAATACATTACAAAGCATTCTGGGTGATTCTGCAATACATAACATGTACATTCTGTGCTAACATTAACTTCCAGATGAAGTCATCTTTATTTTATAAATGAAAAGGAGAATTTGTAGAGTTTTACACGTTCAGTGTGAACTCTATTTTCTGTAATTTCCACATTTCCACTTATTTTTCCTTCACATGATTTCTACTCATTTTCATTTCAGTTCACTTTCACCCATTTCCAAAAAAGCTCCTTGTACTGACAACAAACTTAAATAATCTTGAGAAAAATACCTCTGACTTTTTAATTTTTTAATACATCAAGTTTTATTCTCTAATTTTATCTCCTCAAATCACTGCTGCTTCCTCCTTTTGCTGTAGATGATGTGGTTTTCTTCTCCGCAGAAATGTACAGTACATTTTATAAAACTAGAAAAGGAACAAAAACAGTCACTGGCTGCTGTTGTAGTTACATTTTTTAGATTAGTCATTACATATAGTCTTTGGAATTTAATGAACTCAAAAAATATCAAAATCTAAAATTACATGCAATTTTTTTTTTTTTTTACCTGAGGTGTTAAATTACCCAGAATGGCCCTGGCCCCTGTGTTATTCCTCAGGTATATTTGATTCTCTCCAAATTTACCTCAAGCCTCAAGACTTTCTTCTTTTACATATATATATATATATATATATATATATATGTATATATATACACACTGTATTCACTGTATTATTATTATTATTATTATTATTATTATTTTGGAACAGCTGTATAGATGTAGATGTGCTGTTGTGTTGTGTTGTATTAAGAGAAAACTAGGTCTATGAACCTGTAAGGTGATTCAAAATGAAATTCTCTCTTAAGGCTAAAGTAAAACAAATGTCTAAAGGAAAGGAAGAAAGTATTTGAGGGATAAATTAGAAAAGACAGAAACAGCAACACAAGACTCAGTTGACATAAAAACCAATGATGAGCTCCCGGTTCTTTCGTCTGAACTGATGATGAATGTCATAATTATGCTGTGATTTCCTCCAGTACTTTGCAGCAACATGTAAATAACACTCCATGTGATTCAGAATAATTAGTGTAATGTTTGCACCAGTGTTAACAATGTGTAAAACTAGCTCTCACCTTCTAACAGGCATTAGAAAGGTGGATTTAATGTCACTAAAGTACAAAACATTGGCTCTAAATGTTTAGTATAAACAATTTTCTGCTGCAGTTTATTCAGGTCAGCACAAGAACCGTGCAGTTTCCGAGCCAAACTGAAATACAGCGTACTGCACAGACCAGCGCTGTGTTGGACAGGTTTTCGAGTCCACCCGCTGCCAGGTGAGTGGGTGGAACTGAGAGGGAGTGGGACCAGAGCAGATGAAGGCAGGACAGGAGCTGGAAAGGCAGAGTTGACTGTCTGGCTTCAGGAAGGTCATCTACTTCCTGGAAGTCACTCCAGATCCTCCTTCAAGACTCCAGCTATCCTGCCAAACCACCTGCACCTGGTCCACATGTCCCCCTTCAACCCATCCATCTGCTGCAGCTGCTGGGATCAACTCAACTCCACACGCGTGACCATATTTCAAGACCTAATGTCAGTGTAATGAAATAAGTCAGTGGAAAACTGAAGTTACCTTACACTCAAACTATAATGGTGTTGTCACCTCAGAGTTCAATGCATGTAAGTCAATGTGAGTTCAAGCATTGACAGGCTCTAAAAACTTAATTTATGGAAAAAATGGAGTCAGTGTGAAGTGATGAAAACATGGTGGTTATTCATTTTTATTCCAATTTACTCCCACAAGGTTAGAAAAAGTATATAGAAACAAGTAATATAATAGAGCATATAATCACTATAAGTTGCCACAGTGCCATGATGGTGCTGTAGAATGTATACGTTCTATACATGTGTGCCTGCAGAGGATATTGAAAGAGCAAACACGTCATGTCAAGTGTTTTTATGAGATGTTCTGATAAGATGTGTCATTATTTAATGTAAGGTTTAGATGGCATTGAACCCTTCCACACAGGACAGGCAAGGTGTTGAGGTATAAAGCATGTGGATAAAGAGCCAGCAACAACAGCAACTCATGATTGTTAGCATTTTATAAGGAAAACAAAGGTGCATGTGTCATCAAACGGCAGGGTCAGTGGTTACAACAGTTATCAGCCAACAAAGGGACATAGGAAAAAAGATGAAGGATTCTAATGGGGCGGGTTTAACTGTTCATGACAGTGTAACAACTAATGTGAATATTCTGTCATGTCCGTCAGTGAGTATGTGTACATTCATACTAATACTCTACTGTTACTCAGAATTTGAGAGGTTTCTTTTTCTGAATAGAGCATTTTTTTGATTCAGATCTGTGGGATATGCTGGTAGTATTCCAGTTTGATGTGGAGTATTTGAACATGTATAAAGCACATTGGTAAAATTGATCAAATGTGTGTATTTTAGTCCAGATTGAGGCTCACCGCTGCTGTTTGTGACCAGCTGATGTAAAGATGGTGATGATCCACGCCTAGCATTATTATGAAAGCATTATTTTAAGTGAGGTACTATATGTACGGCTCCATGTAAACAGGAATATTACACTGATATTCATTTTTCATAGTCACTGTGAGCAATTGTATTTGTACCAAATGTTCTTCTAATGTTGACAGCAGTTTGTCCTATGATTCAGCAAAGTGGATTTCTTAGATTAGTGATATTTGGTGAATTTGGATATTTTTACCTTTGGCTTTGACAATATAAATCAGTAAATCCCAAACCACCTACTATATATGAAAAAGACTTAATCACAGTTTAGCTTCAATTTATTACACATACAACACTATTTACTAATACAGTTTGAATACATTAGAACATAAACTGAATAAATACTTAAGACAAAAATAACCAAAAGCTATAGATACAACTAAAAGGGTAAAAAAAAAAAAAAAAGATAAAATCTGTGTTGATATGAAAAGCTTAATCCATATGATGTTATTTGGAAGAATATCATTTCAGTAGAAAACAAATCCGTGAAAAGTCATCTCTAGACTGTTTATTTTTAATCGTAAAAAGGTGAGCCATAGAGCGAGGAGGCGACACTGCTGTAAATAATTTACAGTATGTCTTCTGAATCCAGTCTCCTCTTTTTAACCGCCTTCCACACTTTTAATAATCCTGATTTGAACAGAGTACTGTCCTTTTAGGAAACATAACTGAAGAAAAGGTTTGTTCTTGGAACCACTTAGCCGACCTCCACTCCTAAATTTTACCATTTTATTTGACTGTCTGGTGGGTTTTTTATTCAATTTCCAACTGAAAAGCCATATCTTGACTGCATGGTGAATACAGAAGCATTCACAGGTGTAGGTTTGAGCGCCGATATGCTCTTAATGTATGGCCGTTCGGTGATAGTGCTATAGGCTACCTCCACTGAATATCCATCCATCATAGTAAATGAAATGTGGATAGAGTGTGCGTTAAAGATGTGCATGTGCTGAGATAACATTAAAAATGCACTAAAGGTCTTTCAGTTGAAAAATTACCCATTTCCAAATGTATCACAATCTTGTAACGCCGCTCGACTGACTGCATGCAATCATGTTATTACCTGGACGATTTGTCCGTATAGCTCAGCGAGCGCGGTTAATGACTTGTGATGTACAGCGGCGGTGTCCTGGCCTTGCCAATCCTCGATTTTACACCGCAAATACTTTTCCGCTGCCCGGCTTTGCTTTGTCGCTCTTGCCCCGTCTATTTCATGCCAATGTTTGATCTGCCTTCTGAAATACCGCTGCTTTTGAGTATTATTCCACCTCTATTTCATCTATCCACACATTCTCTTGACCATGTATGAAAAAGCTGCCTATTGCAGTCATTCCTGGGTGCACAAAGCTGTAGGTGAGATGGCTTGTGTGCGGAGCTTATACGGGTCATGATGTTGATCTCAGCCTGCAGTAATGGCTCCAGGCCATTAACCCTCACTGTCATTTGCAATGACATGTGCTTTTGAACAAGGAAAATGGCCCTGCCCACATAACTTATATGGCAGACTCGCCACTCCTGCTGCCAGCCTGTGGCTTAGTGCCATGCCATTTTCCCTGTCTGGTCCATCATCATCACTGCAATTAGATTCGACATTAGAGCCTCCCTCAGCTTTTGATGTCCATTCAATTTCATCTATTCATTACAACAATGCACAGTATTTTATTTTAATTACTGTAAATGCCAGTTCCCCTACTATCTCTTAACACTAATTAATGTAACTCTGATGTGCCTGTTATATAAAGTCTTTACATCCTTACTTTAAAAGAAACATTCTCTGTCAGTCTTGCCTGATGCTTCCAACTTTTCACAACTTCCCATTACTTTGTGCCCACAGTACTCTATAGCATTAGCAATTATGGTCACCATGACTACGAATAAAAGAAAACCGCTCCGACCACATCACAGCACAGAAGACAATAAGACAATTAAAATGTGGTAATGAGAGAAGTTTTACCTCCTAAAAGGTGGAAGAATAGGAAAGAATTCATCTAAATGTTGAATGAGTTCCAAACATATGACTCATATATCAGCTTTACTAGATGGTTTTGTTTGTTTTTAATTTCCATCTGTTTTGCAGGCCACTCATGACTCCCCACCAATTTATAACAACTTCATTAATCCAATTCCAACATAATACATATTGAGTATGGTTGCTTCTTTCTCACATAAAAAAATAAATAAATAAATAAAAAATAGTACAATTGTAAGTGTTTCTACAATGAGATTTGCACTACATGGACAAAAGGTTTGGAACAAATTTAATTCAGATATGATGTTTTGTTGATGGTTTGAGGCTGTACTACAAAATGATAATAATGAATGTCATTAGATAATTTTACACTGCAATAAATATTATAAATCTTCTTATTTCATCTTTAGGTTAATTTTTCTATACATTATAATCTAAGAGCCTTACATAGCCGAATTCATTACAGTATTTTTTTTCCTTTATTTTGCCCAACATTTTATTTATTTATTTATTTATTTGCTTAACTATTTTATAATTTATTTTTTTTTTACTTTACTACATGAAAGTAATGTGCCTTATATTGGTGTCACTTTTTGATTATTTTTATGACTGTTGTTTACTGGGTGGGGAAATGAAGCTCAAAAGTCCAAAAAATATACATTTTAGCATTGTGTATGTTCAAATAGTAGTAATAAATTAGTAATATTAAAAGGAAACCAAAACATTAATTGAAGAAATGGAAGAATGAAACAGAAAGGCTCTGGTTCTGGAGGCAAAAACTGAAACCAGCATCATGGGTTTTGTCCAAATCATTCTCACATCTGTCATCACAGGTTTCTGAAACACTATGTAAAACACTACGTGGATGTTGATGATGATAGCGAAGAACCAACTCTTAAATATTTGTATAACAGCAGTGGATGGAAAAGCGCATACATCTGCATTTTCTTTTTCTGAAGAGTTTTGATACATTACAATGGAACCCGTCCATTTATTACGGTCAGACTTTTATGTCTTCTTCTGCACTATGTTAACCCTTATACTGTTACCGTCACTCTTCCTCCTCCTCGTCCTCCTGCTCATGTTGATTCAGATGTAGATTTGCTCAGATCCATTCACTCATCGACTGAAACCTCCTTCAGAAGTCGAAATCAGACCCCCATTCCTGATTGCATGGGCTACCGGCCACATGGGGCTCTGTTTGTGCTCCATGGTTGTGTACAGCTTGTGGCTGTGCCGTGTTCCAGCTTCATCATATTTGCAGCGTGGTTTTAATGTTAATGTCCACTAGAAGCCTGTCAGAAGTGGAGCTCTTCAAGCAGACAGCTGGGACTGCTTTCAATCCCTAGCCATCTTCTGCTTTTTTTTTTTTTTTATCTCTACATTTCCTTTCCTGTGTCTTACTCTCCCTCCAGTGGAAGCAGGAACATGAGGATATTCAATTATGTACAAGTTTTGTTTTTTTATCACCTGTTTTAGGCAGTGGCATTAGCAGATGTGTATTTATGTGAACGCTGTGGAGCAAAAATACCATGATAAGATGTAGTATGAAGTAATTTAGTCACTGGTAAACTCAGTACAATGTGCAGTTTGTAGTTTCTTTTTTACATTAACTTTTGGGGGAAAAGTCAGTTATTTAATGTACATCAGGGTTAGTTTCTAATATTCAAGGCCTTATTGGAGTGGGGTTTTAAATTTGATGTGATATTTTATTGATATTTTATATTCTATTCATATTGGCAATAATAGTTTCCATTTCTTTTCTGTTCATTTACAGTCAAAAATTAGCTGCTGTAGAGGTGATTATGTTGCACTAGTTTTTATATGCCATGTTTAATTATGTTCTATTTATTATTATAAGTTTTAAGATTCTAGATTTAGTTTGTGTGTATTTGTAGAGTCTGTCTATTTATAGCAGGGGTGTCACACTCATTTTAGTTCAGGGTCCACAGACGTATTACCCACTCTGATCTTAAGTGGGCTAGACCGGTAAAATAATCCAAGGCATAATAATGTATAAATAATAATCCAATTTTCTGTTTGTCTTAGTGTGAAAAAAGTAAAATTACATTGTGAAAATGTGAATAACTTGAACAACCATGTACAGCCTGAAATTTATTAAGAAAAGTTGCAATTTCTACATGTATTAACACAATTTACAGATTACAGTGGATCTAGAAATTCACAAAACATTTAGTAACAGACATTATAATGTTAAAATTGATAAAAATAATAAAAAAAAACATTTCAGGTTGTTAATATATTGTCTAAATATAATACAAATGTTTCTAAATGTAAATATTTTCATAAAGTTATTTTACATTTTTCACATTAAACCAAGAAAACATTTTGGAGTTATCATTATTTATGGTTGTTATGCTATTATTTTACTTCAGATCACATTGGTCTGTATGTGGACCCTGAACTAAAACAAGTACAACACCCTTGTCTGTCAATATCTTCAGTGTAATTTTTGCACTGAAGGGCTCTTTGGTGGACCAGTTGTGGCCCATGGGCCGTATCTTTGACATCTTTGATTTATACTGTCTTTTTTATCTGTTGATTTAATTTCTGTACACTGGACCTGGATAACAAATTTCATTCCTTCTTGTTTCTTTTTCACATTGAATGGACACTTTAATCATCACTGGCCTTGGGATTCGATTTACCAGTCGATGACTCAAATGCACAATGATCCTAATGCATCTCAATGATTATACAATTAGTTTTCTATATAACTGCAATAGATACTTTTAATTAGTTAATACAACCTGACAGATAGATCAGGACCTTTTTTTTTTTAATTTAATGATATCAAAAAGCAGACTACAACTATCTATATTATAATGTTAGATATTTTCAATACCAGCATTCAAAAAACACAACCTAAATACTTTATTACATGAATAGATGTGATGATTTAGTGGTTTCATGATTTCATGATGTATCTTTGTTATAAAAAAAATCTTGTTACATCTCTAAAAAGGTCGTAGAAGTTATTACATTTGTATTTAATTTGCAGTTACTCATACTTTAGATGTAAATGCAAAATGTCAGTGCAATGAATACTAAAGAGCAAACATATTGATGTAAGTTTAATTCATTGTACCTATATGTAGTAAGTTTTCCATAGTTACATGTTATGTAACCATGTTGAGTCAACTGTGCGACATGTCTTTTTATCTCAGCCCACACGGTGATTAAATTTTCACCATTCTCTAACCTGTGGAGCTGTTGAAATATTTTAGTCTGGACTAAAATGACTCACTGACACCGCCACCTTTCAACTGCTGCCACTCGTGTGGCTAAAGAGGTGTGTTTGGGAGCTGCATAAAAGACGAGGTCAGTGTTAGAGTATACTTTGTTTGACCACCATTTTTTTTTTTTCCTCATCAGGGTTTTCCTGTCTGCAGAGAAGGCAGAGATGATCTCACATATCTGTCTGCAACTTGATTTATTATTTTCCCATCTATGTGTTAATTAATAACCTACCAGCATTATGTCACTTATTATTCCAGTAATGATACCATTTGTTTCACTGACAAATATGAGAAGTATGTTGCAAAAGCTCCAAGGCATGTGTTGCATTACACTTTGTTGAATATTGTCCCCTGTTTTAACGCAGACAGCGAAGTGCAAGGACATACAGTGTAGTGTCAATGTGAACTGACAAGAGTTATGGTGGAACTAAATAAAGCTGAGTGAGTAGCAGCCAGTGTAATAAAGCCCAACACAGCGTTCATTTGATTTTGTTCGCACCTGTATTCAATAGGCTGTCAGTGTTTGGTTGTGCTTTGGGTTTACAATGAGTTTATTAATGCTTGTAATTAGATGGAAGTGTTGTTGTGAGGACCACAAAGCCAACTATGAGCACAATAGAAGAAAAAAGTTGCTGTTAATTTACATAAAGCAAATGTTGGTTCAATGAAAGAAACAAAAAATTGAAGGATTGAATGGAAGAACATACTACAGGGTTCCCGTGGGGTCTTGAAAAGTCTTAAAAGTCTTTAATTTACCTTTAATAAATCTTTAAAAAGTATTAAATTTGATTTGTTAGCTTAAGTTATCTTGCCATAAACTTATTCGCTGTATTGTGCTTAAATGTAATGTCCAAGCTGCAAAGAAAGTAACATCACCTGTTCGAACCCGACAATTTATATCGAAATTAGGATCGTCACACAACAGTCAGGGCAACACACGCCGCCTGAGAAACCGACTTTGGGAACGTAAGCATGGGGAAGTGCAGATTTAATAATGCTTGATTGGAGAAAAGGTCATTCTCGACCTGGTTGATATGAGTTTTCCTAAATTCTGGGAGTTACGAATTTTTGCTAGTATGGCCGTGAAATAGGCTGTGAAATGGGCATTAAATTCCATTCTAAGTAGTCTTAAAAGGTGTTAAATGTAACCTGTAGGATCCCTGATACTAGAATAGCACAGTTTTTGGTTGCTGTTACTCGAAAGCTACAAAGCTTCCCAAGCTACCAGCGAACACGCCTTTGCCCAGCTTTCTTTTGGGGCCAATAAGCCACCTTTATGACCTTTAAGATATAAATATGATGGACAAACCAGAACAACAGTAGCAAAACAACTGGACAGACACTAATACACGGCTATCCCCGAGTGATGAAAATGTTTAAAGCTGGACGTTTTTGTCATTTCTGTTTCACTGCTTTGGCCCGACATCACTGCGCGGTCAGCTCTCTTTCTGCTGCAGTATCACGCTCCACTGGGCTGAGAAGTGTTTGCTGATATCGTGTTTTCTCCTCAGCCACACAGGTCAGCCCCTCAGAACTGCAAGATGTGTTTCAGGAGACCTCCTCCAATATCTTCCAGATCAACGCCAATGGTAAAACACTCATTAATACAAGTGGTTGAGTTTGTATGTTCTATATACAGTATATGTGCGTTTACATGTTTGTCATTTAAGCCACATTTAATTTCTGGGTGTGAATCCTAAGAGTCACATCTTAGTTTAGTAAAAGTAGATTACAATCGGTTGGTAAGATTTAGGTTTAGGACTAGGTTTAGCAAGTATAAAGTTTTTTTTTTTTTTTTTTTGGGTTGACATTATATAGAAATCAGTATTTAAGTGGGTTTTGAATTTCATTATGGGTTTAACCAAATATACAGCGGTGACCAAAATCATCTGCTGATGTAACTGCTCAATACCTGTTGATCCACTAGTCCTACCAATATATGTAAATAATTGGTGTAAAATACAGTTTGTCATCTTTTCATGGTCATCACATATGACCCATTTGGACGTTCAGAGGCTCCGTAGTGAACGTGGAAACACCGTCGTCTTCTACAACATTGATTCACCAGTAAAACCCATGGAGTTGGATCAATGACAGTGGATGGAGAAGCTTTTTTAACATTCAGATAATGACATACTGTCACTTTTACTTCAGTTATCTGTTTTTATATAATAACCGTTGATTTCCTCTGAGCTTTTATGAACATCTACATGATCGGTAAATTACATAATACCTGATTTTCACTGAAAATACCAAACGCAGAAGACAATATTCCAATAAATTTTGACAAATCACTTAGAAAATATTACATGTAGAGAAAAAGAAATGTGAAATCGCCTGGAGAATAGTCTTTGTTCATTAAAGGTGAAGTAGCTGAAATCACCTGATAGTGTTTATTATTACACTGTTAGTGGATGTGGTCTGTATTTCCCTTAAGTTATAGTTTTGTTTCCATAACATCCAACATTAAAGCAGCCACGTTTCCCATTTTCAGGCTTTAGAATTGCAGTTGCACAGAGGTTGTCCCCTCTTTATAACCCTTTCAGAGTGAGATATTGGGTTCACTTTAGGTTATTTTGGCAGTAACTGTTTTTCGGGTTATGTCTTGATTCATTTGAATTACTGAATTTAAGGATGAATGAAAAGTGCTCTGTAAATGATGTTTGTTTTTTATTCATTTGTTCATTCAGTTGTCACATTAGAGAAGAATCTTCAGTCGCTGGGAACTTCCAGAGACACAGCAGAGCTACGACAGAGTCTGTGAGTAACACATGAATACGCACAGACACACAACTCTTACTAATCTGTACACTTTTGTTATTTTTGTCCAGCTCAGTGTAAGAGTTGCATTTATTTCTGCTTTTCAGAAAAGTGTTTTCTCTTTGTTTCATCACCCTCTTTCATATTGATTATTCCTTTTTACTTGAGCTGCCAGCAATTACCAGATTCAACACTGATGACAAAGTGGCCAATCTAAGATGATTGCATCTGTTTAAAATGCATTACATCCCACTGTGTTGGCTGGCATGTCATCAATTCTATCGAACATTTTTTATGATCGCCTTGGAAACTTACTGACAATGCTTGGCTGCTTTTATTTTTAACTTCCCATTTTCTTTTAGCAGTATTTATGCTGGATGCAGACAACACATCCACTGCCTCCGACTGATGCAAATTGCATCCACTGTGATGCTTTTTGTTATTCAGCAGCTCTCGGTCTTTTGAAAGATTGTTCCAGAAAGTAGTCAAGTGGTTTTTGGCTTTTCAAGAAATGTATAATGATTTTTACAGCTCATTAACTGGAGTCTTTTGCTTTGAACAGTATGTTCTCTATTGATGGTTGTGATGAACTTATTTTTATGACACGCTTTGATTGCACGTAACCCACAAAAAGTACACTTCAGGGATAAAAATGCACGGACTTTAAGGATTACGTCAACAAGTAAAATGGTGATGAAGCTCTAAAAACCTTTCATACAGTGTTTAGGTGGAGGGAGAGCTCCACGGAGGACAGAATCAAACCGGAGCTTTCTTAATGCAGCTCTATTGACTGCACTTTCATTTTCTTTGTGCCCGTCTATTGACTGAGCTGTTGTTTTGCTTGTGAGGGTCTATTGACTGAAAAGCTTTTTGAATGAAAGTGCGTACCTGTGAGGTTAGCATGAAAGTGTTCACTTCAAAAGGAAATTGACACAAAACGCCGGCTATAGGCAATGTACATTACACCGAATACTGAAATATTAGAGTATAAGGGGTGCTTTGTTCCCTTTTGATAAGTTTATTCTGGTGTTTTCTCTCATGTCATGTTGACATGTGAGGTAACAAGAGCAAAACATTAACAGCAATAGCTTCAGTTATGTATGGGCGTTCGCACAGGATGCATTCAGGGACACTATTGAAAGAAAGTAGACTTTGAAAATGCCTCGGGATCACTTTTACATGAGACAAAAGCTAAAGAAATGACAACCAATGAGCAGCACGTGTTTGATTAATGCCACAGTGTCCAGGAAAAAGTGAGGTTTAAGATGTATGTCAATTTTATGCTGGTTTTACTCATTGTTTGGCTCCTTTTTCGGTTCCCCCTGGATTAGGCTATTTCAATGCAACTGATTGACTGTGTTTTAAGGTCATTAGTTTGAATGTTTTCAGCTTTGCTTCTGGTTTGCCAGCACTTTGATATAGGCAATCACTCCAAATGTCACCTATAAGCCCTAGTCACCATTTCCATTGAAAAGCAGACAAGCTTCTCCAAATTAAGTACATTTTGTTGTGACATATGGCACTGATGTCAGTTTTACCCAAAGTTGTTCTTAAAGGTGAACTGAGATGAACTTATATTTAGCTTGAGTACATCAAAATAAAGGCATTTAGACTCAGTGATGTGATGTTTTCCTCACAAACAACGCCTCTCAGAGCCAAAACCAAAGTGGTCTCTAATACCAACACTCAGTAACAGGACAGGTAAAAAATAATAATGATGTCAGTTTCTGGTGCCTGTCCATTTCTATTTATCAAAAAGTAAATAAAAACTTTCATTTACTTAATTATTAAATAAATTAGAAATAAAATCTTGTTTCTAGTACAAGCCTCCTTCACATGAAGGCCCAGTATCATCTGCAGGTTACTGAAATAAAGGCCCCGGTCAGTATTTGAGGAAATAAGGTTATATTTTACTCAAACATGTACCGTTTTAAAAAAACAAGTAAGAACATAAATTAGACCAATGATTCCAAACAGAATGTTGGTTGGAAATAAATGCATATTCGCTATTACAGGTAAAAACAAAACAACAAAAAAAAACCTTGTACTTGACATTTCTATTTCTATGTATTAAACAGAATAAATTAGAAATAACTCAGCTCAGCTTTCATATTTTCCAAAATAGTCTCAAGAAAGTCTTCTATCGTGCCTTCTGTAACCTCTTCTTTATTCCAATCCTCATATTTAGAAAAAAAAAATGTCATGAATTCATAATGCACCAAATAAATTATTTTTAGAAAATAGGTGAGAAGTACTATGTCAGCATTAATCCATTCATTTACAGTATTGCATCTCTAAGCATATAAATTATATACAACTCTGACTTGGATGAGAAAAGACTTAAAATGGGTACTTCTTTTTTTTTAAGTAATCTTAAGATTATGTATATTTTGAGAAAATAGTCTTAAAACATGTTTTTTAGCTTAAGTTTTGCTGTATGTTTCATATTTTATGATGTTTTGTGCATATTCTCTTATATATCATCATACTGAATTACCTTAGGAACATACATTTCAATTAAAATTACACAAAAGAGGCAGGAATTGCAAAATAAACCAGTCAAGAACCCTATCAATGAGATACCAATCTGACAAAACTTCAAATGTTTACTTTTGCCTGATCAAAATTCCATTTAGCCAATTTAAACTGCTAACAATGAAAGAGGAGCTATTACCAGTGACATTGTTCTAAAAGTTCTGATGTGCCACTTGACCAACTTTGTTGTGATAGAAATTAAATGCAACAATATCTCGTCCAATTGAATCAGAACTGAACACACTCTCCATTTTAATCAGCTGGATAACATCCTAAGACGACAACAATCCAGTCTCCCAGAAATGATGTTTATATATTACAAAACTGAAACGACAATTATGTTTTGAGGACTTTGAAATTGGAGAAGTATTTTTCTTCAACTTGGGAAAAGAGGTCGTTTCATTAAATGTTATGATTCACTTTATATGACTTTGTGCATTTTTACATTTTTTTTCTGTATTTCTATATTGTTGTCCTTGCTGCAGTTATAACTAGCAGATGTTTGGATTGTTAATTTTGTTAAAAGAAAAACAAAATCATATTAGTGAACATCCACCTCTTGGGTTGATACAGATGGTTTAAATACAGTACAGTTGCTGTTGCAGAGTTTGTCCAAGTCAAGGTAGTTACTGCTACATTTTTTATGTTAATCCTTAACAGTTTCCACCAATTTCCTGTTTGGTTCTACAGCTGGTTGAGTATATATTGTAACTCATCGTATCAACTAGCTCTTATAAAGGAGACAGGGCATATTTCAGGGCTAATGTAACTAACACCATTCACTGCAACTTACTGACTTTTGGGATGACAGTATGATACAGTTCAAGGATGGATCTGGATTTAAATGAACAGATTATCCTCTCGTCAGGGTTACAATTATAGCAAACAACAATAACAGTTCAACCAGTATGTAACGCTACAAGGCACTGGAGTAAAACGATTTAGAAAACAGCATATATCATGTCCCCTCCAGTGAAAATCACACCTTTCACCACAACCTTTTTCTTATTCCACCTACACCTGCGGCACTCCCTTGGCTCTCTCTCTCTCTCGTCACTTCTTCATAAACAGCAGCAACACATGGGTCATTATCTGATCTGGATCCAGTCACAATGGAAAGCTCTATACATTTACATTTACATACCGTACATATGCCGCTTTAATCTCACAAACACCAGATTGTCTCTGCCTCAAAAGCAAGTCTTTTCTGAGTTTTTTTTTTTTTAAATTAAAACAACTTCTGTTTGTGCTGATGGTTAGAATGGTAACCCACCATCTGCATGCCTGTCTTCAGGCAAAAACTTAAATCTCACGGTTAATAGAATTTGACCCGCCCCTGTAATCATGGAAATGCACACGGCAAAAGTCTAAGTGGATTAATGGCCGGCACCCTCTGAGTGTCATTGTCTTTGTTAGCGCATTAGGCATTCACTAGTGTTCTGGCTGTAACGTGCCAGAGGACATGGTGCTGTGGTTGTAATGAGAGCGCCACCTGCTGGCTAAGGCCTCCCTGCAGGCTTTAGGATTGTTATACTATGATTCATAATGAATGTCAGGCAGTGGTACAATGAGAGTGATGTAACATATCCAAAAAGAGGTAAGCATTTGTGATAAGTCTTTATTACTAAATAAAAACATCACCATAAACTAGAGATATGCAGCTTGCTTTTGCTTTTCCCAGGGGTCACTTTTACTTCAGAGAACTTTGATGGACCGGGGTCAGATAATAAACAAACAATATTAATAAAATCAGATAATCCTAATTACTCAACTACTCTTTTGCTGCATTTAAGACTTAAAAACTCAACCCACCATCCATCCATCCACCCACCCACCACCCATCCATCCACCCATACATCATCCATCCATCCATCCACCCATACATCATCCATCCATCCATCCATCCATCCATCCATCCATCCATCCATCCACACACACACACACACACACACACACCCATCCATCCATCCATCCATCCATCCATCCATCCATCCATCCCTCCATCCATCCATACACCCATCCATCCATCCATCCATCCATCCATCTCTCTATCTGCAATCTTGGTCTTTTAATTGCAACTATTGCTGAGGGTAATAACATATTGACTGGTAAACTCAGAGCTTCTCCTCATCACTCAGTCCTCTCTTCACCACACCAGGCTGGTACAGCATCCTTATCACTGCCAACACTGCCCCAATCCACTCATCGACCTCCTGCTCCATCCTTCCCCTACTGGAGAACAAGACCCTGAGATACTTTGGCAGCTACTCACTCCAAAGTCTCCACCACCCTCTGTCAGACTCTGACAACCGTCCCATCGTTTTGATTTCATTGTGATATACAAAATGGTTGGCGATGATGGGACAGCTGGCGTAGTATTGCCCACAGGCCATTAAGTTGAGTATCCCTGCAATAAATCAACATCAACAGACATAGAAAAGAGGCCTGCTGGTCTGGGCAAAATTAACACAACAGAACTGAAATCATTTAGAGAGACACAATCTGGTGTTGGTTTTTTTCAGCTATCCTGAACCGGCAGTACGACTAAATGTAAAATAAATGAAAATTGGACTATTCAGAAGAAAAATGAAAAGGAAACTTAAGTCTAATACAAACTGCAGGTGCTGAGGAGGTGTATTTCCTACCCTGTATTTATTGAAGGAATAACACAAGTCACCGTGAAGGAAAGATCATTTGCATTTCGTATTCAGAACAGTCAACATTATTCCTTTGATTCAACATAATAAACATCAGTTTTTTCTTTATGTAATTTCAAATAATAGATCATCAGTTGCAACTGATGTGAACAAAGCATGGATGTGGTTAAACTTCTAAGGTGACTGTGGTAAAACTTTCCTTAAGTCAGAGTTGTTGTTTTTTTTTCTTTGGACTCCTGTCTGAATTTTCCATGTGCAACACATCAACTTTTATTCATTTCTTATGTTTCCTTGATGAGAAGCAAAATGTTGTGCCATCAGACAGATGAGAAGTGTCAGTAAACAAACTCCGAATATGATTACTCCATTGTGCGCTGCCAGAAATATCAGCTAATTTCACATCACTATTAAAAAAAAAAACAACAAAAACAAAGCTGATGAGATGTGAAATTTATTATTTATAAAACCAACATACTAAATAAGCCAATCTCTACTTCTGAAAAGTGATCCATGGTAAGAAACTATCAACAAAATAGAGAAGCACACACTTACTGTTACATTGGACTTAAATGTTATTTGCGTGGTCTGAATTAATCATATAGTGTCTGTTCTTGCAGTGTTGAGATTTATTTCAGCTTTCATTTCATATAGTGTGAGGCTAAAACCGCAGTGGAATCACTGTATAAGTGATCTTAAAATACATATTCTTGCAAAAAAATGCTTAAAGGTACATTTGGGTGAATGTATTGGCCGGAGGAAAGTATAATAAAAAGTAAAAGCATTTTTACAAGAGAGAGAGAGAGAGAAAGATGAGAAAATCATTACCTCTCCAATGTATGGAGGGCTTTTAGTATGGAGCTGGTTTCAGGCAAAGATTAGTCCAACTCATTCTCTCTCTTCATGTGGGTAGAGGAGTCCCATCCACTGGTCGTAGAACCCGTCCATGTTGCAGATGGATAACAGATAACACAAAAATACTCATAAACAAAGTTGACGCGATCATAATCTTACTGTATATTATATTAAATGAAAGCCTTGTGTTTTATTTTTAAGTCAGGTGTTATTATTCTGCTGTATAATCATCATACTCTTATTTTCTGTTGCCTCAGAAAAACCAAATTTAATGTAAATGAAGGTTAATAATTGAGGTTGAATAGAATTTCCAAATTTCCAAATCCAATATCATGTTTTAACAAAAAGCTAAGATTGTATTTCTGTCTGATGTTTTTCTTTTCTTTGATGGATGAGTTGCTATATTTTTCCTATTCATGAGTTGAGATATAGAGCTATTACATGCATTAGAGAGGCTTTGGTTTGGCATTTGCTGCTTCTGATTCTTACGCGTTCTGTCTCAGTGTCTGTGTTTGCTCTTATTATGAGTTTGAATGTTACAAATGGTGCACCTGTGCAGTTTTGTCATTGACGTGCATGTAAAAATATGAACGCGGACCCCAAGAAGAGTAACTCCTGTTTTAATTTCATAGCTCATAGTGATCATAATGGAAAAAACAGTGGGGAGAAAAATGATATCCGGATAAGAGAGATCATCACTCAGAGTTTTATTTGGGGAGAAAATCAGTAATCAGTTATACCTCAGTCTGTTGATGGGAATGTTTGAGCTCAAAGTGACCAGTATTGCCACAGGTGGGTTAACACTGGAGTCGGCTAGAGTCCTGGTGTGTTCATCTGGTGCCTTCAGCATATCTCTAAGCCACCAACGGCTTTGACATAACAGCAGTATTTTTGTGCCCTGGGAACGGTTAGCCTTAGCATAAAGACTTGAAGCAGCAGCAAAAAACTAGTCTGGCTCTGTGAAATTATGCCTCCCAGCATCCAGCGTCCCCCTGTGCAGCTTTTTGAACTTGAGTGCAGGTTAGGCGATCTGGTGCCACAAAAGTGATATTTTCCTTGGGTGCACTGAAGTGATTTGCTCCTACCGCAAAGGCTCGGTGTTTTGGTGACTTTCCTTGCATGTACGTAGGAAAAGAGGCATAATAGAGGGTGTCACAGTGCCAGTCCACCAGCACGCCAAAGTCCTGGTGCCAAGAAAAACCATGGGTCATGCTGTCCACCGTCTGCCTGCTTAAACCAGGTCAGCCCGCCTGCGTGGCACACTTGGGCCAACATAGTATTTTGATTTGACGCTCAGGTTAAGGTACGTTTAGACGGTAACCATCTGAACCGAAAACACAAAAGTGGTGTTGCGTTCTCACTTTTAATTCTGCGTTTCGACGTGTGCTTTGGGGGTAAAATCTGCATGAGACAGACACGCAAGTGTGTGAAATTTAATATTTGTCAATGTAGTATCATGTGGCTAGGTGGCATCACCACCACCAAGACCAAGCTCCTGTGTAGAACCTTCTACATCTCTTCCTGTTCTCTGCCTTCTCTGCTCTCTACTACTCTCTATAAAGATTCGTGCCTGTGATGTAAACTTGTGTACGATACTACACTCGTGGCCATAAGTTTTGGGAATGCCACAAGTTTTGTTTTTGCAAAATTTGCTGCCAATGTTGCCCCCCC
>JAPQRQ010000009.1:22683748-22702555 GCA_037367365.1 Apogon talboti
CCTCCCGTCTCTCTGTGGGAACACTGAAGAAAAATTAGGAGCATTATATAGGTTTCAGATACATTTAAGTTATATTTAAGCAAACATTCCATTTGTGTCGTTCTCTAAACTTTTGGCCATGAGTGTATAGTATAAACAACATATAAAGTATACATTGTTATTTGTACAATGACAGGAAGAAATAAAGTAGGAAAAAGGAAATGATGAAAATGCAGTTTTGCATTTTCAACCCTTTAGACGGTGACGTGAGAGTCGAGTGTTTTTAAGATTTCCAATTCGGAAGGTGGTTTCACTTTTTTTGCGTTTTCCCCAGAAACGCTGTTGCCGTCTAAACGGAAAAAAATCATGTTTGCCTTTCAGCATAATTAAAACACAAGTGGTTGGACACGAAACTAGAATTCTGCACCACCTTTTGCCTCTGTTTCCTCCCCTGTCAAAGGAGGTTTTGGCTGTTTATATGTGTTTTCAGACAGATATGTGACTGACAGCTGGGATTACTAATCGCTGTTCAGATTCCATCAGACATACGCTTCTATTGTAGTAGTGAAGCCCAAAGAAGGTGCTCCTTAAATCACACATCACAGTTAAACAGCATCAGGTTGTCTATATTTCTGTTTAGTCTATTGATTTGGACCAAGAAGGGCACGCTATAGCAGGAGGTGTGTATTTACCCCTGAGTTCGGCTCCTGCAGCTTTAAATATGTCTTCTTTTTATTTTCTCTCAGCCTTTTCAAGGACTCCCAGCCGCTCTGTAAATGACGACTATTATCAGTCAAAACTGACGACTGAAATATGTTTTAAGACCGGGGTGTTTGTATCAGCTGTGACACTAGCAGAAGCCTTTCGGATCACATACGTCAATACATCAGCATTCATCATGCATGAATCACGTGGAGAAGTCAGAGGCATCTTTTCAGACTCTGATCATGACTGTGTGGATGTACTTCTCCACCCGTCCCTCCTCCACTGTTACACAACAAGCGGGCATCGCTCTGCCTCTCAAACCCACGTTAATGCACCTCTCTCACACAGTTTATATTCTGGTGGAGATGCCCATTTAAATGTCAGATGGATTTCAGAACTGTAGCTCTCTGTATGTGTGTGTTTGTGTGGGTATCATTTTAAAATGTTGGTAATCCAGGAATTTGAGTCTTCAAGTTGCAAATTAAAAAAAAACAAAAAAAACTCAAAATGCATAACTAAATCGGATTCAAATGTCAACTTTTTTTTCTTTTTTTCTTTTTTTTTTGACCAGGCACTGCATACAGTCTGCAAGTCGGACACTTAAAACTTTTCTCTTTAGCTCCATGTGGAATTTTCGAACTGTTTTATTCACTGGGTTTCTCTCTGAAATGCATTACATGAATTCCTGAAGCCCGAAGAAAGTTGCAGAATGCATTTTCTTTCTCATGAAACATTAGCAAAGCTGACACATTGAATCTGTTCATAGATGTTGATCCTGAGCTTTGTAGCTTTTGTAAGACAGTCATAGTTATATTAATCTGCAGGTTACTTATTCCCATGATCAGAAAACTGATTAACAACTGATTGAAAGTAGATTTTGTGTAAGACAGAACAGCATTGTGATATTTTAATTTACACATACATCAAGAGTTGAATGACGTTAACAAGAATAATAATGATTTTCCGACTAAAGACACAAGATATCAATATCAGGACGTAACCATGTCACAGTCTTGGGGTCTTTGAAGGGAGACCCGGTCTGTTTCAATGGAGTCCTATTGGAGAGGTGGCTTAGTTCAATGAAAACACTATTACTTAGTGAAAACTGTTAGTTGCATAACAATCTGATGACCTCTGTGATGATCTTTAACATATTACCCATAGACTAACAGATTACAACATCACTTGATCTGATTTGAGATTAATTTAATGGTCATTTACAGCCCATTTACGGTGCATATACAGGAGTTTTTAGATCTATTTTCTTTTTTCATTTCGTGAAGACCAAATATAAAAATAACAAACACATCATCTCTCCCATTAGAGCTAAGAAATCCACTCTGTTGAACCTTCAGACTCACTATCATAAAGTGTAAGGATTTTGTGATGAGAAAAAACAGATATGATTGGTTCACATACACATAATCCATACCTAAGCTAATTAGCCACAGGCTAGCCATTATGACATCATCAGACTGGAATTTTTGTCATCTTTATTCGTAATATGTTTGATGGACACCATGTTTTTTCATCCATTCTGGTGTTTTACACACATGTATATTTGCTTATGAATATTCCATCGCCTGTGCATGTGTGACATGTTTAGTAATGTTGTTGTTAGTTCATAGTCAAATTGAATCCATAAAGGTTTTTTTTCTTTCTTCAGACCTGTAATCTATTGTTTAGCCCTCAGCAGTTTTTCTCTTGGATGGATAGTTAGTTTTTTATTTTCCTCATAGAAAAACACAAAAACAAAAAAACCCCAAAGTGCATTATTTCATGTTATAATGTTTGCACCTCTCACTGAAGCCAGAACATAAACACAGGAAGAATGGTCCTGAAGAAGATCCCATCAGCCCCCATTACCACATTCAAAATGCCACATAGATAACATTTGTTTCACTTTGTGGATGCTCCCCATCAGATCATGACATTTTTTTTTACTGGCTTCTAGAAACTGCTGATTTCACTGGGGGCACATGTGCAAGTAGCCATTTTGCTCAAACATCTCAGGGTCAAATTGAAGTCAGATTGCATTGATACTACATGCAAACTGCTCCACTGTTTGTGACCACCACAAGACCAACTCCCCCAAATTGTTTTGGGTGGCAAAAAAAATTGCTACGTAGCCCAAATAAATTGTTTGGGTGGGGAAAATAAACCAATTCAAACAACGCTGGTTGGAAAACAGACTTGGAGTTTAAAGGAGCTATGAGGGAGAACATTGGGTGTTTTCGAAATAACTTTGAGCACTTACCTGCAAGCAGTACTTCAGTTACTTTATTTAATTTGCTCAAAGAATGAAAATACCTTCTATTAATTTTTGCTATACCTGCAGACACATTGTCTTTTCTTTTACAGTGTAGAAATAATTCCTCTTTTTATTCCTATTAAAAAAAGAAAAGTTATTTCACCTTTTTGGATAACAGTGTATATCAAACAACTCTTAAATAACTTGATCCAGTGTAGAAATATTTGTTTAGTTTGGAATTTAGCTTTATTTTTAGCTTTATTCATATATCAAGCTTTCACAAGTTTTCTCACTTAGTTACTGATGATAATCACTGAATGCTGTCATCAATTTTTTACATTTAAGCTATTACAGTATAGAAAAATGTGTCCATATCCTTGTGGTTGCGTTTGTGCTTTTATGTACAGCACATCACTGACAGAAGTCACAAATTACTAAGGTCCTTGTCACTGCAGCAAAGTACGTTTTTTAATTCACTTGTTTTTTAACAACCGTAATTTTATACATTTTACTTCGTTGAGGTTTAAATTGCCTTTTGATACAGAGTAAAAAAGGGAATGTGATCTAATATGTCAAAACAGCAGGTCACACAGTACTAAGGCACTAATAAACTGGAGTATAACACAACACACAATATCTAATTACAGACCTAAATGAGTCTGAATACCCATCGTGTTCAGCCGAGGCTGAAGAAACAAGAAGAAAACCAGGGACCAATTTAACTTCAAGTTGAACAAATATGACATTTTCATTAAGTGTGAGTTCAGTTTGCCCAGAAATGTGGTGATAGCTGTTTACAAAAACTACTGCAAGTGAATTTCAGATTAAAGTGTACAGTGAACAGCCAGTAGCTTTGCTGATGTTGGTTCACAGGTTGTTATGATCTGTGTAAACCTGGTAGTCTAGCAAACACTTACTTCAACTTAAGCTGGATACATCCTCAAGGTGTTACCATTCAGGCTTCATATATGCCGCATGTTTGTTTTTAGATATTATAGAAGTAGTGTATGACTATGAAACTGAAAATATGAAAAAAATAAACAAGTGAATTTTAATGGTTTAAGCTTTACTTTTACCTGAGCAGAAATTTACACAAGTATATTGACTTCTACTTAGTGTTGTCATGGGATTCAATAAAGAGGATTAGAGCCTAACACCGAGATCTGTCAATGAATAGCCCTTGTTATTGTCACCATTATGTATACTTATGATAAAGTTTTGCAACCTTTGGGTACAAAACAGCTGTGAGAATACTCTTCCGTATATATCTGTCTTTTCAGCAGCACTTCCACAGATGAGGCCTGTATCTAGTCAAAGAAGGATCTATGCCAAGCCCAAAGACAAACTGGAGATGAGGGGGTTAAAACAGAGGGTGTTCAATGTACATAATGAGTGAGGGTCATTCTGAGGTCGGACATGAGGTCCATACATAGAGTGTCATTCAGAGGGCGTCTGGGGAGCATTCATGACACCACTTTCATATGGTTTTACCGTATAAACATCTACTCTTTACTGTTGAATGTCCGGTTACAGATGTGGCCGCTGTGCTGCTTCTTCCTGTGTGGACAGCGGTGGTAAAGGTATCAATCCATGTTCTACGTGTTCAGATATTACTGGGTCCTGAGTTGTACTAGCGTTCTGCATTGTCATCTGAGCCAGTGACAGGTCAGCAGTGTGTGTGAAGCAGCTCCAGTTTGGTGGTTTAATCCTTATCAGAGTCCTATAAGCACCGCTCTATCCTGTAAAGCCCTCAAACTGTGATTGCAGTCGGAGAATAGCATTCCCCATCCTCCGCACCCACCACCACCACCACCGCGCATCCCATCCCCGCATCCTCCCCGCTCTCCATCCCTCACACCTCCTCCTGCAGCCAGCTGCTCCCAGACTCCTCAGTTCTCCTTCACCGGGGCCAGCCAGACCTCAAAGGAATACCAAACACCAAGCAGGCAAGAGAAACACAGAAACAACAGAAGTGACTGATTGAAATTCACAGTGTGAGCAATTCCAATCTTTTGCATGCTGTTTCTGGACACTAAGCTCTCGAGTTTGTTGTGGGGGAAGAGTGTGACTAGCAGATGTATCACTGTGCAGAGATACTGCATAGGTCTTCTTGGGGGTCCTCGGCTGTGGGCGAGCTCTGATTGTTTGGTAACAGCGTGTCAGTAGTGGGCAGGGCTTCCACTGACTCATGGATGATCCACCTTCGCTCATCAGCACTGAAGCACATATCAGGTTGTATTTTTAGAGCATGAGCTACAAGCTTGGAAGGATTTCCTCAGCAAACGATGATTTTAGTTATCCACAAAAACTCAACTAGCTGTAGCTCATAGGCATTTACTAAAATCACCCCTCATGTTTCACCTCTATTGGGACAAACTACAGTATGATTGGGTGACCGTAGCGTCTTGTAGCATGCATGCATTTTATCAGAATTAGGGTCAATGCACTGGAGTCGACATGGCTACTTAGCTTCTGTCAGGAACTCTATAATGTGTCCTAATAAACCACACATACACTATGGATAATCCTCACTCGCACTAGAGAATTTTCTGACTGCGAGACATGTACTGTACATGCAGCCTGTCATGAAAAAGATGTGGGCATTTACCAGGCAAGGGAGCTGTAATGAAAGACTGATTGCATTATGGAAAGTGTAGGATGCAGCATTTTTAAAGCTTCACCCATACAAAGGACTAAAGGTCAGGATATATCAGCCTCTGCCGCACACATTCTGACCATATATTTTGACGATAATCCTGAGCTTATTATGCATTTTCCTTACTGTCAGCAAAACCCCTGTAAAGACCAAAAGCAACAATGTGCTAGTCAAACTCTATATACTTTCTAAATGCATTGCACTAAATGGGTGAGACGTTTCCCTCTACATATTTTTTTACATATTGCTAATTGATCTACACGAAGAAATTGCAAGGTATGCTTTAAAGCCAATACAACACACCTGGAATTCCATTATGTGTGTATAGTTTTAGTTATGACACACATTTTAATAGCTTTATTACATATTTTTCATCACATTAAAAAAAAACACTAATTAATCTAAATAAGTATTTTTCAGGATTAATTATTATATTTACAATAATTACATGAATACGTTAACCCACAGCTGTTCAATCAAGTTTACAGCAATGATTACACATACAGAAGGAAATAGAACATTTGTTGGAGGATATTTTATAGTGGTGTATTAACTCTTTGGTGCTCAAGTGAGTATTACTGACATCAGGAATGAGTCGAAATACATATGCACCATCAAAAAATTGTGTTTTTATTCATCTTTGCTCAATGGAGCTTGGATTCGTCCAACATGATAGTATATAGATGATGTGACAGTAAAAATGCATACACTGACAGAGACTGGGATGCCATATGATCTCACATGATCTTGGAAATCCAGCTGCTTTGCAAGGTAATATTATTTTGGGCAGCAGTCACCACAAAACAGCTGACAATATTGGTATGATTTGTATCAAAGCTGGACTTACCTGTTTACTGAATGTAACTCACTGAAGTGTGTTTGTTCACATTTGGAGCCTCAGATTTTCATTTTGCAATAATATTACCTTTTTTGGTCTCACCTTGTCTTTGCTTATATGGAAGTTCCAAACAAAAAAAAGAAAGTAATCATATGTGATTTGATTTACCGTGTCTTAATTAAAGTTGCACTTAACAGTTACTCTACTGTTACTGTGTTGGATTTACTTAAGCTCCTAAGACCCTGTGTCCACATATGAGGACAAGAAATTCACAGATTTATACAAAAAAAAAAAAAAAAAACAACTGTCCACCGCAAATGACATTCCATAAAATTTTTTAAGAATGCATCTGAAAAAACTGTTGCATCATAATGTTTCCAGTATAAGCAATTATTTAATTAAAAAAAAGCCAAAACTCAAAAACCTGTGGCTTTCCTGGGTCTTAAGAGGTTAAAGTTGCAATGTTTGGTTGTATTTTAGCATCATGGGCAAATCTTCCATAATTACATGTCAGCATGTGATGATTCAAGTAGTTTGAACGGAATCCACTCTTCTACGTCTACTCGTCACTCTAAAACAGTGTCAGGTCATTAATTAGTCTTTGGACATGTGCTGCTGTACCTCATGGCTCATCACAGAAGTGTTGAAAATTGGCTTTTCTTCAAGAGAAGAAGGAAGGTGTGTATTTTTAAGTTCTAGAATTTTTTTTTTTGGCTCTTGCAACTTTTATCTTGATGGAAGATTTATGCAGTATCACCCATTCGAAGGAAGAAGACACAGCAGGTTTTGTGTACAGACTCAGTCAGTCTTTCCATTTGCTGACAGTTGATAAAATGCTGAATAATGTCAAGCTTGTCTTTTCATCTTTTAGCAGCAAATCCCCCAGGGTCCATTTAAATTGTTGGCGATAATAAAAACAATATACGGTACCCATTAGCGAGTGCTGAGTGGTATTCCGCTGAGTGGCTTTCTTAAAAACACACCTCCATATGTTTTATATAGCGCTTTACAGCTGCGCGTTCTATCACCTACTGAGTTTTATTTGTCATGCCTCTACATCCCTAATGCGGAGTGCCAGCCATACAGACTGTACTCCTCCGTCGTGTAATTTCGGTGGGTAACATCGCAGAGCATTAGCTGACTGTGATTTCAAAATAATCCATCACATGTCTGTTGCTGCTTTCCAGCTAAACGATGACGCATCAGGCTGAGGTTTAGCACTTGTTAATCGTTGTCTTGTGTGTTTATGCGTGCGTGTGTGTGTGTGTGTGTGTGTGTGCATCCGTATCCTCACTATGAGCCGGATGCATTAGTACCACAATATGTAATCATATTATTGATTATACACTACTCCGCTATACAAAATTACATTCTTTCCACTGTCCAATTTATATTATCGCACTTACTAATCTCAAGCATATACAGATTTACTATCTCCTATCTTGGATAATTAATGTAAAACCTCTCCACATATAAGACACAATTTCTGTCTGTTATGACTTTGGCCAGCGAGAGCCACTGGCCGCAGTCCAATTTAATTATTTCCGTACAGTTAAACTTTTATTTTTTGCAGCAAAATTACCTTCTGCCATATCTGCTTCTCTGACTCTTCAACTCCCTTTAACCCTCGTCAGCACAGATATAATGACTGAAGTTTTTGGTATTTTTCCACTGCCGTAACGCTTTTTTTTTTCCCCCCAAGACGGTTTCAGAGCGACATGGTCCCTTCTGCGGTTCCTTCTGCTTCCCTCGCCACCAGCTACATGTAGATCAATATTTGAGGAGGGAATGTAGTGGCAGAGGTGTGTTTGTATTGCCGCCTATCTCGGCAGGGCAGCCCCGTTCTAGTGTCAGGCCTGGAGGATAGGAGTTAGCCTTTGGGCGCACTGAAGCTGGTTGTGGGGGTGTATTGTAAGCTCAGGGATGACCCGGCAGGATAGATATTTAATAACTGTCTTAACCCAGACTTCCATTGGACGTGCTGGAAGAGTTATGAATATGGCTGCACCTTCGACCTTTCACCCCGCTAAAGCTTCTGAGCAAAAAACATGAAGAATAGTGAGGATATGGTTTGTGTTACACTGTTCACCTCTATCAGACGGTTGTTAATACGCAGTCACTCAGTTGGTCAAATGTAATCCCATCAGGCCTCAGTCCGGGTATTTACAGGGGTCAGACCCTTGAGGAGTGTTCTAACTTTTCTATTTCAGAGTCAGTTTCCTCTCATTCCTGTTTTGTCATCACATGTACCGCAATTTCATAAAAGTCAGTAAAAACATAAAAATTTAATGCTGTTAAACAAAAATGGTTGTACAAGCAGATGTAGTGAATAATGTACACTGTTACTGGCAGTTTGGTGTGTTTTTGCACCAGGAAAAAAAAAAATAGACATTAAAATAGCATTGTCATAAGGGCATCAGTCAACTTCATGTCGAGCATTATTATTATTATTATTATTATTATTATTATTATTAGTAGTAGTAGTAGTAGTAGTAGTAGTATCTTCTTTATTCTTTAAATATATTTAGGCCTAATTTGCAATATAAGCAAGAAAACACAGGTATTAATAATAGTAAAAACTGTTTATTTTACAATCAGTAAAAACCTAAAAATAGGAGAAAAAAAAACACTTCCAAAAAAAAAAATACGGTAATGTTGTTAATTACAGAGTGCTGTTACCCTATTCAGACTGTGATGACATTAAAGCTGCAGAAAACATTACATTTTATCACTTCACCTGCAGGAACTTGCAAGATGCACAGGAATTTAGTTGTATCAGCTATTAAAAGTCAGTTCCCGGTCTCAACACACTCTTTAGGTCATCTTAAACTACACCCAGTAAACAAAGCGAAACACGACTTATTTTATTCACATTGCAGTGGTATGTTTTCAGCATAATATGCCCTCTGCTGGCCAAGTGTAAAACATGTGTATCAACCAAATGAACAAGTCATTAAGAGATATAAGACAACAATTATCATACTGAAATACTGTTAAAACAAAAAAATAATAAAACATGTAGGCCTCAGTAGCTTTGAGAAATGGATGAGAATCAATCAAATAGATTTTAGTCCGAATATTTAGAAAATCCACGACAATTGAGAGCACTTTGAAGTGAAATATGTTCTGTTGACTTATGAAAATAAAAGGAAATAAAAATCACTGAAATGCAGGTTAATGCACTGGAAACAAGACAAATCTTTGCATTGAAAATCTCACATCATAAATGCAGCAGCTTGGCGTTTATTTTTCAAGAGGGATTTTTCACTTTTTAACCTCATTCTTTCAAAACCCGGTCTTCTATATTATGGTTTCAAAAGAGGAAGAGGGTAAACTACCAAAAAATGCATTTATTAATTAAATTACTGAATTGGTTGTTAGCTTCAAATTTGACCTTTTTTTTCCTACTTGTGTGAGTCATTTTTATTACTGTTTGTATGTTTTATATTCACGTTCATGTTTATATCCTATGTTTTGCTTCCTCTCTACACTGTGAAACTATGGTTCAGAGTTTGGAAATCTAAAAACAGACTTTTGACCCTTGCTCTGTTCCTAACACAAACACATGAGAGTGCTGTTATTCTTTTCAGGCATCGTCTTGGAAAGAAAGAAAATAAGGATTTCCTTTCATGTTAATTAACTCCCATAAGAACAACCGGTGGATGGATTTTCCAGGAAAATGCAATGGGTGATGTTCTCTGAGATGACATCCCCACGCTCGGATTAACACTGATGTTTATCATTTTAGACTTGAAAATGTTTACTTTAATTCACTTTGATTCTCTGTGTCTTTTGTCCAATGTTTCATCTTTCTTCTCCCCTTCCCCCCCCAGACACTCCACACAGCAACAAACCAACAAAGTCATCACCAGCACCAGCCAACTCATCAAACAGCTCTCTGATATAATCAGTGGCTCTTCACGGGTATTTTCTGCTTTCTTCCCCTTTCATTCGCTGTCATTTTCGAGAATAAACAGTGGATTAAACAACATTTGAGGTAATTAAAGCTAATCTTGTCTTGTTGCACAGCAAGACCGCCTGCGCCTGACCAGACTAAAGACTGAACTGTCGGAGTCTGTGCAGCGCTATGGGGATCTGCAGAAGGTAACTTTATATAATTGCATCTGAAATTGCTTTTGTATACAGAATATTTTATGCGACTTCAAGACTAAACAAGCAAACAGACCTTTACTTCAGTCACATGAACACTGGGCTTTATCTCCTCATTTGTTCCCTTTACAGAAAATTGCAGAGCGCTCGAGGGCCTTGCTTCCCCCTGCACAGAAAGACAAGAAGAAGGTGAGCTGATGTGGAGGGTGAATCTGCCCTTTGTTTCACTGTCATTCATAAAAGAGCAGGATGATGAGATGGCATTTCTCTGCTCGATTGCGTCCTCACAAGAGCTGCTTTGAAGCTCTGTCTGGTCTTTAGGATTACAGCAGACTCCATTCATCACAACCTGCTCCTAAGCATAGCCGCAAATTCTTTTTTTTTTTTTTTCGCCTTCATATTGTCTTTCTTTTTTAAATTATTTATTTCTTTTATCTGAATGAGAATGGCTTTGTATCAACGTAACACGACACCTCACTTATTGGCCGTCTCTAAAACAAAAACACAGAGGTTGGTAACCAAAAAACTATGGGGAAGGAATAAAAATCAATCTTTATTACACTCAGACTGCATAAAAATGAATTCAACAGGGAAATATTACATATATTGATCTATGTTTGTGTATGGGGCCCACAGCAGGGAAAATGTATTGTATTTCATAAAAATGATACATTGCTGAATGCTCAGGAAACACTTTCTTACCGTCATATTATTGTATTTAGACTTTTGTGTCCTTTATTACACAGTATTGTTGTTAACTGTACACAGGTCCAGTTAACATTGTTGGGTGTCATGGTGGTGCTGTGGTTAGCACTGTCGCCTCCCCATGTCTGTATTGGTTCTCTATAGCTACTGCAACCGTCCAAAGGCGTGCACCCAAATAGGTTGATTGGCCAGTCTAAATTGCCTGTAGTTGTAAATATGAGAGTGTGTGGTTGTTCGTCTATACATGTATAATGCCGACATGTCCAGGGTGTGACATGCCTTCACCTATTGGAAGCTGGGATAGGTTCCAGCATCCCCACGACCCTCACAAGGATGAAGTGGTTCAGAAAATGAATAAATTAATTAACAATGTTGTTTGACGTCTCTTTAGCTCATTGTAATCGTTTGATGCCCTGCTATTTGGTGCAAAAACTACAAAAAGACTTTAAACCTGGTCGGTCTGCTTTGACTGTGGGATGCAGTCACTGTGGCGTTGTTCATAACATGCAATTTCACAATGTCATAACAAGTATTTCAGTCTATATTTGCATGAGTTTTCATCCCAGACCTTGTATTAATGATGGAGAGTCGGACCACTGTGTGTGTGTATCGTCGCCATCGCATATAGATTCTCAAAGGGGTTCAGGTCTGGACTCTGTGGGGTCCAATCCGTGTGTAGGGTGACCAGATCCTGACTCACTAGATGAGGGACATACTTCATATATTTTATTTAAATGCAAGTTTGCTCACATAAGAAAACACAGTGGCAGGAAGCATTCATGCCGACTGTTAATAACAATGTGGGACAGCATTTCAATTCTCGGTTCGTGTAAAAAAATTATAAAAATGCGGGACCGTCCCGCACAAAGAGGGACATCTGGTCACCCTATCCGTGTGTGAAAATGACATCTCATCCTCCTGAAGCACTCTTTAACAATCTGATCCTGATGAATCCTGGTTTTGTCTTCTCGTAATATTCCACTGTCATCAGTGAAGAAAAAAGAAAATCTATTAATCATTCAGTATATTCAGATTGGATCCATAGCGTTGGGAACCTAGACCTGACCAAGTGATTCAACCCCCAGATCATAACACTACCCCCTGAGGCTTGCACTGTAGGCACTAGGCATGATGGGTAATCACTTCATCTGCCTTGCTTCTCAACTTGATTGACTCTGTTCCCTCTCGAACAGAGTCAATCTGGACTCATCAGACCACATGACCTTTTTCGATTGAAACACTGTCCAGTCTTTATGCTCTCTACAAACTGATGGTTGTTTCATAAATGAGAAGGTACTCATTGCATCAGTTAGGGTTAAAGAACTTGTTGCACACAGAAATATATTAAAGTTCTACAGTAATTATCCGATAGACGGCTGTATTTCTGTAGTTAAATCAAGGTGTAAACTCTTTTGTATATTGCTTTTATGTCACATAACACACAACAAAAATACTTCCTCTGTGCAAAGGACTTAATAGTGCATATTAGCTTGCGTCCAGATTGAGTTTCTCACCTGTTTCATGAGTAATTTTACTGAAATTAACAATAATGTGTGTTATATATTGTACAACTACACTTACATATCTTGGAAAGAAAGAGATCTTGGGGTAATTGAGAAGCAACGACACTCAAGACATATTGTTAGTCATCACAGAAACAATTTCCCAGAATGCTTTTCTTTCTCCAACCCAACCATTGACAGTACTGTATCAATCTCTGGTGTTAAAGTTCACTCGACTCCTTTATGGTATATCATCATAGCGCTTCAGTACTCACAAAAAAGCTGCGGCTCTGAACATAATTCAACATAAATGGAGGACATTTTCGAGTACATCCTCACAGACAGGACGGTCTCCTCTGGAGTGGCATTAAACCTGATGGTCTCTATGGCTAATGGTGATGTTCCTGAACATAACTGTGCACATCGGGGTCTTTGGGTTTTCTTTATATTATACTTCACACAGGGTTTGACACTGTTGTTGTGATTTATGAGGCTATATTTATCATTTTTGTTTGTACCAATCCCCAACTGACCATTTTTCTATATAATTGAGAAACACTTTGCTCATAATCTGTTCAATATAACAAAGTAACTTGTTCTGGAAGGTGAATTATAGGAATAATATGAACATTTCCACTCATGAACAGTGTGAAACATTCCGGTTAAGTGTCTCTAATCAGACATCTTTACAGGTCTATTGGAAATCTGATGTCTTGGACATTTATCTTTGATGTTTAGAAGTTTACATCCTGTATCTCCACTAATAGTTAAATACTGTATAATACTCTGTGTTGAGCTCAAATATAGCTCCCTGGTGTCTTGTGTTCAGTATTTTGTAGGGTAGAGGTTTTAACACCTTTGGATGCCTTTACACTCCCACCTGTTACACTGAATAGAAATAATGTACACCTTCAACTCCTTGGACCTTGGCACCTCTATGTGGAACCCTTTTTCTCTCATAAACCTTCTAAAAATCCATCTTTTGTGCAGAGTAGTGAGTCATTTCTAATAATACATCTAGTTTACGTAGTGTAGCAGCACTGTAGAAAGCAAAAAAAAAAGGTCTTTTTTCAGCAGTAAATGAAGTGGAATGAATTTCTACTTCTTCAAATGATGAGTGGCTTCTTGACATTTCAAATGCCATGCATATGTATTTAGACCAGCGTGCGTAGGTCAACGCGCGCTGACTGTTCTCCTCCCACATCTTTACATCCACGTCATCAGCCGCGGCAAGAATTGACAGCAGGAAACTCGAAGAAAGGCTACAAACATTTTCAGAAATGTGTGAACTTGCTCAGTAAGGTGTCAGTAAGTGATTGTCTTGATAGTCTTTCCCATCTGTGTGCTGTACTAACGTCTTCCGGAGTTCAGCTGTGGGTTATGTATGAGGAGGAGTGAGCGTGATGTTGGAGAGTTTGTTGAGGAGTGGTGAGTCAGATAGTGGTCGGTCGACAGAAGGGTGTGACTCAGCCCCTATTGGTCCCTGCGCTCTGACCCACACTGGCCCCCGTACCAGGAATTAGCCGTGCAGTCAGTCACACCAAGGTGGAACACATTAGCGATGCAAAAAAAAAAAAGAAAAGTTAACCATGTATCTCTTTGACAATATGCCTCTTCACGTTCGCTCTCTTTTGTTGGCACATTGAATACTGTGTGCATTCAGTTTTTCACGCAGTTGTACTCTCAGTCCCGGTCTTCTCTGACCTTTACACGTCCCAGCGCTGAGCTAACACACACTGTTGGAATTGCAGTAACTGGCTGCACCACAGGGACATGCTACTTCATCAAAATGCGGTTTGAGCTGTTTGTCATTTAGAAACCGTACACAATTTGAACATTTTCTGTCATTGATGCAGTAGGTTGTGAATTGTCAACTTAGATGAACACACAGACATTGTAGGTGTTGTAGTCGTCTTAAGCCCTATTCACATAATAATAATAATGGATTAGATTTATATAGCGCTTTTCTGTTAATGCATACTCAAAGCGTGTACTCATTCACTCTCACAGTTACACTCTGATGGTGGTAAACTATGTTTGTAGCCACAGTTGCCCTGGGGCAGACTGACGTGGAAGTGTGGCTGCCAATTTGCGCCTAACTGCCCCTCCAACCACCACTGAACATTCACATGCATTCATACACCAGTGTGAGTAGCAGCACTGGAGGCAAGGTGGGTGAGGTGTCTTGCCCAAGGACACAACAGCTCATGACTTGGACAGAGCGGGATTCGAACCGCCAACCTTTCGGTTATTGGACGACCCGCTCCACCTCCTGAGCCACGGCTGCCCCCCCACATGAGACTAGTATAACCTGTTGATGTCTCGTGATTTAGAAATTAACCCCACAGGTCTGTGCATCCACACAGAATAAGAGAGGTCTGTTTATTATTCACATTTACAAATATTATTCTTTGGGAATGATGTGAAGGGCAGGTTCACCACTGACAGATATCTGTTGAATAGACTTACTGTTGCTGTCATGCATGTCATCCACCCATCTTTTCACATGTCATTCTTCTGAAAGATTAAAGTTTGTTCTTTCAGTGGACATCCTTGACATACGGTGACATGAGAAAATAAATGAATATTTCTTCATCATTAGGGCAGCCGCCATAGTCGTGGACCAGGAAAAATGCGGAATAAATGCACAGAGGAAACAAAACAAGTATTGCATATCCCACTAAATTACAGAGGTTGCAGGACCTTTATAATCACTGAACTATGGTAAGTAATGTGCACTGTAATTTTTACTTTACAAATTACAGAGAACTGACACAATTATCATAAATTACCAGAAGTTCATGCGTAATACAAGCCTCATGTCAGTAGGGCTTCAGTTTGACTCACGATCCACAATGTCAACACAATCAAACCCAAACAACCAAACCATGACACATTATCCTTTAACTCTGAAAACTGAGACAGCTCTGCTCATTTATAAAGTAAACCATGGTCCATATTTTCCTAATTGTACACACATCTGTAACAGCAGCAGTGTGTTGCATTAACTGCCTGGACTGTGATAATCACTCTGTTGTTATGTTTCAATAAATGTGAATCTGATTTACTATATGTTGGAAATGAGAGGCCGAACCAGCAGCTCACCAGGTAAAAATAAATAAATGAATAAATAAATGGTGCGACATAAACATTAAAGGTATAAAATGCAGTCAAATGCAGATCTGACCTTATTAAAGGGCTCAAGTTACTCAGGACAAGAAGTGTGTGATTCTGTCTCACAGGAATTTGATTGAATTACAACCAAAGACCCAGAGCAAATACACTGTTCCAACAAATGTAATGACTGTCTTGATGGTGTTTTACAGAGTTCGGGGACTACATGGGACACTGCGCTTGTATCAGCCGCTGGAGTTGGAGTGAGGTTGTTAGAGGTGGCTGGACCTGAATGTGTTTAGGTTTACTTACTACCATTGGTTTTGGCTGCGTCTTGTTCGGTGTTTTCACTCTTATTATGTCTGTTTTGGCCTAAAGAATCAGCATCACTGACCTACATTTACAACCTGCATTTTTACATTTGTTCTATGAAGATGTATTAAATAATTCCCAATAGTTTATCTTTATTCCATAGCCTTTGTCTTGATCGCACTGCTTCCAGTAGTGTATGTGTATTGGTCCAATCATATTTCAGCCATCATGTGTTGCCGGGTAAAAGAAATCTGCCTTGAGACTTAAAATCAACAGTGCAGCCTCTGGAGCTTCAGATAAATGGAATGAACTTGTTGTTTTACCCAATCAGATGTCATTCTCACTAAATGAGATACCTGTCTGTGATGGCTTGTGATATTTAATTTTTTGTATCGTATTCATATTAAAAGGTGAATTAGTCAGGTAGAACCAAATTGGAGGCATAGGTGTGAAATACACAGACCACCACTGCTCTGGAGCATAACTGTCCTTGAGTTCTGTTTGGTGTTTTTTAAAAAAAAAAAATGTAAGCAGAGTTTGGGTTAGATTCCAAAGTCCCTTTCATTTCAGTTCCAAAACTATACAGCTGCCAAGGTTGACATTGCTAAAAATACTACTACTGCCACAGTGATTAGGATTACATATTGTTGACACATCCAAACTAAAAGCGGTCAAATGCCTAAAGCTGAAGCATGTTCTGTCTTTGACACTGTATCTGCACACAAGCAAGTACATGCTTAATTTCCTGAGTGACATTTAAACTAATTTCCACTACAGTTATAGGATTTGAAGGAAAGATACAGGCTCTTTAATGTGATAACCGACTGTTCTCAGATTTGTTAAAAGTGCTTTTGCGTACATGGATTAGCCGCTAACATCTGTCCGTATCCTGAGGGAATCACAACATGCATGATTGGTTTTCAGGCTGTCACTTCAACATGTTGAAGGAAATGCGAATTACGCCAAACCTTTCTTAACTTCATGAAGTGCAACAGAGACTCCTTTAACAGTCCGCTGTGTGACAGTTGGGGAGGTGGAGTGGTGAAGTTGAAGATGATGGATAAAAACATGCAGTCCCCTGTTAGATCCAGTGTTTGCTTTGAATGATCTGGACTTTTATTAACGCTGGTCCACGCTTCATATAGTAGGTGATGTTATTGAACCTTAAAGGCGAAGTACGTCATATGTTTATTAAAAAACAATGTAGGCTCATGCAATAATAATCCATCTAAATCCTAACCCCTTATCCTCTACCTCCAACATGCATAACAGTGTCCCTGATCCAATCTTATCCCAGGTTCAGATACTCTACCTGTGGTGTTCTGATAATATCCACAATACTGTGACACATATACACCTTATACCAGTTACTGACAGGTGTGGATTACTGCACAGGCGTAAAATCACATAACGGAAATATTAACTTGGCAATGGTAATGAAAGAACCTCACTACAGGGCCGATAGAGACATAGAGTTTGGACTTTCAGCAATAAAAAAATAGAGCTATACTCAGCAGATCATATGGGGAAAAAAATCAAAAGGCTGATAATTTAAGTCCATAGTAAGACAACCAACAAGATGTGGGCTTCCCTGACACGGACAGGGCAACACGTGGAGCAGTGAAGAACACAACACAAGCATTATTCTGTGGATTAACATTAACCTTCAAAAACCTAAAGCCACCAGCGACCAAAAGCATCTACAGATGTGAAATATTTAATACAACTAATTCTGTCAAAATATATCAATAATTCTGGTAAAATACAGTTACTCAGCTTCGTGGTCATCAGATTTGACCCATTTGGACATTCAGAACGTGGAAACACCGTCATCTTCTATGACATCAATTCAACAAGCAGTTTGACAAATGACAGTGGTTGTAGATGCTTGTTTCTGTTTTAAGTCAATGAAACACTTGAGCTGATATAATAACCTTTGAATATACTGTGAGCTTTTATGAACATCTAGCATCTAAGGATATGATAATAAATAGTGGTAAATGACTCTAAGGGTTAAAAACAGTCATGGTAACCCTCTGCCATCAGTCATAGCTCTGTATCTCCATCCTCCTCCTCATCCTATGCAGTGATAATGACAACTTGTTTACCTGTTGATCTCGTTTTCCATTGCTGATTGTAGATGTGTACCGGTAAAATAAAATCCACAATGTGATGTTACTATTTAATAGAGCTTCATCTGCTGTAAACCAATCCTCATTTTTTGTAGCTACATTTATTTTAAAGGTAGGCAACAGCAACTGACACAGATTAACCCATAAAGACCCAGTGTTACTTTTGTGGCAGTTCCCAAATGAGTTTTTTTTTCTTTATATAGCTTTTATTAAATGATTTATCATCATTTATTATAATATTATCCTCTGCATTTTGCATTATTCAGTGAAAATCAGGTATTTTCTTATATTTAATTCATTGATCATGTAAATGTTCATAAAAGCTCAGATTAAAGTTGAGGGTTATTATATCAAAAACAAGAGAAAACTGAAGAAAAAGCGACTTTTTCAGCAAAGATCTCTGAACTCAACGTAAAACCAAGCATCTCCATCCACTGTCATTGTTCCAACTCCATGGGTTTTACTGGTGAATCAATGTTGTAGAAGATGACGGTGTTTCCATG
>JAPQRQ010000009.1:22786682-22802968 GCA_037367365.1 Apogon talboti
ATGCAACAGTTTTTTCAGATGCATTCTTAAAAATTTGTATGGAATGTCATTTGCGGTGGACAGTTGTTTCTTTTTTTGGTTTTTTTTGTATAAAGCTGTGAATTTCTTGTCCACATACGTGGACAGTGGGTCCTAGGAGGTTAAAAATGTATCAGAGTAGAAGTATGCAATTGAGTTAGGAAATGTAGTGAAGTAAAAGTGAAAGTAAACAGAATAAAAAATACTAGTAAAGTACAAATTCTCCCAAAATATACACAAATACAGTAGTGAAGTATTATTACTTTGTTACTATACAACACTGGGTATCAGTATTGCCATATCTGCTGCTGTTTGTTTCTATTATGCATCTCTTCACCTCATACATTACTGTATTACACTACTGCTGCTACTGTAAACAGACTGATGTGTACACTTTATATTCTACTATAGCTATATAGTACTATATTCTTATTCTATTTTTACCTCTTTTTTAAACGCATGGCATTGAACAAGGTGAGAGAGAAACAGTATCTCAATACTCCGTTTGTCCTGTGCATCTAGTAAATTGACAATTTAAAAAAAATCTTGGAATGCTTGAATCTTTTGAATCAGTACGGGCCCAGAATCCTCAATTCAAGTGAAATCTGCCGCTTAGAAACAGTGCAATGACAAGAACTAGTCCAGCATCTTCCATTCACCACTGACACACACCTCCATCGGCTGAGACATAGATAAAACTAATACTAATACTCCAACATTCCATCATGGGCCATATTTTAGATTAAAACTTAAACTTGTAGAGATTTCAGTTAAAATACATGTAAATACTTACTCCCCAACATGCCATTTTTGTCCTTTTCCTTCTCTATTTTTGCTCTCTTCTGGTTTAGGAGGACGGTAAGGGCATCGACACCAGGTTAAAATCATTATCACGACAATAGATCCAGTCTGCTGAAATGATTGACTAGATAATAGCTCAGTGCACACCCTTATCCCCTCACCCGTTTCCCTTCTGCTGTCTGTCAGAGTCTCATTGTTATTATTGTCCTTGAAAATAAAATGTGTTTGACCAGCGCACATTACAGGTGGGGAATAAAAACAAGTCCAGAAAATCAAACGGAATAAAAAGAGAGAGCAAATAAAGTAAACACGGAGGCAGTACAAGATTTCCAAAGGATTGTCGATAAACGAAAGCCTTGGAGAAGATG
This sequence comes from Apogon talboti, assembly GCA_037367365.1. Classification (NCBI taxonomy): domain Eukaryota; kingdom Metazoa; phylum Chordata; class Actinopteri; order Kurtiformes; family Apogonidae; genus Apogon; species Apogon talboti. The sequence goes on from JAPQRQ010000009.1 coordinate 22,787,870, forward strand.
GTTTACCTTTTAAAAATATCAATTGCAGTAAGAAAGTTGAAGCTTTTACAGCAAGGGCATCTTCGCCTTAAAGATCAGGACCATCAGTTTAAGGTTCCGAAGTAGATCTAGACGTTCCATTTAGAAGACCGTCTATACCTTCGACTGTGTCTGATGAAATATTAGTAGAAATGTATTACAGTTCTCTAGTTAAATGCCAAATGATTAAAGCCAAGATCAAGGAAAAACAGGAAGATTAAACACATAAAGATCAATGTATTTTCCTGTAGATCATGTTTGAACCTAATAAGCGGCAGGTATTTACTGTAACAGGCTTTTTTGCTTCCAACTCCAACCAATCTACATTATCCACCACTCACAGACATGCATTGTATCCTCCTGACTTTACTGATTTCTACACTTTTTCCTTCACCTCACCACCTGCAGGTCAAAGCTTTCAGTGACATCCTGAGAAATCTCTTATAAAAGCTACCGCTGAATTGGCATAAAGACTTCTACGGGCATTTATGAGTTTCTCTAGCGGTCTTTATCAGTCTAGCAGCAGATCTGATCTGAGGCAGACATTTGGAAAAGGCCCAACATGCATAGATAAGACTTTAAAAAAAAAGGAGACCCAGAACTAACCTCAGTACACCTATTTATTATTTAAGACCACAATAAACCTGATATCATTAGAGCAAATACAGATATAAAACTGCATTTCAGCAATAGTAGATGTAAAGTCATGGTTTTTTTTTGTTTTTTTTTTCCCCCATGAAAAGCAAAATGTCACATCAGATTTGGCTTAGGAGGGAGGTTCATTTTGTTGTCCCTATAGTTTTGGGATTGGTGGTCCAATTCTAAATATTTACCCATATATATGTATTATTTCTATTTTCCAATATAAAAAATGCCCCTAAAATTCCCATTCGAGTCTTTAGCATAAAGAGCTCTGAAGTTACACCAAAGATGCCAGTGGATTAGATTGTTTATTTACTTACAGTACATCAACGAGCCGGTGGATTTATGGGAACTAAGGAAGACTAACAGCATGGGGCCTTTGACCAAAGCACCAGAAACTGACCAGGTGGGATGAGAACCACTAAGAAACAACTTTTAGAGTCAGCGAAAGTGACTCGGTGATAAAAACTAGAAACGCTGTTGTTGTTTTCACCACTGGACACAGCTCTAAATGAAGAGAATAGAGTTAAATGGCAGCATTTGTTCTGCACAACTGAGCTTGACTGTGACCCTTATGAAGATATAAAGTTATTATGTGATGTTATTATCTTTGCTAAGTTGCTGTTTGTTGCTCTACGGTCAGACTAAACTGTGACAGTTCTGACCTTGTGTGTTCGATTCCAAACAGATCTTTAGTACAGATATGACAACACAAACCGTACTGAAACAGAGGCGATCTATGGTTTTACTGTGGCTGTTTTCCGTCTAAAAACAGGGCTACGCTAACAGAGCTATAATGTAAACTATCAGCCGATGTAGCATGTGAAGATTAAAAGACACAGTGTTATTTTTGTAAGAAAACTGATGATACCATGATACAGATGTGTGTAAACAATGAGCTTTATACTTTATTCAGTGAGTGACACAGTCTGTGGGTACATAGTGTTGATTTGTTGGTGGTTTGGTCTAAGTGTGTCCTAGTACCGGACTTCCCCCTGCTGGTGAGAGTTGCAGTTTTTGCTGGTAAATACAGAGGTTCGATGTAGTATTGATATTTTCCAACTGTTCTTGAGGCAACTGTAAATTGCTTTGGATAAAAACCAATTAATCTAACCAATGTGTCTTTCAATATATTTTTTTTAAGTACACATATTAAAAGTGCATGAATTTACTTCCAAGCTACCAATTAGAGGGAACATCTTTCAAAACATGATAACAACTGCGTAAATGGCTCCAGGCAATCTTTTCTGAGTTCCTTATCATGAGCAATGAGCAGTAATTTCTCATGTTTGTTTCACGTCCAAAATTCTGCAAAACTAATGACATTTCTATGACTGGTTGTTAATGATAATAATAACAAAGGGTAAACATACAGTATAAAATATCGAATTACATAAGAAAGACAGAGATAGAGTAAACAGTAAATAAAGTCCCATCAATATTTCATACAGGTATATTGATGTGAGTTGGTAAATACGAATATGTAAAGTTTTAAAAATGGAAAACTAATGAAGCATACAGTCTTTTCTACTGATGCAAAAACGCTGTTTAGGGGGTTTAATAGTAACACGTGTATTTCTCGCCACTTTTTTTGAACAGACTTATGAAAGTGAATAAAAAGTGAGTGAAAGGATGATGGAGAACAGATGCCGGAAAGGCAGAAAGGAGAATACCAAGAGCCATATATCAGTTTAATGAGGGTGACGATGACAGAAATAACTGGGGAGCCGCTTCTGCTCTCAAATCAATAGCCTGGCTCTTTATGGCACTCTAAATAATGCAATAACTGCACCCTGACACTTATTCCTATACGAATTATGTTACTGGCACTGCCCTCGCATCTTGTTTACAGAGTCATTTGGGGAGTGAGGTTTCTCAATATGCATGTCACCCCCATGTACTAAAACTACTCCGCGCCGTGTTCAAAGTCCTTCCAGCAATCTGTGACATTTGTTTTGTTAATATAGATGTAAACTGTCCAACTTAATTCTGCTTTATCTCAACATTCCACTCGTCCCCAGTCCAACCCCAGGCTTCAGAACCAAGACAAGGGCGAAAAGAAAATTATGAAACCTGAAAAATGAGTGAAGAAACACTGTCCTCCATAAGGTATTTCCGTTAAGAGAAGAGTGGACGCTTTAAGCAGTACTTTAAAAGATTCAGGAGGCCATAAAATGTTGATCTAATTTAATATATGGTTCACATCAAACAGGCATGCAGCGGCTTCCCTGCAAAAGCTTACAATAAAGTCAATTTGTTTAAGCATTGTGAATGTACTTAAATTCGCAATATGCGGAAATCAGGCTCCTCCTAAACAGCGATGTGAGAGGGAAAACAACCTTTTAATGCTCGTAAAAGGATGCGAACAACACCTCGATGGACGTAGAGACAGGAAAAAATGAGGAGTGGATGTTAATATAAAAGTTGTTTTGTGAAAATGTGCAGCGGATTTGACCAAAACAGAACATGATCCAAGCACAGGCCCGTTGTGAATTCATGTACAAAGCCAAACGTTTGATCCGTCACTCAGCTGATATTCTGTGTGTGTCGACATGCCATAAGCCCTCTGATTTCATTGTTTGACAGTACTCGGCCTGTCGTTGTAGTGTTTGTGTTTGGTTTAATGTTGATGAAAGCTGCCCGGTGTCAGGCGAGGCTGTTTGACAAAGTTTTCTGACGCTCAGATCCCCAGTGTTTTTTTTCAGATTTTATTTGTGTTCAGTCACTGGAATTTCATTTCAAAGTCGTTAACATGTGTTTATTCCATCTGGTGAAGTTGTGATTGTAAACTAAAGATGTCTATCAGTGAGGAAATGGCTAAGAAGGATCTGCTGGTTAACATGTAGCTTTACATTCTGTGATTTAATTAAAAATATCAAAATGTCTAAAACAGAACAGCTTTATCATGAATTTGTCTTTAAAATAATGTATAGTTTTGCGATATGTTACTGGTATAGATTATTCCAAAGTTGTTATTTTTCCCTCTGGGTTAGACTATTGGCCACAGTTCGTTTGGGATTATCAGGTTCATCTGCCGTGGTGCCCTCACCTGGAAGTAATTAGTCAGGTAGGCTTTAAAAGGAGCTGGAGGGAACTGTCCAGAAAGCAGTTGTCTGATGGTTAGCCCTGTTTGTTTGTTTATTTGACAATGCAGTCAGACATAGTTGTAAAATTGCAGCTGATGTGATGTATATATGTTTATAACTAGTGCTAATTTACAACTCCTGTTCCTGGTTGGGCCTTTCTAAAACACTGTATTATAATACAATACAACAAAAACAAAACCAAACAAGACGTAACAAAGCAAAAAACACAGTGCATATTATTTACAAGTGGGTTCAGTTTTGTTTTCTCTTCAGCCAAGCTTTAGTTGCAGTGGTGAACATTCTAAACTCTGAAATGTTTTTTTTTTCAAGTGGCAGTGAGTTCCAGAGTTTGGGGCCCTTTAGTTTTTGGTTGGCTGTTTTCCATGCCTTTTGTTCTCTCCCCATTATGACCAGTGACTCCCATTTCCACACTATTGTTTGGGGCCCAGCTTTTCATTGTTTGTCTTTGATAGACTTAGTGGATGACTGAGAGAGAGTTTTGTTCTGTCTTCTTTTAGAACCCCTTTAAAAGGACTCGGTTTTGGTTTTACCTCTCTTCCTTAGGGTTTGTGCAATTAGTTTCCCACTTGTGACCTGGTCCGTGTTCTGTTGGATTTTGTTTTAAGGAGAAACGTAACAGATCAGAGAACAGAGGTTTTACAGTATGAACAGACAGTTGTTCTACAACTGCTCTGACAGCAAAGGACCTGAATAAGACTAGGTTTTACTGATGTTTTGAGCAGGTTTACTGTCTGATTTATATTTGCTTTGCAGTCGTGGCTGTTTATCACTTGCAGATCTTGACAACTTGAGGGGGAAAAAAAAATATTTGAGGTCGATGAAAACATACACATCCGAGGTGCATAGAAGCTGCCAATCAGAGTGCAGCTTGAGCTTTTTTTTTTTTTTAAATTGGAACTAAAACATTAGTGAATATGTGGTGCTGGTGCAAACCATCAGAAAGTCTGGACCTTAAGTTTTAACACTGGAAAGGCATGGACACAGTGATCACAGTATTACATGCAACTATCACAGTACCATGTGCAATATCACATCATGTCAATATCTGTTCTGTAAATATCTCAGTATTATGTGCAATACAGGACAGTGGCCACTCAGACTTCCCCTCTGCATTGCACTTTTGCACACGCAAGCGTTTTTATACATAGGTCTTTTTTTTCATTTTTATATTGGTTTTATTTATTTATTTATTTTATTCTGTTTTCCTTTGTGTATATATTCTGTATTTTATTGGGCTAAATCCGGGACCTTGGGTACCAAATTTCGTGCCATCTCATGTGTAAATGTGTACTGCTATGACAATAAAGAATCCTTGGATCTAATATATGTGCAGTATTTGTGGGAATTCCCATTTCAAAGTGCAAATTATGGGGAGATTTCTTTTCACCAGAATAAGCACATTAATGGCAGAAATTGCACTGGCTATTTAAATATGACTAAGGATTAGACAGTGGGCATGTTTGACCAGGTTTACAGCATAAGAAAATAATGGACAAATGCCTGGGCCTTTCACACTACACATGACCTGTTGCTTCTCTGGACTAAACCATACATTAACAACATAAAAGAAGTCTTTATTTTCTCAATAAATCTCTGACGCACTGGCCTATTTCAAGTGGTAACGTAGAGACGGGAGCTGAACATTGTCAGTGATGGAAGTCCCAGATCTTGTAAACTAGATTATTTAGCTCAGATCTGGAGAACCAGCTCTCTGATTTCTCAAAAAGGTTCCTCATTTCGTACCGCTGATTCCTTATAAGAAATACAGTATAATCTTAAACACTTGAGGTTCAACCAGTGACTGAATTCTCCAACAACCAGACAAAAGTTTGAGTGATTTCACCTGTAGACCATTAGCACCCCAGATGTAATGTCACTTCGGGGACTCGAGTCAAGTCAAATGGATATGTAGGCCTGTAAAAGTGGTTGAAAAGTGAAGCTTTTTCTAAAGAAGCAGAAGTGCCTCTGAAAGCAGTACAGACTTTCCTGAGCTTTTATCATCACAGTATGAAGAGGTAGAAATGTAAAGGGCATACGAGCGACTGTCCTCCTATAGAACCGAGGGGAAGGAGAAACCTGCATCACTATATTGTTTCACTATTACAATACAATACTAGTATAATAAATATTAAATCAGTGGTCTCCAAACAGAAGCAATGAGGGAAATTTGTTAGTAAACCTATAAATATTACAGAATTTATTAGACTTTTGGTCTTAATTTGCAGAAAAAAGCCAGTGCAAATCCTCGCTGGTCTCATGGGCAACAGTAATCTTAATGATAATACCCTAACTTTTAACGAGACTGATGCAGTTTAATGGTTACACAAGGCTCTAATTAAAAGACTTATAGCTAAAAAATGTACGCGTATGGGGTTAAAATTAAAAGGATATATCCCATCAGCAGCATGAATGTTCTGTGATGCTATTATGTGTAAACTAGTGGATGTTTTCCATTCAAAGTGTATGAATACAGTAATAAAGTTTATTCCACTGGGCCTCAGGCAAACGTGCAACTATGCATAAACAGGTGGCGTCCATTAGATTTACACAAACAATTAAAGGAGCAGTAACTTATGCTGCTGGTGGACACCCAAACACAATAAGAAAAAGAAATAATAGAGGTAATGTGGGGTCATAGAGGCTGCTTTTGAAAAATATTTGGCATGAATTTATGCATAAATCACATCAGATAAAGTATTAGTTTTATTTAAATTACATTGCCTTTTCTTTTTTTTTTAAAAATTATTTCAGCCCCTTCCAGTTGGACCATATGGGACTTTATTTAAAAAAAAAAACCCAACATTATCAGAAGCAAGACATTTTTGATCCTGTCTGAATTATTCCATTATTTACACATATAACTGTCAATTTTCAAAGATACTTTTACACATCAGGAAAGTCACAGTTGCAGCGGTGTCGTTATTGTAATTGTCAGTCCACAACCTGATCAGAGATGTTGAAGATATAATTTGTGCTTTAACATCAGTGGACTGGTGATTTTCTCCTTTTTTAATGCTTTTTCATTTCATTCTTGTAGAACGATGGCAAATATGCTGAGATAACCATTTTGGTGTCGGTAACGAGTTATCATGTGAGACTCGATGCAGTCGATTGAGCCGTTGCACACCAAACTAAATGTTTCTTTACTATGTTTATTGCAAACTGTCAGTTTAAAAGATAAGTTTATGAGTCAAGAAAACTGCAAAATCATCTGTGTAAATGGTTTCATCAGTCAAATGTGATGAAATGCAGAACTATTTATTTCCATTGGGCCAGAACTTCACCTTCTTTTGACAATGATCTCTAAACTTAATCAGCTGATTTCCATCTTCATCCAGTCGCACCCTTAAATCGTGTTAGACAATCATGTATGAGCTCAGGGTCAAAGTAAAGCATCCCCTCACTCTGCAAAATAGCCACAAAACAGAAATGATGGACCCCGTCACCAACTTCACCTCTGTTTTCTGGTCATAGTTTAACTAGGAATGGGAATCGGGAACCGGTTCTCAAAAAGAACCGATTCCCAGTAGCTCAATTCCTTGAAATAGTTTGCCTGCCTGCTTAACGATTCTGCTTATTGATTTCGCCTTCATTGCACATGCGTGATGACATCACAGGCACACTGCATTGTTTTGGTTTAGAATGTAGCCAATATGGCGTCGAGGCAGAAACGCTAAAAAGGACGGCTATATTTCACGCAAGAAGATGACACCAGGGCCACTTGTGACTCTATTTTCTGTGCAGAGGTGAAAATATAAGACAGTTAATGCAAACAAATCTGTTTGTACTCTTTTATTCCCTCACCCAATGAGACTAGAATAAGAGACTTGGACTGATAATCAATAATCGAATCAGAATCATTAAATTATTATCCATTTCCATCCCTTAGTTTAACTCTCAAAGGCACCACATCCTCACCTCCATCATCTTAACCACAGCTGTCAGTGTCGAGGCTTCATGGGAGTTTTCTCTATAACTGTAACCCTAATTCATATGATCTCTTTGGTGCTTTGAAGGAAGATCATCGTACACAGTCTGTTTCTTGTTCATGATATTTCAATTTACTGTCCTGCAAAGCCTCTCCATTGCTCTTCAAATCCACTTCAGGTCTCTCCTGAATGAAATGATATAACGGCATTGAAAGGTAACCAAATGAAACAAGATGTTACATAAAAAAAAAAAAAAAAAAATTATTTGTATTTAAACATTGGAAAATTATAATTCTTGTATATAAGTAAAAATAATAAAAATTAACAGTCCTAGTTTTTAGATATCTTAATGCACAAATGTGGCTTTAACAGTTTGATAAGTACAAGCAAACCTCAAAGGTTTGAGTCAAGATCTCAAAAATGCTCAAGTGTTTCCTGCTAGTGAGAAATGTGTAGGTACAGACTCAAAAGATAATCTATTCTTTGGTATTTTGAAGCATCAATTCTGACTCACTGAAACTGTGCTTTGTGCATCGCTTTGTGCTTTTACTCTTCAAAAAAAGTTGGTATGTGTTCCACATTCTTGGCATCCTCCAGCAAACTTACTGTAATTCTGATGTTGTACAAGTGGCTCTCTAAAACGGGAGGGCATGCGCTCCGATGGGTGTTGGAATTCACACAGTGTATCAGCAACACAATGCAGACAGCGGTAGACGAGACTGAACTTCTTTTCGATGGGATATTGAAGGATTTGCTGTCCCGGAGGTGTAGTCTGGGTGTGTGCGCTGATCAAACTTAACCAAAACTTCTATATTTTTGGCTGTTTTCCTCCTGAATTTTAAACACGGATATAAGCCACATTTCGAGCACCTTTTTCCCCACTGATAAATACTAAAGAATTAATGCAGTGGATACATGTTATATTTAGCTTCCAAAGCTGCTTTAGTCACTATGAAACACAGCAGACACGCTCGCCCTGAAAGAGGCTTATTCAAATGATGTAAAAAGCTAAGTTGACAACACAGAGCGGGAATTCAGGAGTACCGCACGCACTACTGAGATGATATGACAAACATAAATATTCAAAGGGAAATTGATATTTAAGAAAATGTAAGGTAAGTTTTGAGGAGCCATCTCGCATAGGTACGTCGAAAGAACCTGATGTTCGGCCTGCTCTTTCTTTACGCTTGCGGTGAAAATGCACGATACGCTGGAGGGATTTACGTTGATGGATGGGTCGCAAACAGGAAACAGACAGGTGTTTGTAACTGTTCAACAAATATGAGGTGTTTTGCTATGCACGCCGCTGATTGTCGGGATCTCAGTCCCTGTGAAACGGAGATCTAAGCCAGTGAAGGGCAGCTTGTGAGTTGCTGCCACAGTTAGTAGAGTTCTTTGGGCCTAGTATCGTTAATCCATGTCTATGAACAAGTGTGACAATAAGCCCTCTGTCTGAACAGCAATCCTCTTAGGCGAAGCTTTGTGGGTAAACTCGCCTCATGCAAATTCTAAACCCCATTAGCTTTAAGGGACTAGTCAGCTGCATTGAGATTAATGGCCAAGTGACTACTTGATTTAATAGGGTTATTTCACATCTTCCGGGGGAAAAATAAACAACAAAGTTAATGCAAGACATTTGTCACTGACGCCCTCAATTTCTCTTCTTTAAGTGGGCGAAGTTTCTTGTGCGTACAGATGTGTTACTTACTCAGCTTGGCATTAGAGAAATAGCCGTGAAGCCTTGCAGATGTTAAGTACTGTTTAGTCTGGAACTAAGGAGTAATTATTTTCATAAGTTTTAATTGTCTGGAGTCGAGAAAAAAGCCAAGGTGGAAAGTTTTTGTGCATTGTAGTAAATTACAGCAAGAGGATATCTGAAGCTGTATTAGAGATAAATGCATCCAGGAGAGAAAGTGCTATGCAATTTTTCATTACAGGGTAAAAAATGAAAATCCTTATTTATCTTTTTCCATGCCGTCAGCTTACTCCAAACTTTGCTGCAGGGGATTACTGGCTGGGTGGGTAAGGCTCTGTCACCGCAAAGTGGGAGACAACACAGTGTGACAACGGTGATCTGAGAGTGCTGCCGACTCCTCCAACTCACAGCTGTGGAAAAATGATTAGCCCAAAGTTTAGCAGGAGCGTTTAAATACTTCTTCATGACCTTTAATCCCCAATCAAATCAAAATGCCACCCTTCCCTCCTCCGCCAGAACACAAGCAAACACTCCACTGCCTGTGTGGATGCTAAGCTCCCAGCATGCACAGTTAACAGCTTTCCAGAAGATGTGAGATTATCTAAAGCTGAGTGATTACCTTAACAGGTGAAAATGAGTGTCATCATCCAGCGGAGGGCTTTAATGCTGGATCACATCATAAGAAAGCAGCCTTGAGAATGGGACGGCTCACGCGGAACATAATGAAGGTGTTGATCAGCGGAAACAGATCGTACATCTTGCTCTTAATACAGTACGTGACTCCAAATTCTTCATAGATGAACTACAAGGACGCTCAGAGAGCACAGACCAATGCCGGGAACAATTCTTGCATAATATTATCAAACTGTGATGTTTTTTGTCAGAGGAAAAATCACTATCACCGTTTTGTTGCTGATCTGCCATTTTGAAGCCTGTAGTTTGTGATTTGACCATCGCCATTTTATCTTATTGGAGCTGGAAGTGACCATATTGGGACAAAAGGGGTGGAGTCACTGGAGGGTGGTGGATCAGACATGAGCCAACGCTAAACAATAGCAACTAATTTTGTAAAATGGTAAACCTCATCCAGCACTGCATTACAGAATAATTTTATAGTTTTGTCAGTGGAACCTGTTAACCACAACAAGCTGTCTGTCAGGAAGAATATGTTTTAGCAAATAAAGGGAAACTCCAAATGTCAGGAGGTAGGCGAGCGCTAATACAAGCCCAAAGTTTGTGACCCTAAAGTTTGCAGTGTGCATTCAGTTTCTATCCCACAAAATGTAGAAAATATTTATTTAGCGGCTCTGAAACAGATGAAGTGTAGCATGTGGTCGGCACCCTCTTACAGAATGTCATTTTTCAGCAGTGTGTTAGTGTTATTAATTGTTCATTCATAAATTATTATTATTATTGTTGTTCTAGTTATTATAGGTGGTGGTGGTAGTAGTAGTTGTAGGTCTTCTGTTTGCCTGGAGATCTTAAGTGATACAAAAATGAATTGAATTGATTTGTTCCTAAATTAATGAGTTAAATGTTCCTTATTAACAAATCATATTTAATTCTTGTGCACTAGATGATGCATTAGATGTATTTAAGTTGGCCGAATATGAACTCGCTGACAAAAATCACTGTCAAAAGACCATTTGTCAGGTGTGTTGACGATCAAAAGCATCCATTTCCAACCACGTTGTTTGTATTTTCATTCTGTTCATTCAGCCTTGTGTTTACCCAGTATTTTGTGTTGGACTTTCACCTCCCGGTTCTCGCACCCATCCATTTCTCACTGTCTCCTCTCAGTAGTTTTCCACTTTCCTCAGCCACTCCTCTTCCTCACTTGCAGTTTTCTTCCATCATCCCAGCCTCCACTTATCCTCACCTGTTCCCATGCAGTAATAACTACCATGTCCACTCTTTCCCTTTATTTCCTGTCAGTTTATAACATGTGCTCAGTGTTTCTTCATTTTTTTTTTTTATTTTCTTTTTTTTATTTCTTATTTCACCTCTTACTGGACTGGACTCCTTCAGGCTTTGCATTTGGGTTCTCCTTTCCTTTCCTGCCCCTTGACAAACTCCAGTCCCAGACTTAGCAGTGTCTATTATTCACCTATTACTGAACAGTCACACTCATATTTTGGTAACACTTTCTCTGCTACTATAGAGTCACCATTGAACCTCACTTTCCAACTTTACAGAGGATGACTCACAGAAATCACTTTTAACCGTGGGATGCGATGTGAGCTTCTTTCAGCTCCACCATTTCAACAAACTTCTTCATAACTCTGGTGCTGTAGCACTATAAGACTGTATTTCCAGGTATTATTTCCCAGTTGTAGGATTTTGGTATAATTTCCAGTTTCATGCCTTTTACAATAGCAGGAAATAATCGCACTCCAGGTACCAATTAGATAAAAACCTGAGTGGGTCTCCTTTGACTTTGGCATAGATAAGAAATAGATATCAAAACAAGTAAAAGTAGACAAAAGAATCCAAAGTGAGATCAGACAGGAAAAATGACAAAACAATGAACAGCAGACAGTGACATGATGATGGAGATGGAACATGTGGGTGGTGGGTGGTGGAAATGATGACAGTGTTTACAGATTTGCCCTTGAATCAGTTACTGTTTATATATATATATATATATATTTGAATTGGCAAAGAAAGTTAATGGAGTCTGTTCTCAGCTTCCTTCAAGTACACACACAAACAGTTCCACATACTAATATTACATTGGAAATATTTAGCTTTTATTCTGGCCACTCTTTTGCCATGATATAATTTTAGCCACGTTTATTTCCATCATTTTATGGACACAAAATGTTGCTGAACCTAGACCTGATGAACTGAATCACCCCAGATCAGGCTTGGACTGTAGGCACTAGGCATGATGGGTAATCATTTCATCCGCCTCTGGAGCAGGGTCAATCTGGACTCATCAGACCACATGACCTTTTTCCACTGAAACAGAGTCCAGTCTTTATGCTCTCTAAAAACTGAGAGTTGTTGAAGAAATGAGAAGCAACTCACTGCATCAGTTAAAGGGTTCATGTGGCACGAAATATCGGTTTATCTGTTACCACAGAGCCAATCAAATGATCCAAAATTCTGCACTGAACGTTGTCCCAGTGGCTGATTTATATTCAGCAAAAACCCAGGCCAATTCCTCATATGAGGCTAAACAGTCACCACGCTTCATGTTGTTTGCCTGCATTCTGAAACTGAAAGTGTGAATATGTGCATAAAACCAGCTTCTGGTAACTGGTACCCTAGCCTTTTCCTGTAACTGGATAGGCACATGGCATTTGCAGGGTGACAGGGTGACAGGTTACCAGTCTACGAGGGCGCTGATTGGCTCTGTGGTAATAGACAAATGAGAAAGTATTAATTAATTAATCACTGCAGCAATTATCTAATGCAGGTATCTTTTGAGATGGTCGTTTCTGAACTGGGATGTACAGTATGTTTGGTCACATTGGTTATAATACTGATGCTAGTGCAGTATGTGTGAGATGACTGTTGATAGTTTTTATTGTCTGGTTGGTTTGTATTTTAGTAAGAATATGAAGTTACTTTATACTTTGCAAAACCAAAATAATAAAGTAATGTGTAAATAATTTCTGAAAATAAGTAAAAGCACCAAGGCAGTACTGTTGTTTCCTGGTTGTGAAAGCTAAATCCATCTAAAACTAGTGGTGTTAATTCAAATAGAAATCTACAAAGAGCTACTCAAGAATAATAATAATAATAATAATAATAATAATATGAAAACTAAACAGAATTGTAGTTTTTGTCAAATCACTTTTTTTATCCCTGTAGGGAAATTTGGTTCATGTATTTTTCCCACCCTAATATATACATACTTTGCATCAGTAATAAACATTAGCATCTATTCCAGACTCAAAGTTTTCTTTTAGTTTTTCTGGCTCCAGTTGTGTCTTAAAATGAGAAATGTTAATGGTTCATTGTGAACAAGAATAAAGTACCTAATCATACATGACATCATGTATATTTTCATCCAACCATCTTGACAGTTTCCCTCATTATGTCTGAAAAATTAAATCCAAATAAACAACAAAAAGACGACATATCCCCCAGCCTCCGCAGCATCCCAAAGTGGCACTTGTTACTGATTGAGTTTGCCCATCGACAGGAGAGGAGTCAAGTAGTTTCTCCAGCAGTTTACTGGAAAAATATTGAATGTGTTTCGAGTTCTTTTCCGGGAATGAAATGATTATGAATGGCATAATGGACAACACAGATGCACAAAAACATGACAAAAGGCAGCTCTCAAATATAAATGATAAAAGTAAAATGATGACAGACAGATGGAAAGACATGTTACATCCACTGTCATAATTATGCAGAAATAAAAAAGTCAGACTAAATAAAGTCCATAAGATTCTAAAAACAATCATAACTCTGGTAACTTTATCACCATAATGTGTCTGTATTGATTTTATAAGTTGTTTTATGGAGGTTTCTGTTTGATGTGCACCATCCTGTATCAGCTCTGCAGTAAATTTCGGGTCATTGATTGAAGGCACATTCAGCAGTAAAGCTTTCAGTCCTGCCAGCACTCCCAGACGTTTCACTCCGCGGCCACACCGCCACGTTGGCTTCGTCGCCACAACATTCCTGAAATGCCATTCATCCCGCTGCTGACTGACAATCAATGACTGCCCCATGGAACTGCTTTTGGCCGTGATTGATATGAGCTATTAACTTCCTGCATCTGAACACTGTGTTCTGGAAATGGAGCAGGACAGCGGTGACCCACCCAGTGAGTCTGAATTGATCTGGACTAGACTGAAACCTCTAAATCTCCAAATGTCTGGGTAAACCTCTGTAACTACCTCGGCCGGTTATAGATCACAGTGTTTGTTTGGTATTGGACTTTTTGATGCTGGTTCGATGTATCCTATTGAACTATTGTCCTGAGACCTCATCTGAGCTGAGGATTGAAGGCAGACCATTTAGACAATATCCCAACAGAGCAGTGTGACCTCCGCCCCTTAACCCTTAAAGACCCAAACATCCACTGTTGTCCAAAACCATCTACTGATCTAAACTGTTAAATACCTGTTGATCCATTAATCCTATCAATACATGTAAATAATTGGTGTAAAATACAGTTTGTCAACTTTTCATGGTCATCAGATATGACCCATTTGGACGTTGAGTGGCTCCGTAGTTACCATGGAAACGCAGTCATCTTTGACAAATATTGACTCACCAGTAAAACCCATGGAGTATGATCAGTTAATGATAGATTTTGCTGAAAAAGTAATTTTCTACAGTTTTCTCCATTTCTGATATAATAACCTTTGAATTTACTCTGAGCTTTAATGAACATCTATATGATCAGTGAATTAAATATAGGGAAAAATACTTGATTTTCACAGAAGAAACGCAAAATAAGGAGGATGGTATTACAATGAACAGCGATAAATCAGTTAAGAAAGGGGTAATATAGAGAAAAAATTATTTGTGAACTGCCACAAAAGTAGCACCGGGTCTTTATGGGTTAATGATTAAGCTCCTAGGACCCACTGTCCACATATGAGGACAAGAAATTCACAGCTTTATACAAAAACAAAGAAACAACTGTCCACCGCAAATGACATAAAATTCCATAAAAATTTTTAAGAATGCATCTGAAAAAACTGTTGCATCATGATGTTTCCAATATAAGCAATTATTTAAT
>JAPQRQ010000009.1:22833933-22847725 GCA_037367365.1 Apogon talboti
CTCATGACTCAGACAGAGCGGGATTCGAACCTCCAACCCTTCGGTTATTGGACGACCCGCTCTACCATCTGAGCCACATTTTAAATAAGAATCTGTGGGAAATGAACACAGCATGCACACTGTCAGCATGATAAGACTTAAGCCCGTGAACACGGTAATACTGCATAAGAAATTAACAGCAAAAACAATAAACAACACAAGTAAATTTACACTTAATAGATCTGAAATACAAAGATTTACATGGTAATATTGCATTTGGCTCATCGTGGGTGAGGTTTGAAGGAGATTAAAATCATCTGTGCTTCTTGTGGACTGACTATTTTATGATTTTATTAAGAGAAAGTTCTTAGAAAATGGCATTTAGGAATAAATATGGAGCAACATCAAACTGTGTGGAGTCTAATGGGCCTTAGAATAACATTAACCATTGGACCACAGCATAACTTGAATAAAGATGCCTGACTTTATCCACCTCTATCAGAAAAGACCTTCTACTTCTGCACAAGCTTGACTGACATGGGGGTAATAGGCCACATTATGAGTTTCCACACACAGCTACAGTGAAACAAAACAGCTCCGTGGCTGTGATTTAAGCTGATTTTACAATACACTGTATGACTTTGCACTTTAATGTGTCAAAAATGAGTGTGTATAGCTCCAGAGGAAAAAGTAATTTAATGATTTCAAAATGTTTTATGTTCTGTCATCAACGCACTCACAACTCCAAATGTCAACTGATTAAATTTTCGGGAGACTTGATGATTGCATAATAATTTTAAGTTTGATCTACAGAGTAAATATTAAGTACTTATCTGATAAATGCAATGTGAAAACCAAGTAATTTCACATTCCACCTATACCACAGACAGACTACCACTGAATTAAAGGCACTATGTGGTGGCTAAGTCTCTGTGAAATATTTGTGTTGTGACGGACAAATAAACAAGAGTTGGGAATATTAAGAAGCATACTGACATTAAATGGGCTCTGTTTTTTTTTTTAAGCAGCGTGCTCAGTTTTCCTCTTATCTGCATGTGAGCGGAGCTGTTGCAGAACTTGGCTGCTGTGCCTTTATTTCTGCTGGATGCCATTTGTTACCCGACAGTGATGATCCTCACCGGAGAAATCTAACCTGCACAAATTTACTCCCAGCGTGAGCAAGTGTCAAAATGGCTCCTACTGCGCAAAAGCGGAGTAGACTCTGCACAGTTCTCCCCCCTTTCCCATTTTATTTTGAACATCCGTCAGGGTGGCATAGATTTTGGTTGTTGCACATAAGCTCCATCCTCCTGGTCCCTGCATTTTGGAAGCAGGAATGACATTCTGTCATTGGTTGGTGCAGGCGAGCGATGCCAGGGCACACAGGATGAGGACTAGGCTGTCACTGTAAGCAGTCAAGCGCTTATTCATGAAATGAAATTACTCTCTGACAATGGCACTGCTTTGCTTTTGAAGCAGCCTGTCTTTTCTGAACTGTAAATCCTTTGCAATCGCACTTCTGCAGTTAGCAGGGGCAAAGAGTTGGGAGGGGAAAAAGGTGCTAGCCAAAGAGCAAGTCTTACCTCTTCACAAAGAAACAGGATTTGTCATCAACATTTTCACACTCCCATAAAAACCTTGAAGGGATAAAGAAAACACTGATTTGATGATAGCTCCTATTTTCCCTCCTGAATGTAGTTATTAGGAGAGCTAGGTGACTTTAAGTTCTCCGCAAGTCTCATTTCCATAGCAAAAGAGAAGTCAAAGTGATTTCCAGCCGAATGTAGCTGGAGACCGGACTCTGTGATTGGCTGACGGGCCCGCTAGCTGTCGGCAGCCTTGTGAATATCACTGAGAGTCTCTGTAAAGAACTGGAATCCTTTTATCACATTTACAGAGCAACAGCAGTGAAGAGGAAACATGTGGAGATTACATTATTTGGATTTACACATTTTATAGTTCATTAGCAATAACAGACAAGGTCATATTGGTGTACTAGATGCTAGAAATTCTAACTTTGAACTGTCCTAGGATCTTATTTCACATACACCATGTGTCCACGAGATGAGTCAAAATGTTTAGTTTGGATGGCAAAGTTAATGTGTGTGTTGTCAGTCAAATCACAACAAACATCATCCTTTAGGAGCATTTCTCAATAGCGTGGTGTAATCTAGCTGGTTCCTGAATCATAACCATGTTGAGCTTTTCCTGAATATCTTGAAATCTGTAGGTATAGCAATGCATTGTGTTGTGATCTGAAATAAAACAGAGTAAATATATGACGTTACCACCGTGTATGGACATATGCGTAGCTGATCTCAACATATGCAATGCACTTCTGTATGACCTGATGACCTGACAGTGTAAACAGATGAGTCTATCTGTAACTCCATAGAAACATTTACATTCAGTTACAAACAGTCATCATTCTGAAATCTTTCCTTGTTCTTCTTTTCTTTTTTTTTTTTTGGCCACAATAGTCCAGCAAATACAAGAACATGATTCTTATATTTGCTGGACTATTGTGGCCCTCTTTGAAATTCTACTGGCACTCGAACGTGGAACATTTTCCCGTTAATTTCCATTTATATTGATGCGTGTTAGAAATTATTGCCCTCGAAGCTGATATCTGAATTAAATGGCCTTTATGGTTTTGAATTCCAAATGGAGTTTTAACACTTGACTTTTGTTCTTATTTCTATAAGTGCACGTAAGAAATCTGCCTTTCAAGCTGACAGTCCGTTTTAATGGCCTTGATGGTTTTATTGCAACTCTGTGATTCACAGGAAGGAACTTAAATGGGGAAAGATGTTATTAACTGATAGGTTTGGATTTCAATAAATACCTGATTCTAAATGCCATGATTTTATGCTCAGTTAATGAACCGCCTTTAATAATTACTATGGTCATATATGTTTTCAACTGCCTTTTAAATGTCCTTCTATTGCACATAATGTTTCTGAAATACCAAGGACACTTTTGGACCTTCCTGTTTGAATCTAAATGGAAAGTCTGAAAATCCAGATCAAACAAAAATTGTAGATGTGAAACCTTCCTTGAATCATAGTCCAACCCAAACAGCTGATCATTCAAGGGGGTTGTAGTCCAGATCAAACTTCTGTTCATGTACAGTGTGAAAATACTTATGGGATAGTTTGGTTTTGGACCAACCATTGACAAAACAGACGATGGAAGAAGTTTAAAAATGATGTTATATAAATTAACAAAATGCAGAAGATAGATGGAGCAGACAGAGATGATGACAGTAGCAAATATTAGTACACTCCTAAAACTGTGAACATAAAACCAACCAGATCAATTTTTTTCTGACAATCAGATCTAAGGTTGAATAGGTTTATAACAAAAAACAATATATAATATTTTTGACTTGACTGTAGTTGTGACTGGATGTAAAAGCCTTAAATCATGACTTTTATTTTTACAATAAAACGGCAGCAGAGTGGTGAGTATGACATCACTCTGTAGAACAGTGCAGGAAAAAGGATGATTTACTGAATTTATCACACGGGCAGCTGTTGTTAGTGACAGCAACACTACCGTTAGTACTTTATTAGATATCCTTTGTGACTCAAAAAGCATGCCAGCACATGAGAACCACATGGAATCATATGGAATTCATCACTAAATGATTACATGTATGAAGTCATATGACTTTCGAAGTCGACAACACAGCATCCATCACTGCTGGAGTTTACCGCTGCAGTATATATGTCATTTTAACACAGCGAGTGGGTTCATTAGTGCAGTTCTGCTCCCTGTTGTATTGTTAGCATCTGTTCTCGGATGATGGCAATACTGCTGCCAGTAAACAGGTAGAGTCGCCGGTGTTTAACTGCCACTGTCTCCTCCGAGTGTTCCCCCTTCTCCTCAATCCCAGAGTCTGTGTAAAAGCTTTGACTCATGTCTCTGTGTACTCTATTGCTTTGAAACATGATCAAAGTGCTGTGAGCTAGCGAGGGCCCGGGAAACAGACAGTGAGCCAAACATCAATTTGTATGAATCAAGCAGCCAATTCTCTCAGGGTCAGGGAAGTTGTCCTCTCTGTGTTTCAAAGAGATGACTAATGAAGCCAGAAGTCACTGCTTTGTAAGAGCGGCTTGGTGTGAGGTCAATTATTGTGACCTAAAGCCTGCAGTAAACCAATTAGACATTAGCATTAGGCTGTCAGACTGCAGATGAGGGCTTCATTGAACCACATGAGAAAAGAGCGCACATATTAGGTTGAATTGCATGGTTTTGGGTATGGTTACGATCATGCATAAAAAGGTTTTGGGTAAGATTACGATCATGCATAAAAAATAAAGTATGATGTAGGTTAGTGTATATGTTGGTCAGACTTGTATATCGGCTGGTTTGACCATGTAAATACAAATTACAGGTGGACACTCTGAGTCTCAGAATACTGTTTATTTCTATAACATTGTCAAAGGGTGTGAGCAAAATTGTGAAATCTGAAATAAAATCTAAAATAACATGGAAACAAACACCTTGCGTTTCACATTTTAATTATTAAGTTGTATTTTTAGTCACACTAAACCCTGAAACATGTTTTTTGAGCTCAATTCAATCAAATGTATCAATACTGGTGATGTTGTGCAAATAAAAAAAAAATTAAAAATGCATATTTTGTGAGTGAAAACGTTTTTTCTTGCTTAATGTTGTTTTAATATGACTCTACGTGTTGAAATTTGTGGAAGAAAATCAATGTTATTGCCTCTGATCAGACGTGTTCAATCCACCTCTCCTTCAGTGACACAATAAAATTTATCCTGGAAAAACAGGTTAAAAATAGCCTTTTGGTTAAGACTGGCACAGGGACAACGTGCATTAATAAACATAGCTGTATGTTTATTAATCCACATTGTCCCTGTCAAGCAATCCAGTAAATAAATAAAAAGTCACCAATGACAATAAAGGGATTCGTCCTGGAGTTTTTTAATGTCGAATGGCTTCACAGTCCAGAATGCATACGTACATACTTACAGTCAGCTATGATTAATTCTCCCCATGAGAATTCATTTGCATCTGTATGTAAGAGGTAAGGTTTCTTGGGAGAAAACCAATGACCAGAGCAGTGGGAAGGACTTCAATGAGCGTATTGAAGGCATTTTGACATTCTGCGGTCCATTATGCAAAGCCTCAACAGTCAAGGGCACAATACAATGACCCTTTGGAGCGCTTGGGGAGGACAAGGGTGGATAACCACAGGTATGATAATTGGATGGTACGCCACAGGAAACAACTGGAAACCAGCAGGAAACAGGACTAGATGGACAAGAAGGAGCACCAGAATGAAAAACCAAGACCCAGTCTGGGACCAGGGTTACGAAGGGGAGTGAGAACAAAGTAATGTAGACACTGACGAGGTGAAGAAAGAAATAAGGAATCACAGACAGAGGCTTACAGATCTGGAAGTCTCATGTTAACAGGAAATGACTGGACTTTATAAAGACGGTCTTATGTGTGGTCATAATAAACATTGTTCAGGATGACAGGTCACTTGACGGACCGCCCCATGGCATGTCCACCTGAACACAACAGGTCTGGTATTGACTCAGGTCAATTCAGGACATGAAACCCAGGTTAATTTGGAACATGAAATTCAAACTCATACTGTGGTTAGCGCTGTCACCTCACAGCAAGAAGGTCCTGAGTTCGATTCCAACACAACCTTTCTGTGTGGTGTCTGGATGGTGGGAGGAAGCCAGAGTACCTGGAGAGAACCCACGCAAAGACATGCACTAGTAGGTTAATTGGTTCATCTAAATTGCCCATAGGTGTGAATGCAGAGAGATTGGTTATGTCTCTATATGTCCAGGTCGTTATTGAAAACTAACTTACCCGGTTAAATAAATAAAAATAAAATAAAACATAGCTCTCCACCACCCACCCTGCAATCACCAATCAATATTCAGCTCAGTTTAGACGTCAAATCCTCTGAACCTGTAAGATTTGCTGCAGCGTGTACTCTGTTCATGCTTTATTAGATGCTCTATTAACAAAAAATATTGACTTGATAAACAACTCGGTGGAGCAGCTGTTGGCCTTTGGTAACAGGTGGCATTAATGAGCCATGATCAAATCACTGTTTTCTACTGGTTCAGCTCTCTCACACAAAGACAAAAACATATGTAAATGAGAGAATACATTGTGTACGGATATTCTGAAACAATCAGTGATGAAGAGGAGCAGAGTGAGACGGCGCTGTAACAATCCCCCCACCCGTCATACAGTCAATGATGATGATGATGATGATGACTCTAATACACAGTCATGTTTGCAAATCACCATGACGAGGAGGAACAGATGTAGCTGTTCTCATGTAGTTTTTGCACTTCGTATAGGCCTGAAATTAATCGCTGTTGATAGTGACACAACATATTAGCTCTCAGCAGCTTCACAAAATAATGCGCATTGTGATGCTGCTGAACACCAGGCAAAGTAGTTCCAGAGCAGTTCACAAAATAATAACTGGTTTAGCTTTTGGCTGCCGAGACAGTGATTTTAATTTACTGAGAGAAGTGCAAAAATAAGATGCTTTGGACTTCGTGTGGATAGCCATGCCAAGTTGTTAATGGATTTTTGTTATGTGCCCAATAAAAAAAAATTAAAAAAATAAAAACACACACAAATGCCACTATCCCCTCACAAACCTCTTTGCATTATCATTCTGATTAAGTATTTGGGGTAATTTTGTACCTCTAAGACACAGACAAGTGTTTCAGCCGGAGTAATTAAATCACGGTCGTGACATCTCTGAGCATTTACATTTCACAGCAGATTAGGAGTAAAAAATGACAGCTCGTTGCGTCATGTTCTGTACTTTTCTCAAGGACATGCACAATACGCTGAGTGTGAGATGCCATTTACCAAGATTTACCACCACATATGGCATATGATCAGAATATTAACTACGACTGAAGCCATGCCCCTAACATTTCAGGGGAATTATAGGGGTTTTTATTGGTCCTTTACATTGAATACGTTCAAGTTTCACTACTCTATTAGGCAAAGTAAAATACAGGGAATTTCTCGGTTTAATTCAGGGTAGGGAGCTGAAATGTTGGAAACAAGCTACACCGATCTTTATGGAGCAAAATTACACTGAAATTAACAAGGCTTTCCATCCTATTACTGGATTAATTAGAGTATTTTATTTGGCCATCACACACAGTAGGTGAAAGTAGAATATTTACAACATTAGTGCTGACTTTAGCACTTTTAATAAGGACATGGAAAGTTCCCTTTAGCAAATACTGAGCATGGTCAGATGTCTATGGAAAGAACAAGGTCTATGCTATCAGCACGTTTTGAAATTTTAACAATTGAGCAAATGGTGTAATTTTTAGGAATACTGAAAAATAAATTATTATTTATTTATTTTTTTAATTTCCTTTATTTAACCAGGAAGTCCCATTGAGATTAGAAATCTCTTTTGCAAGGGAGACCTGGCCAAGGTAGCAGCCAACAAAGTCCAAACCATACAAAACACATACATAATACACAATGAACAATAAAAAGTAAAAGAGTAAAACACAGTACAGTTATTCAACCAGAATGGCATCAAGAGAAACGGTGACATTCCTCCTTCACTGCATTCCCCATGATACTTTTAAAATCATTAATAGAGATGAATGTATGTAGTTTTTTCATTATTCCACGACCATGGAGCATTGTAGGAAAATGCTGTTTTTCCAAAGTCTGTTAGAACTCGGAACTGTCAAATGTAACCACTTGGAGGAACGAAGATGGAGACTACTATGGTTAACAGACAGAAGATCACTGAGGTACTTAGGGAGTTTACCCATCAATGTTTGATAGATGAATAGGAACCAATGTTTTTGTCTACGAGCAGCTAATGATGTCCAGCCCACTAGATCATAGAGGGTGGAGTGGTGAGTGAGAGATTTTTAAATCATACATTCAGAACGCTCACCACAGACACGTCAGGGGTTAAAGGGTTACAGGACTGGTCACATTTGGCAGTTGATTTACAAATGACACACAAAGTTATGAACACAGGACATCTTGTCCAAAGATGGTTATTTCAACTTCTTCAATAAGTGGATGGTGTGGGAACTTCCTGTCTGGAATAGAAACAAGGACACCAGAATGCATCACTTTAATGCAGCGAGAATATTCATGACCATTCATTAGTTTGTCCAACAAAGTAAACACACTTTGATACATGATTTCCTCAATATGACGAATATGGTTCACCCATCAATCAGAAGCTCCCCCATACAGGTATGAACACACTCCAGTACAGCCCCACAGTGGGTACCTAAACCAACCTTTTACAATCTGTTGTCTACCTGTTTTCAGTGACCCCCAACAACACTCCCTGCATTTGACACCTGCACACTGCACCACAGCATCCGGCTGTGATAGCACCCTGGTCGTTCACAGCAGGCTATTACCCAGCCTAATTACCAGGCAGCTAGCTATAAGTCAACAGCGGCTGGGAATAACCATTCAGGTCCGCAAGACAGAAAGGCTCACACGCCCCTGAGCAAACACTGCCATCCATTTTAATAAAGATGTCCCCTCTGGCAACCAGGGGAGGATGATAGAAAAAAAAAAGGGGGCAGATAAGGAGAGGTAAACTGAGATGTGGGCAGACGCCATGAGCCACTGCAGGACAATCAATGTAAACACAAGAGCCACAGAAACCGCATTCTGTCAGAAGGGTGGAGAGATTGACAGGGGTAAACTCTGTTAAACTGGACTGGGCTTTGCTATGATTCACCCCCCACCCCCCCGTCCACATAAATATGGAGATTTCCGTGGGTGTTTTTTCCTGTCTCTGCAAATAAATAAATAAATAAAATCTGCCTGCCTTTGTTTTACAGAATAACTTTATACACTCCGGAACGCTAAAACGACTACAAATGCTCAGACAAACCTTTGTTTCTGGCAGACTTTATGCTGCAGATGCTGTGGACCTTCAGATAAAATGTAGCAGAGGCAAATGCAGCAAGTGAAGTTAGAAACTTAAGTAAACTTGAAAGTTTTAGTCTGAGTGTTTGAGGTGTGTTCTTTAAATCGTATGGATTTTGCCAGTACTCCAGTACACATGTCTGTACTGTCTGCAATCTGCAACAGGTAATGCACTGACTTACATACTTATATCCTCCTGAGACTCAGGAAAGTTAAAAGTTTTGGCTTTTTTATATTTTATATATTTTTTTTACTATTATTTTGGCTAAAATTTTTTAAATGAGTAAAGCTGTGAAACTCTTGTCCCCTACAGAGGACACAAATGCAGTGCTGGGTCTCAAGAGGACAATAATAACAACCCTTTTTCTTTCTCTGGTTTTTTTTTTGTTTGTTTGTTTTTAATTCTGTCCACATGACCTTGGGTTTCTAAAAAATATCTTCACACAACAGCACAATATGACTCCAAACTGTTCCAAATGCCCAGATGAACCACAGTTTGGTGCTGTTCGGACTGTGGACACATTGGACAACACTGGACACAGTTACCTGAAGTGTTGCTTGGGGTTGTGGAAGTGTATTCTTTGCATGATGTGGGTTTGTCCATAACGCCATTCCGGTCCGTCTCCCAAAGGTATCGGTGCTGACCTCGATCTACTGCAGATCATACACACCCCTCTTCCAAATTCTCAAGTTGTAGCTCCTCAACTCCACATCCATCCCACCAGAGATACAAAGACAGGAACAGGAATTTATTAATATAAGACATTTTCAACCACAGACCCATCATTTTAACCCATAAAGACTACTATTGTGGAAGTTCCCAAATTAATTTTTCTCTATATTTGACCTTTCTTAAGTGATTTATCAATATTTATTATAATATTATCCTCTGTATTTTGCATTTTCCTATATTTAATTTACTGATCATGTAGACGTTCATTAAACCTCAGATTAAAGTTGAGGGTTATTATAATAGAAACATAGAAAAAGTGACTTTTTCAGCAAATATATCAATAACTGAACATAAAAACAAGCATGTCCATCCACTGTCACTGATCCAACTCCATGGATTTTACTGGTGAATCAATGTTGTAGAAGATGACAATGTTTCCACGGTAACTACGGAGCCTCTGAACGTCCAAATGGGTCATATCTGATGACCATGAAAAGACGACAAACTGTATTTTGCACCAATTATTTACATGTATTGATAAGATTAGTGGATCAACAGGTATTAAACGGTTTATATCAGTAGATGACTTGAGCCGATGGTGGATGTTTGGGTCTTTAAAGTGACATAGGTGAAATAGACTGAAAACCATACCTTGTTAAAGCAATACTGTGAAAATGAGTAACCACACGCATCCTCCGCGGACCATGAATACCCACACCAGAATTTACACTTCTAAGGCAGTTGTTAAGTCGTTAAGAAAACAACATCAGCCCCAAATCCATATCAAATATCCAACATTTCCTCTGAAACTATTTGAAACACTTTCAGACACTATCTTGTTTTGCACCTACAAATGGGAATACATTACATCAGCACAATGAGTGGCGTAATAAAAGCTTTACATGCGGTTGTCGCTCTGTAACCAATTTACTAGAATTGGATTAGACGGCGAAAACTCCTCTGTGGATAGTTTGAGATGTTATCAACATTCAGCTGCTGTACAACATCACTCTGTGAGCTCTTCTGTGATTACTTTAATGCTATCAAAGCCCCGCTTCTTTTGAACACACTCTTAATTAGTACAACTTTAATTAAGGACTGCTTTATCCAGCACTGACTAACCGTTTCATGCAGGAACATCCACTTTCCTTCATGACTCCACATTTCTAACCAGGAACACGTGCTACAGACACCCCTGCAGAGGATATCTGACTGCCTGTTGGGAATGATTATATCCGCTGATGATTGACGGCACACATTGCAGGTTGAGCCGCGCTTTGGTCAGATGACTGTCCTCTGGAGACGGGATTGGCTGTCAGGATTGCAGAAATGCCCGTGATGGCTATATCGTGTATCTGCTAGAGGGGAGAAATCTCATTAAAAATGACATAGGGATTATTAAAGCATTTTCAACTTGCACTGTTGTAGTCAACGTCATTAATCTGCAGTCTGTCTCCGTCCCTTCCACAGACTGGATGAACAAACACTAGTGTACTGCAGTCCATGTTGAGTGACATGCCTTGGCACATACATTTGTCACATCACAGATATAAGGTGTCTTTATATGTTATCTATATTTGTGTTTGCTACTGAGATTATTATTTCTATTGTACAGTCAGTGATTTGTAATGTGTTTAACTTGTTGCATGTATATGTCACATTCCAAATCACCTACACATTTCACACACTTAAATTCCATCTTAAAACCCATCTTTTTTCCTTGGCCTTTGACACCATGTTATTGTTTTATTCTTTTTTATTGTTTAAGTATACAGCTGTTTTTATGTCTTATCACTTTTAATTTTACAGCTGTTTTATGTCTTTTAATTTATTCCTGTATTTTATTCCTTTATTTTGCTTTTTATTTACTCTGTACAGCACTTTGGTCCACTGTGGTTGTTGTAAAGTACTTTACAAATAAAGTTGGATTGGATTGGACTTTGGTATTTTTATCTTGATGTATTTTCACATTAGATTCACCAAACTTCTAATCATTTCTGAAACTGATGGCTAAAACTGTCATATAAGGGAAGTTGTTCTGCATGGTTTGTGCAGAAGCTTAATTTTTAAAGACGTAACGAAGAAATTTCACATTTGCAGAAGTGAAAATACACACTTTCCTTCTGCAACTTTATCTGCTTGGTCCAAATCAAAAGACTTAATATAAATATTCTCACTTTTCTAAATTCCTGTGTTGAGTAGAGTCACTTCGAGGTCACGTCTTACCAAATCTGAGCTACAATTGGAAATTACAGCTGTCAATCATGTATTTCACCCTCCTACCTGTCTGTCATTTAACCAAGTCTGCATCAGGGCGTAGATTTTCTTCATCACCACAGTCCACAGACGTTTACACACTGGGAGTGAGACAAATGTACAACATGAATGCGCAAAATCCTCCTGTGAATGTATTATATGAAAACTATATATACAGGCCAAAAATTAAATATATTCGCACCTAGATGTTTCACAGAAATAGCAATGTCTGATCTGCAGCCTATGTGTCTGATCCAGCTTCCTCTGTTCTATGTCCAGTGTCCGAGTGAGGAGGCGCAGTGAAACATGGCGTTCACATTACAGGAAGTCCTCTGTACCCTCACAGTGCTGTTGTTTGGCAATGGTCCTGTATATGTTGTCCTTCATTATCTCATTATCAGTGTGGTTAGAAGTCAACACATCTGGATCCACTGATATTGTTGTCACATGATGACACTTTCACACAGAATTTGAATTAAAAAAAGTGATTTACTATTTTTTTATTTATTTTTTCAGAACAATGCTAATAATTATTTATGTGAAAGTACTCAAGATATAAACAATACACTATGTGGAAAAAATAGAATGGCATACAAATTAATCACACTATTTAAAAAGTCCCCCTGTGAGACAAAACAACACACAAATACATTTTTTGTTCAATAATGGTGAATAATTATAAAGCCAGTGACCAAAAGCATTTACTGATCTACAATTTTTAATAAGTTTGGTGGATAATATCATAAGAAATGGTAATAATTCACTAAAGAAAGGTTAAATAATTAGAAAATGGTCACAAAATTAGTTCCAGGTCTTTATGGGTTAAAGGATAAGCTCAATGCTCTTCTATACATCTGTATTCTCAACACATCATATAAAGACTAAAACCAGGCATGGATTAGTCCTACAGACTGTAAAGTCTCTGTAGCTGTGACCTGGTTTACTGCATTCGTCTGCGTTGTTCATACACTGCTGTACTAAAACAATTACAAACATCACTGAGCCTCTTTGTTGCACTGAGAGAAAAGAGTAAAAACAAAAGAGTCATATACAGACGTTTGTTTTACAGTATATATGATGAGTTTTTCAATCTTCACTCAGTATTTGTACAGTGACAGTTTCTTTGTCCTCATCTAAACTTATCTTAAAATAATGTCATTAATATTCTTGCATCATAAAACTAGTAGTATTAGAATATCTATTACTGTGCCAATAATAAAATGGACCTTAGAGTACAACAATTGAACCTCTGTGAAAAAACATTTGCAAATTCTTGCAAAAATCCTCAATTTTCAGAATTGGAGGGCCTGACACAGACCAAGTCCCTGCTGCAGGGTTGTATTTGTAAAGAAGAGTTGTCCAGTCTGCTGTACTGAATGTGAATGCTGGTTAAACACAAGCCTGAAGGCTGCAAAACTTTGGCACAGTGTTCAGCAAATACTTTCTCTGGAGACACGACTTCTGGCTTCTACTCCTGTTTTTTTTTGTTTTTCTGCCTCTCTCCTTTGCAGCACCAGTGTAAGCTCCGCAATTCCACACTTGTAATACGCTACTAGTACATGGAATCGGATCTCCACCTGTCATCACATACACTGGAAACACAAATGTCTGACCTTACTGGTTCTCAGATATTGGTATTTGGTCAGGAGGGCAATGTATAGATCACTGTCATATTTGGGTCTATTAGCGGTCACAGACTTGTCAGAGCGTAGGAGTTGCCTCCAAGGATAACCAAGATAAGATAAGGAGCAAAAGACAATAGAAAAATAAAAAAGGTAAAAAAAATATATTAAAATGTGTTAAAGCACAGGTGTCGAACTCCAGTCCTCGAGGGCCGGTGTCCTGCACGTTTTAGATATTTCCCTCTTCCATCACACCTGGACATCATTACATCGTTATCAGGCTTCTGCAGAGCTTGGTGAT
>JAPQRQ010000009.1:22876040-22888753 GCA_037367365.1 Apogon talboti
TTTTATTCTCTGTAAGGTGACCTTGGGTGACTTGAAAGGCGCCAACAAATAAAATGTATTATTATTATTATTATTATATTTCCTTAATGAGCAGGATAGGCCTTCAATAAAGTTACTCAGATGTGTCCTGTCAGTTGACTCAGGATCACAACTGACAATGATCACACCACGTATTTGGATTCTTCTATGAATTAACATGATTGTGTGACATGGACAGTGAAATAGACCTAGTTTGTTTTTTGGAAAATGACCTACATCTCTTTATGACGGCTCTGTTCTATGGTTTACAGAGTGTAATGATGACTGTAGTTATTTAATTCCTTTTATAGGTATTTTAATGGCCAAAAAAAACCCCAAAAAAACCAGATGAAACATGTTAAATATGCCAAGTGTTCTAATAATTTTGTCCTCCAGTTTAAAAAAAAAACTTTAAGTCAGTTTGTTGTTGTTGTTCAGACCCATACGCCAAGAAATCAGCTGCAAAGGCCCTTTTGTGTCCTTTTATTTTGTGGGAAGTTCTGAGGCCTTGAATATGCATGAAAACTCTATTTTAATTAGCAAAAACATCATAAGTGGCAAAAATTTTGATGTTTCGCAAATGAAACTGCAAAAAAATGGCCCTGTGGCGCCCCCTACAGACCACCGCTCCCAGCGACTTTCACTATTCGGAACGAAAACCGGTACATATGTGTATCACAAGATCTACAAACGAAGCCTCTTGGGACCATGACGTCACGACCCTGAACTAATCCTGTCTCACATCCACCCAGACTTTCAGACTTTACACTAATCATGCCGTGGGCGGAGCTGGACTGAGAACGGGGCTAAAGTTGTAACTAAATGACCCTCCTGCTCAAATTCTTCTCCCTGCCTGTACTTTTCCTTCATTTTTCAGTCAGCTGACCTTCACACCTTCACACCCATCTGCACTCCTGCTCCTCATTCCTCAGTCAGGTCTCGGCACTACTAATACCGGCCCTTTTTTTCTCATCAGTCTTCGCTAGATTGCATCTCTTGATCTTCACTCAGTCGTCAGGGGCCAGTCTTACATGTTTAACAAGAAAACAAATGAGTTCAACTATACAAGAAAATGGAACTCTAAACATGTGAAACTGTAAAACTGTTTTCTCCACGAAGCTGCGGGTGACTTATGTTAGAGCCGATTCTTTAAATGTCTTCAATTCTATCACTTGGTTGGTTTGTTCTTATGCAGTTGTAAGATTACTCTATGCTAATGTTTTCAGTATTTGAGTTATTCAGAATCAAGTGTCGCACATTTCATCTCCGTGCATAAAAGACATGGGTCAGCCTTCTATGTCTAATGATTTCTTTTTTTTTTCCTTTGTGTTTTTCTTTTAATATAAATGTAATTTATGCTCTCCCATGATCACTCCCAGGCATTTTTCTGCCCTCAGCTGTAAGAGCTTGAAGGGCTCTTGAGCCGTTCTGGTAGGATATGAATAGTTATTTAAGCTGTATCATTTCCATAAAACAATAGAGCGGTTTTGCATTTAATTGAGCTCTACTTACATGGAGGGCACATGCATATGCCCTGACTAAGGCTGAACGTAGGCCTGCATGTCTATGAATACCACCCAGTTAACAAGGACCACCGACTCAATTTTCCACTTTCCACAGTGAGTTTCACCCTCGTCACTCTGGATGGAAGTGTGTCGTCCAAAGTTTGAAATAAAACACTACTGTTGTTGATGAGTCTTTTTGATTTCCTGCGATTTTTTTTTTTTTTTTTAGTGGTGCTTGATAGTTTTTTTTGCCATCACGAGGCAGAAAATCCATACTTACCTTTCAGCATATTGTAATTGAAGTTGTCTGGCAAAAACAAGATTGTACCCCCCTTTTCTTGACTCTGAGATGGGATGTTTTGGCTGCTCAGAGGTGTTTTCAGACAATATGTAATTGACAGCTGTAATTACTGGTAGCTGTTCAGTTTTGTTAGATGTGAATTTTCTTTTCTTCTTCGTGGCACGACATAAAAACTTTGAAAAGTTACTTTAATCCAACACAGCAGCAAAACTACGGCATCAGGTTCATCTATCTTCATAGTTAACGTTTTCATTTGGACCAAGAGGCGAGACTTGTAGATGGAAGGTGTAATTAAGGTACGCACTGCTTTACATACAGATAATTATTACCATTTTTGTATAATGTCTGATAGGTAGCATATCTGTCTGACTGCAAACAAGATCTACAAATGCATGAAGCTGAACCTACAGTCTGCCATGATATGACACGACAAGTGATGTAAAATGGCATACAAATGTGGCAAAAAATAGTACATGCAGTAGTGCAAATACATATGTAAAATTAAATGAACCTAGTGTTATATTAATATAATGTGAAGACTGTTAAGATGTTTTGGGAGTTTTTTTAAGTGCTGGATTATTGCTCCATATCATGGGTTTACCTCTATCTAATGGCAGCTAGCATGTTACCTTGGAAAACCATAGGATTTTGTTTCTTTTTTGATTCAGCTGTGAGTGATGTCTTCCTGACTCTTATATCCATCTCCCCTCTGATGTTTCTGGCTTCAGTAAAGGCTGAACACACTGAACCCTCTAACTTTTGACTGTATCTGCTGTCTGGTTTGTAAAATCTGTATAAACACCATCCATGACATCGCCACTTGTCCTAAATTCTTATCAGAGCCTCCATTATGGTTTCTATGGTAGGATTGGATAGTAGCCATCTGTGAGAGGGGTTTAGAATACTTCAGCTGTATTATTTGTGTTTACCATTGCAGGAGGAACACAGCACTATTGCCTGAGATAACTCCCATGACAATAAAGGGTGCCTTAATCTTAATATTAGTCAACAAGTTAAATTTCCTCCAACCACTTTAGAGCAGCGGCAGTTGTTTGGTTCCAATGCACCTAATTTCATCTAGTGATATGAAATGTCATTTGCTGTTCCCCTAGTAACAAAGGACACATAACTGGTGACCACTGATAACTTCCATGTACAGTAAGAGTTACTTCACATCACACCAGCTGATTAAAAGCCTCCTTAGAGGACACACCATTATCTCTTTGGCCAGAAGTTCCTGCAAGAACCCTCTCATTATATCTAACAGACGAAACTCGGTAATGAAAAACATGCCTCCTGCAACACCTTCCTTTAAACATACAAAGTTATGTTGTTAATTAACATCATTTCCAACTGAACCTGAACAACAATGAAAGTTTACCTTAAGAAAACACGAAGAAGATCTTCCTTTAGAGGCGTTTCCTATCATTAAAACATCTCTGTATTAGTTTCCTGTGATAAATGAAATCTAGTTAATTTAAATATGATTAAAATCAGCTAATTAATGTATTACATACCACCTAAGGTAAGATTGAGAGAGAGAGAGAGAGAGGGAGTGAGGAACTGTCCATTACATGACCGTTCATCCCAACACTATTTAACTAATGGTTTCATTTAGGTTGTAAAACATGCAGGGCCTTTGGGACCGCAGACTCACAAGTGGGTGCTGGCTGTTGCTGCTTATTGTTTCACTTTTTAATGAGGCTCCCTTGAGGCCTTCTCATTAAAAGAGTTGTCAGTGACGGTAATCAAAGCGTGACCCATAAACCCGTAACATGCTGTTATGACCTAAACTGTTGTTGTTGGACTCCAGGCCAAGATATTATAACGTGATATAAATGAACATGGGGATAATGTGCAGATTCTAGGAAGAGCGTGCTTGTTGTTGTTGTTGTTTTTTTCCCTGGTCGTCACTTTACACCTTAACTTCAGTTTGATGGAATAATGTTGTTTTTTTTGTTTTATTTTTTCTTTTTTTGTTTCACTGGTTGTGGCAGACAAATGAAATGCGGCGCCAGAATTGCGGCGCCCTGACACTGATCATCAAGTGCAGAAAAGAGGCTCATTCTTCACAGAAAAATGTAGATAATGTAGCTTTGAAAGGTCACGGCCCTATCAGTGCATAGTCATCTACTATTTTTCTCAAGCTCACTTAATCTCCAGCCCCTTTCACACTGATGGAACGTCGCTGCTTTATTTTGCCTCGTCATTCCGGGTAAAAAGTACAAACACAGAGTGAGGGGAGCTGTTGTCGCACCTTTAAATCCGTAGTGGAGGGCGTCCCATAGCTGAATAGATGTCTGAGCAACTGCAAGTAAGAACTGTATGGAAAACATATTGAGAAAAGAAAGCAAAAGATTAAATGTACTTTGACTTATATACTTATAATCGTAGATAGAACACAACGTAGACACAAACTAGGAGAAGAAGAAAGTGCTTCCTGTTACAGTTCAACTGTTTTATGCAGCTAGACATCATCAAAAAATCCTAAAAAGGCTCAAAATCTATGTAAATCTAACCGCAGGCATAAAAGAACACAGCAGATTTCACTATGCCGTTATTTAATTTGACAAAAATCAAGACAAATATGTTATGTTTTCAGTTGCCTTTTCCAAACTGTTCCCCAGTATTTATTTATTTTTTTATTTTTTTACTTGGAGGTCTAAAAGAGAGAGGCAGCAATGTGGAAAAGGGGAGTGACATATGATGTGTCTGATTTAAGGAGCTCTGAAGAAAAGGTTGGCAGCTAAGTACTTGAAATAAGATGTTACTGTCAAAATGTCTGTGAATTAGGAGGACAGCCAGGTCTGGGTACGCCGCGGCCCCTGACCAGAGGACAAAATCAGCCATTATTAATGATCTGAAAGCACCACCGTTCACCGTGTCTGTCTCATGTCCATATTTTACATCACATTACTACATGCTGACTCTGTTATGTCACACCTCTGCTTCGGGAAGTCATCTCCGCTTGGTTCAGTGTAAACAGGGAAAGCTGGGATTTTCGTATAAACAACATTGTGAGCGTTGTGTTTGTAAAGAGCTTATGCTTCACGCAAAAGAATGCAACATGGGTTGAATGGAGCAGAATGTTCAGGCCAACTTTTGCAGCTATGGTTAACACAAGTCTGAAATTATTCAAGTTAGAAAGGCCTTCACACTGTTGTCTACATTTTCCATTTAGTCCAGCACTTTTGAAAATGCAGAAAACAAGAATGTTTCAGGTCATTTGTATTAACCTGTGGAGCTTTACACCATGCATATACTATACTATATGTATGTGCATATATTTCACTAATGAATGTGTGCACATATATACATTAATTAGTGAGATCACAGACATATTCCAGGTCTTTCCACAAACCAACAGGACACATAAAACACAGCAAACAAAAGAAATCACTTTGACACCAGAGACTGAGGAAGGTCCATTTCATTAAGGTTCAGAATAAAATGTGGTTTTAGTTATTTATAAATCAAATTTTTCTGTAATTAAAATCAAGACACTAATCTTTACCGTCTCCAACCGAGTTCTGCCTGATAAGAGGCGCTAATAATGCTCTAATAAGAACAGCCTGATATTAAAGAATCATGTATAGGTGTGCAAATAAATTAAATACTCAGTGAGACAGTTTTGCCAAAGAATTGGACCAAGCATAAACCTCAGCAATTACAACTACATTTCCATTAAAGGTTCTTCAGTATAACTTAATTAAGGTTGGAATGTTTTAACTTTTACACATAAAACC
Source organism: Apogon talboti (assembly GCA_037367365.1). NCBI lineage: Eukaryota > Metazoa > Chordata > Actinopteri > Kurtiformes > Apogonidae > Apogon > Apogon talboti. The sequence continues at coordinate 22,881,611 of JAPQRQ010000009.1, forward strand.
TAATAGAAATCACAGGAGTGTAGATCACAGAAAAGGTCAAATGTTCATTGAATGGACTTGATACTTTTCACATATTTTTTTGCTTTAATAACTGTTTCAGTCTCTTTTTAATTTAAAAAAAGTTATTATTGGCTAGACACAGGTGCAAAATAAACAACTGTTCTTCCATAATAGGTAAAATATAAAAAAAATTAGTTAGATTAAGTCAACTGATGACCAGGTACTAAACAAACTCTAACACAAACTTCATTGAAATAGACAAACAAGCACAAATCGCATCTCAAATCTGGTATACATATGTTTTGTTCCCTCAGAATCAGCTTTAAGCACTCGTTCTGTTCTTTTACGGAGTGTCACAGCATTTATTTCCATCTATGATTACATATTTTTCCTGATCTTGTATTGATGATGTAGAGTCACACTAACGCATAAACCCTTCTCCAGCAAATATAATTGTCACACATGGTTTGGACACCACAGTCCAGACCTGAACCACACTGAGAATCTGTTTCATGCTCCTGAACCAATCTTTCACAGTTTGATCCAGATGAATACTGGAGTTGTCATTTTGGAATATGTCTGTGTCATCAGCAAAGAATAACTCCACTGATGTTCAGACCTGGTCATTCAATATATTCAGGTTCAGTTGACTTCATGTTTTGGACTCATAACTTTGTGAACCGAGCCCTGACCATCTGAAGCAACCCCGGGTCAGAACACTGACCCCACAGGCTTGGGAAACAGCTGCTGGCAACCAAAATCATCTATGATCTAAAATGTTTAATAGGTGTTGATCCACTAATCATATAAATACATGTAAATAATTGGTGTAAAATACAGTTTGTCAATTTTCATGGTCATCAGATATGACCCATTTGGACGTGTAGAGGCTCCATTGTGATGTTCTGTTGTTAAAAGCAAGCAAATGAGGTCCTCTAGTGGTCAGAATAAGTTGCAGTAAAGTATATTTTGTACCTTTGGTGTTCCCGTAGTCAGTTCAGACCTAAGAAGGAACTAAATGGACACGTTTTTCTCACTCTGTTTGTATGGCCAGGAAAATGTTTGCCTGTGAGTATTTTTATGTTCAGTTGTTATAGAAATGAATACTAACAATATTTCTGATTGTAAACCTTTGTTGTTGGATAAAGAGACGTCAGAAATCGTAAGTTAATTTGTAAATGCTAATCATTAGCATGTCTATGGAATTTCCCATTCAAGTTAGCCTTGAGCTAGCGATTTATTTTCATTTAATGTATAATGCCATGTAAATGTACTAAGGCAACGAACATAACTGAGGCATATTCTGTATATATGTTTGCAGTTTTACAGTGAGTCTCATGTAAATCTTTGAAGAGAAGTTTGACATCTTTTCTTGGGAAACCTGTTATCTGTCTGCTGAGCTCGTCACTACACACACGCAAGTAGGGGCAGAATATCCATAGTGAATGTGGAAACACCATCATCTACAACATTTATTCACCAGTAAATGCCATGGAGTTTGATAAATGACAGTGAATGGAGACACTTGGTTTATGTTCAGCTAATGATACAGTATATTTCACTGAAAAAGTCACTTTTTCTTGCTTTTTCTCTGTTTTTGACATAACAACCCTGAACTTCAGTCTGAGATTTTATGAACATCTATTTGATCAGTGAATACAATATAGGAAAATACCTGATTTACACTGAAAAAACACCAAACCAAATTCAGAGGATAATATTATAATAAATGGTGATAAATCATTTAAGAAAAGTTAAAGAAAAAAAATCATTTGGGAACTACCACGAAGGTAGCACTGGGTCTTTATGAGTTAAAGAACTTGTTGCTGCCGAAACATATTAATCACTGCAGTAATTATCCAGTGGAAGGATCTGTTGTCCGTTAAATCCACTTGGTGACTTTTGCGGGGTAAAAAAATGATTTAAAGTGACAGGATGTTGAAGTGCTGTCTTGTTCTGGCGTACATCCCTTTCCTCTGTGGCTGGATGAATCCTTTACGTTCATGTTTTTCTATGTGAGCACCTAACACAGGGGAACAGACCCATCCTTCCCTCGGCTGACCGTGTACACTTGGAGACATTTGCAGGCAAGCATAAATGTTTGCACAGAAGTCAAGCACAAAGCACACATTTAGGTCATACTGTAGTATAGTGTACTGAAAAACAGACTTTTCTTCTGCACTGTGCACTGCTGATGCCATTAGCGCTAGGTTCAAGGGAAGGATGAGGACAGCAGACAGCGGCCTCCCCTCTAACAGTCTGATAACAATCATTAGAATGGAGTTTGGGTTTATAGGGAGTGACATAATAATTTAGATTGTTTCAGTTGGGCACACACACAAGATAGGCAATTGGGAGTCCACCCTGTTTTTACAGTCCTTTTTTCCTTTGAACAACTGCAACCATTAGCGATACTACACTGCATAGATGGATGGAAAACACATACTTAACTTGAACTACATTAAATTATGAAACAAAAAGTGTAGTCGTAGCTCTTTAAAAGCTCGTACACTGGCCGAGAAAACAAACTGTCCTCGTAAACAAGTGTTTTAAGGACTTTAGTGGGTGAGTCACAGCACAGTGGGAGTGAAAACTAGAAACCCCTCTGTGATTTCAACCAGTTCTCAAGTAACTATTGTGAAATCTAAAGGCCCTCGCCATTGTCCACAGTGTCCGTTCTCAGCATCACCACATCACCATCTGCTGGTGGACTGGCCTGAAAGTGGATTTAGTTACTTACTAGTTTGACAGATTGCACATGGTCAGAGATAGTCAGTATTAAAAGATCATTGGTATAAAAGTGTAGGATGAAAACTCTAATAGTTGTGCAGAGTGACTGGAAATCAGAACAAAGTGGATCAATGATGATTTTGGACGAATATCTAGAATCAGTAGGGCTTCAGTCAGTGTGTAATCCTTAGTGGATTTATTTTTCAGGTCTAACTATATAAGTTGGTCTGTTCACATTGCTTTTAGATGTGGCCAAAACCAGTTTCCCATGTGGACTGGTCATATGGAAGTGGCTCAGCTTAAGGTGGAAAACATAAAATTCCATGAAAATTTTTACTGTTCACACCATTATGAAAAAAATAAATAAATCAGACCCAGGTCACTTTCACCTGCAACCTAAAAATAGCAGAAAAATACCCAAACCTACAAAGCACAAAATCATCCACACAGTACTAAATGAATGTATATCTAAAGTTTGTCTGGAATAAAATTTTGTCTGTGATTGTATCAATATGCAACAAGCATAAAATAAGTATGACTTTTTTTCTGTCTGTACAATTTTTATATTTTCAATCCTCAGTCATCTGTTCTCAAAATCATTATCTACTTACATGTCTAAACTATTTTTTATTAATTATGAGGGGTGAGAATATTCTATTGATATATTCTATTGTTTATTCTTCACCTTACTTGCTTATTATTTTATTCTGTTTTATTTTGTTTTATTTTTTACTGCATGCTTCTTACTTCCAGATGCCATAAATCTATTTTTAATATAGTGTCTCTATCCAAGGAATAAAAAAAAAAGACTTCATAATAAAATACTAGTCAACATTGACTTAGGAACAAATACATTAGATCCTCTCAGTCTTTTGTAGTTGGAATAGTATAATGCGAAGAAGGAGGATATAAGGCAAAAGCTAGAAATTCAATGTCCTCACTAAGAAAAAAAAAGACACTGAAGCAATTGGGATACACCTGTGTTTCTCCTGTCTGTCCTCCCCTGAATGCCTCCTTCGTCCTCACTCCGAGAATCATTTTAAAGGATTAAAACGTCCTTGATAAAACCCTGCGTAGTTGACTGGCTGGAGGACAAAGGAGAAAAGATGATGCTAAGACGCATTATGAAGTGGAAGAAACGCATCATGCTGTGATGGTTAGCATGAAATATATGAGAGATTTGCTCTTGGAATATTATCACTCCTGCAATGAGGTGATAAAAGGATAACAGCGTAAAACAACTGTGGAAAAACCTACATTGTAACTGAAATATTGACAGGTTGGTCCTTATTCAACAGTATCTGACCTGTTTTATTCAACAATTAGATTAATGACATCATAAAGAGCACAAGGATATGGTAGTGGGGAAATACATTCCTAAATCTAAATGACATATTCATTAAAATATCCTCAGAAATCCTCAGGTCATTTAAGGTGCTGTTTACTGTCTACCGTACTGTCTTCTTCTGCTTATGGGGGGGGCAGCAGCCTCAGCAGAGGAGCCCACACAGCCCTCTCCCCAGCCACTTCCACCAGCTCTTCCGGGGTAATCCCGAGGCGTTCCCCGGCCAGCCGGGAGATATAATCCCTCCAGCGTGTCCTAGGTCAGCCTCGGTCGGACATGCCCGAAACACCTCTCCAGGGAGGTGTCCAGGAGGCATCCTCACTAGATGCCTGGACCACCTCAGCTGGCTCCTCTAGATGTGGAGGAGCAGCAGCTCTACTCTGAGTCCCTCCTGTATGTCCGAGCTCCTCACCCTATCTCTAAGGCTGAGCCCGGCCACCCTACGAAGGAAACCCATTTCGGCCGCTTGTACTCGCGACCTCATTCTTTCAGTCACTACCCAGAGCTCATGACCGTAGGTGAGGGTCGGAACGTAGATCGACCGGTAAATTGAGAGCTTCGCCTTTTGGCTTAGCTCCCACTTCACCACAACGGTCATTTAAGGTGGTAAAATTATAAACACAGGGTACAAACACCTAACATGTTGGTAGTTATATATAAAACCCAATTCATTCATTCCCATGTCAAATGTTTTTATAGTGATCATAGACAGTAGCACCTTTTACACAACGCTTCTGTTATGGGAATATTTCACCTTTAGCGACATCTGTGTAAACAAAATGGTGGGATCATTTGGTCCCACCTCTGTAACGCCTCTGGAGGTAGTAACAGAGCCATGATAAAGGTGGAACCATGTTCACCAATGCCCAATAACTAGTCAAACAACATTTTATGGGCACAGATTACCTCACAGTTGTTTTTCTGTCTGGTGTAGGACCTTGGCCACAGGTCGTCAGTGGTTATTGGCTACACCTGCCCTGCTTCTCCTCACCTGGCTGCAATTAGTCAGGTAGTCTTTAAAAGGAGCTCAGTTCAGTTCAGTTGGCTGGGTGCGCTGTCCAGATCTCGATACCTCCTCTTTGTTTTCTGACACGGCATCCCCACTTAGTTTTCAGTCGGCCACTTTCCATCCCTTTTGTCCTTCCCTTATCCTGACCAATGACTCCCATTTCCACACTATTGTTTAAGGTTCCTTGTGATAGCTCGAGCGGTCAAGGCACGTTTTAAGAAGGAGTTTGGACGGCAAAAGCACTTATTTTTTATTTTATTGCACACAGTGACCAAATACAACCTCCACCATCCACATCCAGACACTGACTGGTATATAAACAAAAGTACGCTGTGCATGTGCCTGGGCACTACCACTGTACACAGGGTAATATGAACGAGCACACAAAAAAATCAGATTTCAGCAAAAAATCTGAATTGTGCATTAAGACCTGCTGTCTGAAGGTAGCCTTAAAGTAAGCACTTCCTTTTGTTTGTGAATATACCTTAAAGAATCAATAAGAAGGATATCACAAAAGGAACAGTGGGCTTCAAGAGTTCACATTGTGTTCTGGTCTCCATTGTATTCTGGATTTCCTCCAGGTACTCTGACTTCCTCTCAGATTTGCAGGTTAATGAGTTAATTGTAGACCCACGTTGCCCATTGGTGTGAGTCCAAGAGCACCTCCAGCCCTTGTGACCTCGAACACATAAGCACGTATAGATAATGGATGGATAGAAATAATAATAAGACCAACTAGAATCTAACTTAGCCCTGAGTTCAAGCTCCAACCTGAAATTGTTAAACTGCTATTTCTTCAGTGTATTGCTTCCCGCTCTTACTGTGACCTATTACTTTGGGTCATAGGTCACTGTTTAATGCAACACCACATCTCAGCAAAGAACATACATCATCACAAAGACAATCTGGAACGAAAATGTATTGTAACAGGGAACTACACAAACAGGCACACACTTCCCATTAAAACACTAACCTACCTCCATAATTAAAGACTCTGGTTGTCTGCGAGGTGCGGTGGGAGTACGGGATGCGATAATGCAGGATTGGAAGTGACACTAACATTTTCAGCAGCACATTCGAACAGGCTCCAGCTTGTTAAAAATGCATCTTGTTGTGTACCAACAGTGTGGCTTCAGAGAGCTTCTCATCGGGCCATTTAATGGAGGCCATGGGACGTACACAGACAACACGAGGGCAGAGCTCATTTAATTTAACAGCCTTTCACCGATGCATACACCTTTCACGCACAAACACACACTTGGAGTAAAAAGAAACCGTCGCATTCCCCAGGACATGTTGTATAGTGTAAACTGTGAATGGGGACTTTACAGTGGAGTGAATTGATGACAAATGACTACATGTTCTAAATAATTCACTTTGTTGCTTTTCTTAGTTATGCTTTTACACAATCTACATGTGTAACTCTATAACACAGTAAAGTGTGATCAAAGGTGTATGTATTTATCAAAATGCATAATGGCACAGAAACAGTCAAGAGTTCTATGAATGGAATATATAGTTGTTGTCATTTTTAACACCGTATAACAGTCAGAAAAATGTTTATGAACTCAATCATTATTCGTAATCCTTGCTTGTTCTGTTCAGCCCATAAAAGTACAGAATGTCTGTCATTTGTCTACTACCTGCTGGCAGTGGTTGAGAAAAATACCATACTATAATTTAACAATTATGTGTTCCAGGTACAAGTCCAATGTAAGTAGAAGTACATTGTGTATATAGAATAATTGGCACTTGTCAAGACCGGCTCGAGGTGCCTTGACAAAAACACGCAAACACAGGGTGAATGCCAGCCAGCAAGGAGTATTTATTAAAAAGAAAGAGATAGTTTGGTCTGAAGACCACTCCGTCGGAAGAGAGCTGGCAACCAGCCTTGCTGTTCTCCTGAAGTCCCTTGTGTTCCCCACAGCAACCGTCCTTCCAGTTGTCACATCGTCACAGCGACCGCCTGTAGCCAACTGCCACTCTTGTGTTCCGCATGCTGAGGCCACGCCCCCTGCCACGTTGCCCAGAGAGAGAGAGAGAGAGAGAGAGAGAGAGA
>JAPQRQ010000009.1:22897726-22912311 GCA_037367365.1 Apogon talboti
TTGGTATATACAAAATACCATAAGTCGGAATTGTTCAGAAAGGTCCTAAAATATGCAAAATGTGAAAGCAAGTATCTGTCAGCCACAGTGAGTTTGTTTGAATATTAAAATATGTCATTGTTTATAGGTGCAACAAACTTTGAAAAACATGGGGGAAAAGTGGCATAAGTATTGTCTGTCCTTATGCTGATGACACTGCATTGTATCAGTAATGAAGACGACTTTTCGGTGGATGATGCATCACAGAGTTGCAGATGGTTGCTGTAAACTGACCAATCACCTGTAAAACACCCACATCACAATTACAACCTGGACACTTAACAGTAGCTGTGTTGCTGTGTCTTAAATCATCAGTTGAGAAGAGGATGTGAGGTTGAAAACAGACGAAATTCAGTTAATTTAGGATCTTAGCCCTGGTTGACAGTACATCTGGATGGGGCTTTAGTTTAATGTTACCTATCCAAAATATAAGGCAAAGATGGAGTTGCTAAATGTTCAGTCCCAGATTATTTCATATCTTTAAATTCTGTTTATGCTAATTATCCAAATCTCTTCCTGGAGGAACATTATTTTCCGAAACATTTGGTGTTCCTCAGCCAATCTTGGCTCCTGGGGGACTAGTCCTTTCCTGAATGTCCGGGAAAATGAAACTGTTCAGACAAAATATTAAAGTATCTTATTTTCACACTCAGATTTCTTTAGTATTTCTGTCTGTGTCCAAAAATACGTATCTACAACACCACACACTAAAAAAAACTAAGCTTTTCATGTAGGCAGTAAGTGTGCTACAGAACAGCTTGAAACTGAAGCTTTCATGGCCTTTAAGGAAACACTGGTTATTTGGATATGCAGGATTGTCGTACAGTTCTAAACCCCACAGTATCTGATGGAAAATCCTCACATTTAGCTTTTGCTCTGAAGAATCAGGGAGGAGCATAAGCAGACAAAAAGGCTTTGGTAATGCAAGGTGGAGCTGCTTATACACCAATACCCACACACACACACACACCACACAGTGATTTATTTGAGCCCACTCTGGGCTAAATCAATCAGATAAGGGCTGAGGAAATGCCATCATGCTCTAAGCTATGAAGTGTTGATGTGAATTTAAAATACTATGAGGCAATGAGGCCATGCCGAGGATCCCTGTCCTCAGGGGCTAAGCTTTGGCTCGCTTCAAGAGCTATCATGTTGTGCCCAATGGAGGAGAAATAATGCCTTTACTTCCACTTCCTGTCCTGGCAGTATCAAGCTGCGCTGTCTGTCTCCGACTCCCCGTCCATGCAGGCCCTCCCAGTCCCCTGCTGGAGCCCAGTCACAGGGGCTAAAAGCCACTTCACATGAGGAGATAATACCCCTTCTAATTGGCTATCGCATTGGGAACGAGCCTCGCCACTTACCCCTGACGCCCTCCATTCCTCCTGTCGACTGTTCCATAGCCAGCTCCCACAGATTATTATAGATGACAGATGCCGCCATCTTATGGGAGACGGCAGGATTATCTTGTTGTGGCAGGCCAAGCGTGGAGAGTCTGTCAGAAAAGGGTTTCAAACAGAGCGGAGCAAACAAAGAAACAGGCCCGCAACAAACATGCAAGCTTATATGTGCTGTACAAACCTGGAGTGGTGATAAAGCATTGGCTAAGCATAATAAAGCAATAACAGCCACTGCTGAATTAGACACGGGATGATAAATACAGCCTCAAGTGGTCATTAACGGATCTGAGCCTGGGGACAAACCATTTGATACTGAAAATACAAGCGCTAATTCATCTTTAACGAAGGTGAATTTCACTGGCAGATGTATGACAAGAACAGAGCTGCTTCAAAAATAGGTTTAGTGACACAGTTCAGCTTGGGAAAACAAGATTGAGTGGTTTTTTTTGGGGTTCACTGCAAACAGACAGACCTTATTTCTGGTTCATTGCTATCAACTGGTGTTGTGCGTCATTGTCAGCCAACTGCAGAGATTAACAGTCCTTTAAACAAGCATGATGTAGGTAATTTTAAGCAAATGAAGGCTATGCTTGCAATCTAAATGTTGGATTGCAGCTTCAATGTTCATTATGAAGATTTATTTCTGAGTGCAGCCGCTAGAAACACCATGGAATGACGTACAGAAAATGTACCTTAATGAAGAACAGCGTTTAAGGATTACACTCTGCACAGTTTAAAAAAAATGGTTGCTTCAGTTTTCATTAATCTCAGTTTTAATGCGCCACCCAACCAGCACATTAACCACAACCAGGTGCACACTGGGACTAAACTTCTCACAGGGTATTACAATGCATGGCCTTTGTGCTATTTTTAACATCCTGCAGTCTTTAAACTGAAAGTTATTAAAGTTCTTGCCGATTGTTCACACAGGAAAAATAAATTCTTTGGCATAAGGCTCCAAACTGAAACTAATGTACCTTAAACAAAGGCACCAAATGAACATTTTCTGCTTTGCACTGTATTTGCAATTCTGCAGCATACATCTTCCAAAACACTACACACTGTTTCTTACATTTCTTACACCTTGCTTTTTTGATCGTTGGGAAAACACGGTACATACCTCACATACCAGACAGTTTTATATTAGTTGAACAGCAGTCATTTTGAGGCTTACGACTACAAATAAACCCCAGATGAGTTCACCTTTCCAGTCTTTGTGCAGCTGATTCCATAAGGTGCAGAGTAAACAAAGCCTTTTGCACAGGTGTGTGGAACAGAGAGTAATACATGATCATTTGTACAGAGAGAATAAATATCAGAATTTCTCTTCAGTTACTGTGCAGATTGTGTATATACAAAACACATCTTCAGGGAGGCATCCAGTTGGAATCCTGACCAGATTGCTGAACCTCAGCTGGCTCCTCTGGATGTGGAGGAGCAGTGGCTTTACTCTGAGCTCCTCCCTGAAGGGTTCTAAGGGAGAACCCAGCCACCCTGAAGAGGAAATGCATTTCCACTCCATGTATACACAACCTTGTTCTACGGTTGCATGATATGAGTGGTGACCAAAAAAAAGAAGAGTGCCGTTACATAGATTGACTGGTAAATTAAAGTGTCAAACAATAAGGAACAAACACATACCTTCAGTTGAGTTCAGTAAATCAAGAGTCATCCCTCTTTCATGGTTAACGTCCAAAATAAAGTTCTGAAATCATGCCTCTTGCCACTCCATTACACAATCAATCTGTTTTGTGTTGTGGAAAAGGCCCCCCATTAAAAATACTAAAAATACCAACTTTTTTCTTTATTGTAGCTGTATACTTTCATTAATACACCAAATCACAACTTGAAATGCAGAGCTAAAATACTGAATAATCATGAAAAGGCAGCTTCAAAGCAGGTTTCCAGTGGTAGAATGTAGAGTGGGTTGGATATTCCATTGCACCAGATAGTGTTTTTGCTCTATTTCAGGTCAAAAATGGCTCTTGAGGTGGTAAACGTTGCTGTTAAAAAGGCACAGAGCAGAAAAAGAGCTTGTACATTTAGAATTCTGCAACATGCTTCCTGCAAAACACTACACACTGTTCTTAAAGTAGACACTTCCTTCAAAAATGACCCACGCAGTCATTGACAAAACACTTTTGTTCAAAATGCAAAACATACCCAACAATGGAAACCCAATCATATACATTTTACCGAAAAGGTCTAATGGCACTCAGTCTGAGTCTTTGAACTACAAATAGATGTTAGATAATATCAGCTTTGTGTGAGAACTTTAGATGAGGACAAGTAGAAAAAAGGGGACGATATGAAAAGAATTATCTGACAATATCAGGATGATATTTTTCCTGTTGCTTGTACAGGGATTATGTTTGTGATGTGGATGAAGATGTGATCAGAAGGCAGATCTATGAACCGTCCACTCCATCCTTTCTAATCCTCTTCATTTCATGGTAATTTCCCAAACCTTTACAATATCATATTGTATTTATTTTGTATTGTGATTTCCTCATAAAAATCATAAAAACATCATTAAAACACACAAATCATCCTTGATTTTAGTTTGTCCAGTTACTTTGTAATTCCTGAGTAATGTTCCGTGATTCCAAAATGGTCCTTGCAATATTTTTATTAATTAAACCCCTTGAATGAATAAAGTACACGTTGGTCACATCCTGATCGCTTCATTTCACATCCACTGTGGTGGTGAATGGATGCAAATTTACAAAATATGCATCACTGTCCAGAAGGTTAAAGGTTTACTCATCTGGCGTCTGACTTTCCACTCATGGAGGAATCGGTTGGCGACGCACATCCTCTGGCCTGACTGATCCATTTCAGTCTTGACTGGCCCCTGTTAGTGTCCACAAAAGGTCAAAGGCTGCCCTTTACCTCTACCTTCAGGTTCTACAAATCTCCACTGAAATGCTCTCTGCGGGACAGTTTGCGTGTGTGCGTGTGTGGTTTGGAGTTCATGTGTGTGATCCAGCACTTCAGCAGAACGAAGCTGGCAGGCTCATTATCATAGGCCTCCTCCAAAGCAGATAAGGCAGGGATCTATCGGACTGAAATGATGGGACCTGAGTGGGCTTCTAATGGCCGTGGCGTTTGCCAGGCTGCCCCTGTAAGTGGATTTCTACTGCGATCTGCTGTTTGTTTATTGGAGTGCCTGTTGTTCTGGATGCACTCCATAGAGGATACAAATTGCATTATTCACGGCAGGCAGGCTGGTAATGGCAAGGATGAATGATGGCCCCTATTTCTCTCCTGGCAGAGAAGGTCGAGAGAGGAGCTCTATACAATTACACACAACTTTGTGTTCGATCAGCGGATAGCTACGGGTGAAGTGCTCACCACGCGCCGCAGGCCTGAAGGAATGGAGTTTAGGCAGAGGAGCGCCCCGAGACTGACTCCCTCACAGGAATTTCAGGGTATGAAGTGCACCGTTACTAAATGAATTTGCTTTTGCCAAATTATACTCTGAACTCAGATCTCAGGGGATATGGGCTATTTTTTTTTAAGCCTGACCATTGATTTTTCCTGCTAAGTCAATTTAGATTCTGCACACAAGTAGCCAACATAGCAAATTGATAGAAAATGCATGATCTACAATATTTATCTTTCCTGGACTTATTTTCTTTGTCTTCATTTTTTTTCATTAAGAAGTACAGAGTAGAAAGTAACAAGAGGGATGCAGTGACCATTACTCTGTACCTGGGATGGTTTACCAGTTCAGCAAGCTAATAATGGCCTGTTATTACATCTGCCAAGGAGCTAATGTGATCACCAGTGTCTGCTGATTTGTGTGTGCATCTGTCAGCAGGAGAAATCTATTGCACAGAGTTTCTTGAAATTTGGCGGAAGGGTAGGGCATGGGCGGAGGACGATCCCTTTTTTTATGACAGGACAAGACATTCCATTTTATCTGTCCGTCATCTACACTATCAACAAGTTTTTGCACAAAATATCAATAGTAACACATTGAGACTCAACATTTATCAGCTTTTACAGATACACTAAAGACCTGTTTGGTATTGTCCAAACAAGGTCAGAGGTGTCACAGTTTAGTCTGAGCCGTGGATCAACAAACGGCAACTTAGCAAACATAATAACATCCCATAATAACTTTATACCTTCATAAACCTCAGAATCAAACTCGCCATTTAAGCATCAAACTCTTTCAAACTTAGAGCTGTGTCCAGAGGTGAAAACAACAACAGTGCTTATAGCTTTCATCACAGTCACTTTCTTGGACTCTAAAAGTGTTTATTAGCAGTTCTTATTCCATCTTCTCACTTTTTGGCACTTCGGCGAAAGGCCCTGTTAGTTTTCCTTACCAAGGGAGACCAGCAGTGACTCACTACTCCCTCTAGTGGTCACATAAATCCTCCGGCCCATTGATGTAAATAAATAAATTTCATATCTCTACAACCCAGTTCATTGGCTACTTTGGCAGAAGTTCGCAGTTCTTTATTGTAAACACTAAGGACAATTTTAGGTCTTATATATATACAGTCATATTGTTTGCCTCATTCACCCTAAAGTGTCAAATCATCTACATACCAGTCTAGAGTACTTTTTTTATAGCAGCATGTGGCAGCCATCCATCTTTATGCGCACTAATGTTAATTAGTTTAGATTTTTCCCTGCCATATTTTTTTGCATGTATTGGCCTTTTACTATCTCACTGTTAACTTATTGCTTTTTAACTAAGACCAAGTAAACTGCCCTTGACCCTTCCATACACTGCATTTGACTTCCAGGTTGCATAACTGCAATAATGTTGGGGGGCCTTTTTTTATGCAATTATTCAACACGGGACAGGGAAGAGACAGGTAACAAGGCTAAACAGATAAAGAATGACAGTAAAGGTCATGCAGGCTGAAGGGTGAAGGGAGGCAGCTGTAGCTCATGATCTGAGCCTCCAAACACTCAATCAGAGTCACCTGACACACACGTTTAACACAGATGAGTTCATTTTTGTGTCAACCACACATTTTAATCTGTCTTCATTTAACATGTATTTATATACACTTTAATGTCTGGAAATTGCATGTTCAGACTTTCAAACTTTTTATTTTTTAAAGCATGAGTGACTAAATTCACTACGAATATCTACCAATAGTATATAAACAGGGAGTTAAACACCTTATACCTCATCTTACACCTCATGAGAATACATCTATGTAACATGTCAATTAATATAATACACAATTTTAATTATAGTTAGATCCACTTGTGCTTTCATGCGTTGGTTTTCCTTTAATTTTCCACATATATCATCCTATTCTTTAGCATCTCTCTCCTTTGCAATTTAATGTGCATCACCTTTCTGATTTACAGCTCTTTAATTCACAAGGATGTTCTTTTTAATATTAACATACCCAACGTTTATTACTTTAAGAGACTTTTAAATCATGAATGAGTAGATGAGCTTCAGCTCTATGCAAACCATCAGTTGTATTCATTGCTGACTCTAGGTGATTTTTTATTTTTTTTTAAAGCAGTTTCCAAACTTTCTTGGCCCCAGTAATGTAGTGAGGTGCAGAATCAGTCGTGCGTTTTGTGGCTCCATATGTCAATAAAAAATTGTAGTTGTCCTAAAATTCTACAAGACACCTGGCCTTGTGTCATGGGACATAAACGCAGCCGGTAAAGTTGCAGGTCGATTAAAGTGTTTGTCCAGCAGTGGCTTGCACTAAGGCTGTGGGAGAAAATGAAGTCCTTCAGGGTGTTTGGTGGTTTCTTCTTTTTTGTGGGTGTTAACGTTGGACTTCCTGGATAATTCTCTCAGGTACAGATACATCACACAGATCCGTTTTTCTATAAAATGTGTCTCTGTGATTGTCCTGTGGGCAGGTTCCTGTATGGAAGTTCAATAATACCAAAAGTACTGAAAGGGGGACTAAACAAACTTTAAATAGCAAATAAAAGTGTGAAAGTCAACATTTGATTAAAGGGACCGAGGGTGTGCAAGCATGTTGGTTAAATGGAGGTTTTAATCCTGCAAGAGGAATAGTGTTTCGACATGAGTGAGCACTGGAATTTCATTTCAGCTTTGGCATTTTACATCCCCAACATGCAAACTCTAATCATTAAATGAGGGGGAAAACTGTTTTATTTGACTTGCAGTGTCACACTCTTACACTCAGCATCCACAGCTACACTCAAGTGTTTCTCATTTGTCCAAAACATTTCTGTAAAACAAGCATTTCATGTGTAAATGAGCCATAGTGAGAGTCCATATTGGACACAGAGAGGCACATTTTATCAGTAAAAGACAGAATTCATGACTGTTGTGCAAAAAAAAGATACTTCCTGAAATTAAATATAGCAACCAATTTATTTAAAATGAAATGAATGAATAAATAAATTAAAGCACAGGTTAATATCTGAAACATACTGTAGCAACCTACATATAGAGAAAATACACTAAAAAAATCTCTCAAGAAACCATATATATGTTTATTTATTTATTTTTTTAGGTTTTTTTCCTCTCCCAAGGGTAGGGAATGGGATGGCTATGTTGTGATGGGTATATTTCTTAATTATGTTAAAAGTAAAATAAAACGATTTGACAAAAAAAAGCCAAAAAAAAAATCAAAACAGAAAAAAAAGACTAATGTGGAAACTGATGTACCTGAAAGGAAAAGATTATTTTCATTCTGAGCCTGATGTATTGCAGTATTAGAAAAGCTGTTTGGAAAGTGCAGTGAGCGAAGGTACCAATTATTCCCACATTAACGTTGTACACATTAACACAGGTATTTTACACCTCCATGTAGAAACAAATAAATCTGTCCACATCACCTTCATTTTACAAAATATCTATCTATCTATCTATCTTAGAGAGAAAAATCCATTTAGGAACGGCTACAAAAAGTCGCACTGGGTCTTTGTGGGTTAATGTCTTCATCATTAATGCCGGTATTTAAGCTAACAATGTACATCCATATTTACTTGTTTCATTTGTTTTGCTTTATTTCTGTACCGCTCAGAAAACTCTAACTAAAGTGCCTCTTCCAGTGCTACTCAGTCAATGAATGAGCTAAACTCTTTAAGAGATTTTTTTTAATTAAAAAACAGTGACATTACCATGACATTACTTAGAAATGTAGTTCAATAACTAAGCTACAGCCCAAAACACTGATGAATTGATTAAATGTGTACAGTCTTTCCATGAAAACGTTTTAGTGTTTCTTTGAGTTCCACAAGTTATTCAAAAGTGAAATGATTTAGTCATACAGATGTAACTGCGTGGCTCCTGGATGTCACTGCACTCAAACAAGGGTTTTCAGAGCCAGTTAGACCTTCTTTTAAAACTAGCTGAGAATGTCACCAGTCACAAACTCCTACACTAATGTGTTTTCATTCAGTATAGCCTGCATTTGCACAATATTTCTGCAAAGGTAACTGGTGGAAGCATAATTCTGTCTCACTGATCATCGTTTTCAAGCAGCCATTGTGTCAGTTAAATGGGACGACGACAGCGGAGGGACCAAATTGTTTCATTTCTCTCAGTCGGCAAATTACAATACATTACATTGGCGTGTTTTGCGTATTACTGAAGTCATGATTCAGAAAAGTATTATATGTCATGACGACATATTGACTACGAAATCTGTGAATAGCAAAACTGAACAGCAGTGAAACCCCAACTGTGAAATTAATGACATGTCAGTGCACCTTTTTAAGCAAGAAAATGGTTGCGTGCACATTCTCACCTTGTCACAAAATGTCAACACAGCAAAGCAACATTTTGCCGAGTGCTCACTCAACATTTTTGACAGTAGTAAACTTCCTTGTTGCTTGCCTCTGAACAGCGCTCATTTACCACTCCATGTGCTCCCTTCTGCTGTCATTTCAGTTTTCAATGCTTGTAAATTGCAAGCAGTTATGACACATTCCCCTGAGATTTATTGGGTTCAAGTCACGTCTCAATGTGGGAAACATTTAGCTTAGAAGATGGTTGGTTGGTAAGATAAGACCCTTTATTCTAAACTACTTTCATCAGTATATTTGGCATCACATTTTAACATCAGACAAATACTCCACTGCACAATCTACAGTAAGAACCTGCTGACTGTTTAATTAAAACAAAGCATCGTGGTTAAAAAACAATAATATAATAATAATAATTGTGACATTGAGCTTCATTAGTCATAAAATGTGCATCTATTTAACTAATTTATTGTAAAATCAAAAATGATCTTATATTGTTTTACTGTTTATGCTTAATTTGTAGATGTTACTTGTCATCTAGAGCTGTGAGTAAATTGCTGTTAATGTTTCACAATCCAGTATTACATCATGGAATGTAAATTTTAATTTTGACATGAGCAGGTCTCAGTAATCTGAAAGGGACCGGAGTCAGAGCTACAATAAAAAAAAAAAGTGCTTTCATTAAAAATAATTTTGCTTTCAGGGCATGATATGACATTCCTCTCTCTGAATGCCACTGTTGCTATTCCACTCCCCACCAAAAACAGTCACATGTTTTGTTTGACGAACTTCAGATCCTTCATTATGTAGTTTTGTTCATATTGTATTTTCCATCTACAAGAGCCTCTGTTGAAATGTCCATCAAAACTGGGGTTTGTGAAATAATGCTGATCGGGTGTCACTGAAACATTTGCAACATGTGTAACTTAATATTGAACTCACCGTGGATGAGGGATAAGCCTCACAAATCAATTTAAGCATCAAAGTTAACCCTTTATCAGGCAAGTGACTATTTTTGGTCATTTCCACACACATTACAAAACAGTGACAGCAACAGTTACATTGAACAATGATGCAACAAGGTCCAATGTGGTCTACAGGGTCTGGAAGGTCCACCTCTGCATGAACAGTGAGTGTACCTGCTTTGTTAGGTACCATGAAGTAATGGTACCAATGTAAGTAATGATGTTCAAATTGATAATGTGGATGTGGACAGGTGTCTGGATCAGCACTTATGTTGGCCTAATGTTATAAAAGTGATATTCTATTGTTCTAAAATACATGTTCCTTTCATAGTACATGTGTTTTTCTTGTATTTTTTATATATACTTATTTATTTAATGCCACATATGTGCAAGGAACCAAATACGGTACCTTGATTGATCTGGATTTTTTTACATGACAATGAAATATTTTGAAAAATTTCACAAACATAATAAAGTCTTGTTATGTCCTCCAATAACACACTAAGGTTGAGATTTTGAATTTTAGAGTATTTCTATGAGTGCCCTATAAAGTATTAATGTAACTGCATGAGGTCATTTGTCCTAGTCCTGCAACAAGGTTTCTTTAACTGTAGTTATTCATCTTTTTTTCACCATAATTTCACCAGGCAAGACCTTTAGCACGTCTTGTTCTTATGTCACTTAAAGGAGAATGGATCATACACAAATATTTTTGCACTCAAACTATGAATGTTCCCTAATTTATTCCCATGCTGGTGACACAAACTCATCATGAATTCCACCCTTTGCTTTGTGTATTACACACTTCAGTTGAGCTGTAGTTGAGTTGCATTGGTTTCGCAGCCAGAAAAGCAACACAATCACCTTGAGGATCAGGCTCGATGTGTCCTGAATGTGTCCACGGTTAATATTGTGTTAAACCTTTCACTCTGGAAGCCCGACACTATATTGTGCCTGATTCCACATCCCCAGAGTCCTCTCAAACAAGAAATCATGACAGAATATAATGTGGATGTGAATGTCCTTAGCTGCGTCAGCCCCGCTGTTGGATGTTGGATGTAGCAGGCGGGGGAACATTATCCTTTTTACAGAAATGTATTGATTTATGGAGTTCATAATCTGCAGTGGCACGAAGGGGGGAGATGTGTCTCATTCCAGCTTTCTGAGACTTACACTTTAATGAAGTCATTTATCTCTGATCTAAGGCTCTCCTATCACGCCATTCATCCATCCACACACACACACACACACAAACTTCCACCGCCTCACACACACACACACACATCAGCGGCGTCCTGTCTCTCTTATTGCATAGCGCGATGAGTCAGGACAACAGCAGTATTAAAAGCACGAATGACCCCCGTGCTTTCTGATATCTGCCGTTACAGTTTACCTCATGCAAGACATTTTATATTGGAATAAAACCAATTGCAAAGTGCACAACACACTATTTTTGGCATTGCAGATTGAACTCCCGAGATGAAGATTTACAGAGACAATGGAGTGTAACTGCTTTATAGATAACAGTAGATAACACAAGTTTATTATTACACAAGTTATCTGTTACCATTTGTCACTACGGGCAATAAATCCACCCCCTGTACAATGGGAGGTTTCACCACGAAGTCAAACGTTCTTGTTCCAATGGGGATGGGCGAGGATAGGGCACGGCGATTTTATTTATCTGGGTTACCTCATCTTTTTACCATTTTCTTCATTACACACTTTGTGCTCTATCTGCTGCCCCAGGTACTCCCAGTCCGAGACGCTTTTGTGCGATAAAGAAAAGGATGAATTTTGTAAATCTCACTCACATATCTTGTAAACCTCTGGCACCCACTGTATCCTGCAAATTCATGAATAATGCATGCTATTCTCAGCTCCCCATCTTGTTCGCGTATGACCTATAGCCAAAATGATTATGCAGATTTAGGGAAATAAATAAATAATCAAATGTTATAAATGGTCACCCGGGGCTTGGAACTGTGTGTTTATCAGTCTGTGGGGGACGCAACGAAGGCAGATTTTCCTCCTGTTATTTCTATCTGTTATTTATTTATTTTTTTTCGTCTTCAGTAGAAGTGATTGGCCTGAATTAACACCCTAATGTGGTAGCTGTTGTTTGCACAGCCATTTAAAATGTAATTATTTTCCGCCTGGCAGACTGGCAACGGCAGCTGAAGCCTGCAGCTCATGGATTAGCTTGCCTCAATAAAGCTTCAGACGCAGTCCTGCAGTTCCAGTTTGTATCTGAGAGCAGAAAACACACACTGTATATGCATGGCTTAGCATTTGTAGGAGTGCAATCGCACCTACAGCTGGTATTGTTTGGTCTGAGCCATACCTTACTGCGTTTGTGTTTAAATTGGACAACCACAAGTAAAAGAAGATTATGAAAAGAAGTCAAATCACTCGAGACGCCATTAGTTGCTACTCCTTATAGCTGCATTTAATCAATATTTTTACTTTTACATTCTTATACACTATGCAGTAATAAGTTCCGTGTGTAATATTTAGTGGTATCTTTCATTAGCATTTTGTTTACTTAGAATAAGCTATGTTGTACCATCTTGTAGCCTTATTTTTTACTGCAAGTACATCCAGGATTAAGGGGCGTCACGGCAACTACTTATTGCCCCTTTTTCAGAAAGCCCAGAATAAACAATCCAAACACTGGCTCTGCAGAGGGACTTCCATCTTTTTCGTCACATCATTGCTAAATGTCTCAAAATATCACATATCACACATTAAGACTTTTAAAGAATCATTCCTGCAGCTCTATAGTTTTTTTTTATATATATACCTTTTTACTCAGTCTTGTTTCCAGAAGCATCACATAGTTTTAATCAGACACCCTTCAGAAAGGCTGTTGATATTTGACCTCAACAGCAAAGGAAACACCACTCCTTTTCATTCTGGGAAACAATACTTCTGAAAAATCACAGAAAGGAGAGCGTTGCCATGACAAAGCCCAAACTGAAATAGTGTTGTAATAATGTTGGTATGATCTCCTTATTCATTTATTTGTTTGTTTGTTCAGCTGGTTGTTCAGTTGGTTTACACACAGACCTAAAAGTCTGTACGGAAATATTTGCTGAATGTTACAAGAAGCTTATTAATTAGATTGTGATACTCTGCCTTTCATTCAGACATTTTGGACAAAGTCAGAAACTTGCAATTTCAGGCCCTTTCAGTAAAATCCAAATAACCTTATTTTAAACTGAAGTAGTAAATGCTGCAACGTTCAAATAAGCTCATCCAAACTGTTGCATATGAGCCCACCTCTGCAGCTTTGGAGAAAACAAACTAACAAAAAGCTCTTTGTCAAACAGCCCGGCCGGTCGGCGGCTTGGCCTCGTGTCAAAATTGGATTGAGCATTAAAACCAAACAGGTAATCAGTGTTCCAAACTCGGCAGGCCTTTTTTCCTCTCTGAACATTTTCACTGTGGTGGATTTCAGAGCTGGGTTCCACGCTGTTACCCAAGATACAATTAAGATTATAACACACGTTCTCCGCCATTATTAGGATTTTTGTTCTGAAGAACTGCAGTCTGTCTATTCAATCTTTTCAACTCTTTAATGGGGAAAAGAATGATGCCTTAAAAGTTGCTGGGAATAAGTTTTCCAGAGAACTACTGAACTTTACAGCGGCTACTCATAGCTTGTGGTAAGATATAACTAAGTTTGTAATAATTTAAAGTCATTTATTTCATCCCTATAGGCTAAAGCCGCAAACAAAATGCATCATGGGAGTGCAATACAAGGCAATCGTCAATAGAGAAACATGGTGAAGTCTTTGCCTATCAACCCAAAACAGTGCCCTTACTGTTAGACACATCCACATACGGCTGTTCAGAGGCGTTGCGACCAAAGACAGCCTGTGGTGACAAATTCAACATCAAATTTTCACAGTGTGACTGCTGCTACGACAATACAATCGATCAGAATATAAAATAAAATAACTGAATACACCTGCTGGTCTTTAATTCATACTATTAAAATACCTGCTGGCTTTGTGTCAAAACGGAAGGGCAAGAAAACGGCACAAACAAAACAACCACTGAGAGATTTTGTGTAGAAAATGTGCTTGAAGCCACAAAATCCTGTCGGTTTATTGCTTCCCCCATCTAGAAGAAGGTTTATTAATGGAGCTTAAGTTTCAAAACATGAGCGTTGTAGATGGATGATGCGCCGTATGCTGATGACGTGCTTCTACTCTTAACTTTTCCAAAGTAAACACATTAACTCAGTAAATTACCTGATCCATGCTCACGAACTGTGATGTGCAATAAATGCAGAGTTGAACCCAGAATTGTAGAAATTATATTCATATGTACAGAAATAACAGCAGTCAGTACACTGTTAGACACAGAATGTTATCCTGTAACCGAAGGGTTGGCGGTTCGAATCCCGCTCTGTCCAAGTCATGAGCTGTTGTGTCCTTGGGCAAGACACTTTACC
>JAPQRQ010000009.1:22969379-22986608 GCA_037367365.1 Apogon talboti
AATTGTATAAGACAGGCAGCCTCAAACTACAGAAGAATCAAAAGAGATCAACACGTTCAGTTTATATTGCGAGACCGTGCAGGCAAATAGGAATCTCTAATTACTTATGCTAATAGGACGATGACAGAGAGGCAGGGAAGCAGAGGAGGGAATGGAGAGAGCGGGATGGAGGGAAGGCTGCATTTGGTGTATCACTCAGGGTGTGCTCTAATTAAAAACAGAATTAATCTTTTGGACGTAGAGGCTGGAGAAGAGGCAGACCCCTCTCTCCCAGTGTGTCCCCAGTGAGGAGCAGAAGCCACTGAGAGGTAATTACTGTTATCTGCTGGCTGTTTTATTAACATGTGTCCTCAAAGAATGGGGGACTTTAACGTGGCCCCTGCTCTGACTGATGCCACGCTCGATAGACCAGCACGGAAAATGATTACAAAATGGGAGGAAGAAAAAAAAAAAAAAAGAGGACCTATTTCTTTTCTCTTGATCCTAAAAAAGAAAATAGAGAGCAATTCTTTTTGTTCCACTCACTACTCCCACTCTTTAAATTCCCTCTGGGGAGTGATATTTCCTCAGATATGTGGATAGAGTGAGGAACAAAGAGTGTTAGGCAAAGAGGGAGCGCGAGGAATTGGGAAGAGATAGGAGGGAGAAGATAGGGAAGAGAAAGAGGAAAGGAGGAGGCACAAAGCGGGAAAGAAGAGATAGATCAACAAAAAGATTTTGCTGCCTTAGCGGTGAGCAGAATGAGAGAAGAAGCCCAGAGAAAGCACACATGCCAACAGTCGGTAATTACACGCCAATCATCTGCCCACAGGCCAGTGCAGGGATTAACTAAGCGAAGAAATGGTGGGAGAAATTCAATTAAAAAACGAATTAATAAGCATGGACTTTTTCCTCTGGCCTCTGGACCCGCCGAGGGGTGGGATCTGGTCCGCTCCGCAGATGATGGTCAGTCGTTGGGAGACATAAGGTGTTAGGATGCGATTGGAGGCGTTAATACTAACAGGTAACATGGGAGGGAATATGGTGATGTGATGCTCTGATAATGCACGTTTCCAGGTTGGGGAGGGGGGAGGGGGAGTACAGGGCAGTTAGGACGAATGGAGTCAGAAAGTGCTGATTCCAACAAAAAACAATACATTCACTGTGTAAAGTCAAGATATGGAACAAAGACTGAATACAATTAGTGCGTTCTAAATCTTGATGTATGTGTGCACACGTTTGTTGCATTTCCGAGTATTTCAACTGAAAGATAAAATGAAGAATACATTCCCTCACATAAGGTTTTGTCTGATATCAGAATGCTTTATTAATCCCAGGGGAAATTGTTGAACTTTTTCTACAGGATTTGTCAGAAGCCTCCGTTGTTATGTAGAAAATCAAGGTCAATGAAGTTACCATATTTGGTTCCTCACCCATGTGGGGGGAGAAAAAAAAATCCAAGAAGTATATATAAAAAATACAAGAAAAACGCATGTAATGTGAAATGAACATGTATTCTAGAACATTAGAACATCACTTTTAGAACATTAGACCAACATAAGTGCTGATCCAGACACCTGTCTACATCCACATTATCCCTTAGAATTATGTTTATTGTTAATGATGTTCAGAGTCTGAACAAGTTCATTTATAAACTTGTCTTTGTGTTTGTGGAAGTGTATGCTTTATGATGGGGATTTGTCCATAACGCCGGTCCGGTCGGATCCATCTCCCAAAGCTATCGGTGATGACATTCGATCCACTGCAGGTCACACACTGGTCTATCCACCTGGATTTGATGTTTCAGCTGCAGCTTCATCACACAAAGACATAATAGACATGAGTAAAATGGGCTGTGATGTCATTTCAGTGTTTTTTCTGTCCACATGGATGCACACAAACTGGAGTTTGGTGTTAAAAATCTCAAAAACACTGTTCATATGTGGACACGAGACCAAAATATAGAACTATCTGCATTAGTGTGAACAGGTTTTTAGGCACAGTTCTTTTAATTCAGTGAGTTCATGCACAGTGATGAGAATGCTTGAAAATTATTTCTGCAGAATTATTTTAAGTGACAATATTCGATTGCGAAACAATTATAATGGCATAAAACTTACAGTAACTCTGATTTCCAGTGAGCGCTTGTCTGGCTCACTGGAAATACTCTGCTGAAATGGAAAGGTGAAGGCTTGCATCGTGCAGGCAGGTGAAAATTTCATTCCTCTTTCTTGCACTTTAATAGTCACCTTCACTATGTGGAAAAACAGCCTCTGAGCTGCAACTACACCCTGAAAATGGCGCCTTTGAATATTTGTACAATTGTAAGGCCTTAATCATTTTAATCCAGCTAATAGCCTTCATTCTGCACCAGAAACTATTTCTCAACTGACACTATTTTGCAAATTGTGCAAAAAAACCTACATAACCTTTACTCATGTTCCAGAGCGGAGGGAGCCAGACCCATCAACGGCTCTGTGCTAACCAAGTGTGGAAATAGGTCCGGCTATGTGAGACTATGTGTAAAAACTTCCCACCTTCAGCTGCTGAATATGAGAACATCTGAACATGGGTCGAAACATTGAAACTCATGACACACCTGTTCTGAGGAGGATGCAGACTCTGTATGTTTGACATTTAGCCTTTAACCCATACAGACCCAAACATCCACTGGCAACCAACAGCATCTACTGATCTAAAATATTGAAAAACTTTTGAGCCCCTAAACTTATCAATATTTTGAAACAATTGGTGTAAAATGCAGTTTGTCGTCTTTTCATGGTCATCAGATATGACCCATTTGGACGTTCAGAGGCTCTGTAGTTACCGTGGAAACGCCATCATCTTCTACAACATTGATTCACCAGTAAAACATACAAAGCCAGTGTATCTCTGTTAGAGGGGTACAACTTTGGAATAATCTGGATCAAAACTTAAGAATATCCTCTTCAGTTTGTGCATTTAAAAGGATGTATAAATACAGTATAGTAACAAAATATCGAACATTATCTGAATAACTGAATATCTAGTTGTAAAATAGAAGAATACGTACACATATTATTGTGTGTTGCCTATTTGTAATTAATTAATTAACA
Organism: Apogon talboti; assembly: GCA_037367365.1. Classification (NCBI taxonomy): domain Eukaryota; kingdom Metazoa; phylum Chordata; class Actinopteri; order Kurtiformes; family Apogonidae; genus Apogon; species Apogon talboti. The sequence goes on from JAPQRQ010000009.1 coordinate 22,972,454, forward strand.
CAGACTATCATAATTAGGAGATGTTATCACATTTATTAATAATTGTATTTGTAGTCAATAATTAAAGTACATACAAATATTATAGTTTATATTAAAAAAGGTTGATTATGCAAATCTGGTTGTGTGTGAGGTGACTAAAAAAGATGTATGGAGAATGGTTTGCATGGATGTTTTGTTGTTATCGTAAAAATGAAAAAGAAAGGGGGAAAAAAGTGTGTTAACAAAGCAAAGGGAGCTGAATTTATTTAATTATTACTTTGTAAAAACAGGGGTGGGAGTTTGTAAGTTATACTTCTTCCCACTCCTTTTCAAGCACCGAAAATTTTGTTTGTTGGATTGTTCTTCGTTATCTCATAATTTTATGTGCTGGAAATAAAACTAAACTAATTAACTAACTAAAAAAACACACATAGTTTGACAGATGACAGCAGTTGTAGACACTTGTTTTGTGTTCAGTTATTGATATCTTCCTTGAAAAAGTCACTTTTTCTTAGGTTTTCTCTGTTTCTGATACAATAATATTCAACTTTAATCTGAGTGTTTATGAGCATCTACATTATCAGTAAATTAAATACAGGAAAATACCTGATATTTACTAAAAAAAAAAACCCTGATATTTACTGAGCTGATAAAAAATACCTGATATTTACTATTTAAAAAAACCCTGATATTTACTGAGCTGATAAAAAATACCTGACATTTACTGAAAAATGCAAAATAATATTATAATATTGTAATAAATGGTGCTCAGTCACTTAAGAAAAGTTTAATATAGACTATAACCCATAAAGACCCAGTACTACAAAATATTTTTGTTAAAGTATAAATGAGCAGGTAGATCCAGATGAAAAAGTAAGTCTTGGTTGAGATTTTGATTATAGCGTCTACTCTTGTTCTGTGGCTGATTTCTAAAGTGCTCTGCGGGTATGGTGGCCTGATGTGGCAGTTCCACTTCATTAAAATCCCTTAATGTTACCTCTCTGCCTCTGGGAACGCTTTCTCTTCTAAACCGGGCGTGTTTGATTGTCATGGTTGGAAATGATGTTGCTGTTTTCTGTTGCAGACGACTGTAACCCCAGAAGTCCCGTTCCCTGGGATGATATGAGCATGTATGTCTGATTTCTCTGATCCGTGGGCTGTGTTTTTCACCGTCACCCTTTCCTCACCGGCCGTCTGAGCTTTTACCTGTGATAGAATGCTTTGCCAAATGCTGCTACAGCATCAAGAACAGGGAAAAAAATGATAACCTGTGTGTCAGGTCTGATTAGATCTATATATTTCACCTGAAAACTCAATCCAAATGGTGAAACATGATAGTAAGACTGAAAATGTGGCCTCAGAAGATGAATATAATTAATGTAAGCTGAATTAATAAAGCTGAACAGAGTAGATTCATTATTTGGTTGGTGGCTTTTACTCTTTAAAAATTACTTTTCTAAGGTTTTGTAAAGTTTAATGCATATAAAGTCCCACATGGGTAATAAAAAGGATAATATTCAACCTTTGCAGTTGTGTGCCTCCTGTCAACACTTTTACAGGAGTCTGCATTGTCATTATAGTCTCTGGGGAAAATGCTTTTGGACTGAAGGGGATGTTTTCAGCTGCACTACATCAAGTGTCTACTGGGGAAATTGGCAGAGTTGCGCGTCACATCTGCTCTCTTCAGCCTTTTTTCTTCTGATAATGCCTCCTTTTTGTAGTGGCTCCCATCTTCATTTGCCATATTACGCTGTGAGCCAGCCCTCACCTCCAGTGGTTTATGACTTAATGTATACTGGAAACCAGTTGGTCACGTTTGTTTGTCATTTATTTCCAGTCTAATCTTTGCTATCATTTCCACATTCCCAAGCCGGTAAAGTCACAGTTGTTGTCTCGATTGTACCAGTGTTCCTCTGTGGAGTGATGGGTTTCTGCTTGGCTGTAGTTATAGCTTTTTATACCCTTTGTAAATATTGAAGCAAGTAGCTCTTTAGGTTATGCCTCTTCTTACTGAATCCAAATCACCTACAAAAAAATCCATCTCCAACAGTGTACTGTAACATATATCCATGGTTTGCTAGTATCATGAGAAGAAGTCCTACTGAATTGCAGTGAAAAACAGTGAAATGATTTAAGACAGATTGCATATGTTAAGACGGCCTCACCCTACAGATTCTGTTTACCCTCCATGTTGTTGCTCTCCTGCTGAGTGCCCATTTACACTGTACACCATCTCAGCGACAGGTCAACAGGCTTGTCCTGGGAAAGCGTTATTAACCAGGTAATTGGCGGGTAATTAGACCATTGTTTGTTGGCACTTTGCTAGTGTGCATTGTTGCCTGCCCACCAACATGATTTATGAGTCCATAATTCATATTCTACTACTCTAATTATATCCTTTCAGCCCCCATTACTGCTGTTCTGTTAATGGTGAGGCCACAGTGATGCATGTCGGGGAATTCTCGATTAGCAAATTGCTGAAAACAAAGAGAATACATGCATTAAAAATCAGATTTGACCCATGGGATGGACCTCCACCTGACAACATATTAACCCATAAAGACCCAGTGCTACTTTTGTGTCAGTTCCCAAATGAATGTTTCCTCTCTATTTAACTTTTCTGAAGTAATTTACCACCATTTATTATAATATTATCCTCTGTATTTTGCATTTTCACTGTATTTTCCTCTATTTAATTTTCTATATTTAATTTAGATGTTCATGAAAACTCACAGTAAATTCAAAGGTTATTATATCAAAACAGAGAAAAAAGAAGAAAAAGTGACTTTTTCAGCAAATATATCATTAACTGAACATAAAACAACTGTCAGTTTTCAAGCTCCATGGGTTTTACTGGTGAATCAATGTTGTAGAAAATGACGGTGTTTCCACAGTAACTACAGAGCCTCTGAACGTCCAAATGGGTCATATCTGATCACCATGAAAAGATGACAAACCGTATTTTACATCAATTATTTACATGTATTGATAGGATTAGTGGATTAATAGATATTAAAAAGTTTAGATCAGTAAATGCTTTTGGTTGCTTATGGGTCTTTATGGGTTAAGCAGTGTTTATACATTTTTATCAGAACAAATCTCAGCACAAGTCTAAAGGCCACTAGAGAGACACCGTATGCATTTAGTGACATGATTAGCTTAATCTCCAAACATGTAATTTTTATAAGCAACCCACAGAGTGTCTTAGAGGAAACTGTAATGAACTCCTATTCCTAGTCCTATTTGCACAGAATGGAAAATTACAGATTTTAAGCATTTACACTCGCAGTCCAATTAGATATACAGTTTTATTTCTCCACTCTTGCAAACATGCATTAAATATCCATTTGTATTGCCATTGTACTTTATGCAAATACAACATTACAGCAATGGCTTAGTAATGATGCGTTTTTCTACAAGACCTCCCAGAAGATTTTCTCTCTCCATGAGTTACTGAGGAGGGTTTCTAGTGCAGATCTATCAGCGTATTGTGTATCAACAGACACTTTTAACACAGTAGAAGAAGACAAATGCAATCACTATTCCCACACAGACAAACAAAGCCAACAAATAATGCAAACATTTAGCTTTGGAATTGACTGATCTAAACAGATCTAAATTACATTGTAGAATAAAACATGATTCTCCCACAGACCAAAACAAACTGCACCAAACAATAGCATAAAGTAATTGCGTTCGGAAAATGCAAACGCAGGGAATTGACTATTAAAACTTACAAAGACTAAAAACTGTGACAGCATACAAAGCAATAAGGAGGTTATGATTAGGCTTCTGTCTCTGCAATTTGAGATACCATACCCTCGGTTTGCAAAATGACCCAGCGTCCTCCTTCTCCATCACCTAGAAATAGTCCTTAGTGTTTTCTTTATTGTGTTCTCCTAGTCTGCAGGTCTTATTGATCCTTTATTGCAGTGTTTTTCAAACTTTTTTTTTTTGGCATCACAACCCACCTCACAACATGCATCATCTATAAGTCAGAAGAAAAGAGCAAACATTTCTGATCAATTTTAGTGCAATTTTCACATGACATTATGACACTGAACGGAAACGTTGCCATTTTCAACAGATGGTAAGATGCCGCAGAGAGGGAAAGACTCAAACACAAACTTAGAAGCAAAGAGCAAAGGCAGGCAAAAAAAAACATAAGTCAAAAGGGTACATGCAGAGAGTAGTGACTAAAATATTAAAGGACTGACATGAACAAAGAGAAGGTGAGTGGTGCATGTATAGCCAGATAACTGAGACGAAAACCGGTTAGTATGCAGGACCAAAGAATGGAAACTACAGGTGAAAGGAAGAGTTAGAGGAGGAGAAAGGCAGGAGATGTGGAGCAGAAGGAGAGAATATGAAACATTAAACAAGAAAAAACAAGAACATTAACAGAATTATAACAGAGAAAATGCATGTTAATGAAAATATATACACATTTTAAAGAAAGAGGTTTAAAAGGGTCTCATTTGCCCATCATACTTGGTTCAGTTAGAGCATTCAGTACTGTCAAAAATGGACTCAAAGCTTAAAAAAAGGCTTGATAATGTATTCTTCATCCCAAATATAATCATTTTTATAATGATTCATTATGTTTCTGAGTTACAGCCCATGTCGCTGTCCATGGTGCTGAAGTGCTGGATTTGTGGCTTTGCCTTTTCTCTGGTTGGTGGTAGCGCTTCAAATAATAGCAATTACATCCACAGGTTTATTATTTCAGCATCCGCTGTGACCTCTTCCCACTAAGGAGTTTATCCTTGTATATCAGCAACAGCAGGCCTTTCAGTGATGCTACCAGAAGAATGATAATAGTGCTTTTTTTTTTTTTTTTATCCCTGAAAAAAAAATCGACCATTATTGCCATTTTTCCAGTGAGGTCGGGTCTTAGTGACTGGTAACAACCAAGTGACTCAGACAGGGGATAATGGACCCATATAGTTCAAACACTCCTCACTCTGGCTCACTGTGCAGGTTTTAGACTAGAAATTGCAATGACTTTTTCTACCTTTACATTTATCCTATTTATTACCATTCTGACAATTGAGTCTGTCCCACATTTTGGCACTCTGACTCACCGTAGCGCTGTATATAACTTGCCCTCCAACATGTCCTCCACCAAACTATGCTTTGACACACTCCTGTAATAACATCGGTTGAAAGCAAAAGCTGGGAAAATAGAAGTCCCATGAATAAGAGCCTTTAAAAAAGTCCCCCTAACAATGCTTTAATATGTGGGAAAATGATCATTCTGTTTCAAGTCAGTGTGATTTATTACATGATTTTCAACTAAGTGACATCATTGCCAAAATGGTTTAGATAATATTGCATCTTCAAGAGAGGAGGTAACATAACTGCATAACAATTGGTACAGAGCTGCAGAAAAGTCTTATTTGACGCCCTCCACATAGGTTTAATATAACTCACAGTGGGTATATGATTGCACTGATATAAACTGTATTCCTCTTCTCAAGCTTAAGGGAGACAGGCCTCAGTGTGCTACTTCTGTAATAAGTACATCGAAGCTTCTTAATATAACCGAAGATTGGATTGCTATATTCTGCTCCAGCCTAAAGCCAAAGAAGTTTATGTTTGTCAGGAAAGTGTCAGACACACACTGAGGCCCAACGTCCACCCACCAGCGACGACTCCACCTGCATCTACCGGGGAGGTTGGAAACTCACTCCCGGATCACACTTAAGTTGCATACAAATTGGCTTCAGACGAGATGTCTGCTTCAGGAGATAGGGTTAGCGCAGCTTTAGCCTCTGAGTTACCTATAAGCACAGGGTTCAGACTCTGGGCAGCACTGCATTATCTAAAGGCATTAACCTATGGCTGTGCTGGGACTCAAAGCTCCATTGTGTTCCCACATTTGCGGGGTTAAATTTAGGTTTTCACTTACCATAGGATTTTTTTTCCCTCCTAAATCCTACGTCAGGGGTGTCAAATTCATTTTAGTTCAGGGACCATATCTTCCCTTTATTATCTGAAGTGGGCCGGACCTGTAAAATAATAACATAATAATATAGAAATAATGTTTTAGACTGAAAAATGCAAGATTACATTATTTACATCTACAGACTATCCTTCAAAAATGTGAAAGTGCAATTTTTACAATATTCTGCCGCAGTTTATCATTAACACATGTACATTATAACTTACAGACCACAGTGAATCTACAAAACATTTAGTAACAGGAAGAATATTGTTAAAATTGTATTTTTTTCTTAAGACATTTCAGGTTGTTCATATTCGTTTAGGTGTATGTTTGGTGTAATTTTTGCATTTTACAAATTCATCCTGGGCTGAATTGGACCCATTGGTGGCCGGTTTGGGCCCACGGGCCATATGTTTGACACCTGTGTCCTACATGAATGGATCCTTCTATATAGATCATTATTTCATCCATATTTCATCCAGCCAAGCTGTTTCAGAAATAATCCAGGCAGTGATAGCAACAAAATTGTAGCAGAAACCAGGAACGTCTGCTGTGTTTACAACATCAGGAAAAAACATCCGTGTCAGCGTAATGTATGGCTGGTGGCAGGACTGATGCCCTGTATGCACTAACACAGATACAACCTTCATTTTACAAAATATCCCTGTCCACATGACAAGAAATAATGGCAAATTGGTCCAAACTCTCAGACAAACCATAGCTGTTGTTGTTGTTGTTGTCTATGGATAATACTGGACGTAGCAGACGCAGAGGCTTTAATCTGTCAGGAAGGTGAAGTTCAGTTGTAAACTTGCATTACTTGAAGTGTTGGTTGTGTTTGTGGAAGTGTATTGTTTACATGATGTGGATTTGTCCATAGCGCCGGTCCGGTCCGTCTCCCAAAGGTACCGGTGCTGACCTCCATCTACTGCAGGTCATACACTGGTTTATACACCTGACAGATTTCCCTGTCAACACAGATACACACAAACTGAAGCTTTAAAAATAATCCCATTTGGGTTATTGATGTGGTTCCCAAAAATAGCTGTTTTTGCATCTTAAAATGTTGTTTATTTGTGGACAACAGGTGTCACATGTATACATACTTTTGCCTGTATCATCATTATTCATCATCCTCTACAACTACAGCACTGCCTTGACGACAACCTCTGAATATACTGTGTGTTTTTAATAACAAACATATTTATATTTTACTCTTTAGACTCTACCAGGCAATTCCATTTTATTACATATTTCCATTTTAATTTTTTTATTTTTTTATTTAGGATATTTTTCTACTAATCTAGACCATATATCATTTTAATAACAAAAGTTTGATGTTTAGCAAAAGTACTATCTACATTATAGCTAACCTTTCTATCATCTGAGTTAAATGGGATGATTTGATTTTAGAAAGAAAACTGGGTAGAGAAATGTTTACAAGAATTCTATAAAAACCAGACACAAGGTGGACCTGTGGACTGGTCACAAAAGGTCGCCAAAAATTTTGTTTGAATCCATCAAAAATACATGCATCTTTGTAAGACTGTATGCTTTTATGCTTTGGTTTCATCCCAAAAAGTTTTGGAACGATACCTTTGCAAGAAAATGCTCCGTATATAGTTAAAATTCATGAGCCACCTCGAGGTCCTTTCAGTCTTTTTTGGCGGTGTATATTACTAAATAAATGTATTTAGATGATCAAATTAACACAGACATACTCACCATGCAGCGAATGGTGCTTTGGCTCGGGGACACTTGCCACTTTGCCTGCTTTGCCAAGCCTCATATTTCAGCTTGAACTAAAGACTCGTATTGTGAACTAAAAACACTTTATTTTACAACACAATTTAATTTTTTCGCATTCCATCCAAAAAAGTGCGACACACTTGCCCCTCACAGGTTGGGAATAAATGAAGCCACCATATGCTAGTACATAAGACAGTCATTTTCCAAACACCTCAGCCGGCTTTGACAGTGAGGGTCGATGCAGTCCAATACGTGAGCCAAGAATGAGACAGCTAACTGTAGCACAGGCCAAGCAGACCACTCAAATCTGTCTGAGAACTCCTCTGCAGCGACGCCTCCTCTTTGCTCTCCTGGGACTCGACTGTCTGTGCAAATGAACAGTGCTGTGAGCGCCTGTCCTCTCGCCAAACTACTCTAAGAGAAGCCTGAGCAGCAGAGACAAAGGGTCTCCACTGAGTACGGAGCAAACTCTTCATTAGCTTGTATTTGCATGGATAATTCTTTCCATGTGTCGTCTTTTTGTGTCCTTCCGCCGTCCCCGATGGGGCTGGTTGACTGCGGGGCGAGCCATTTTTCACTATTACTCCGAGGCACATGGGAAATAATTCAACAGTTGAACGCAGGAGAAGAATCGTTGTTTAGGATTTTTATTTAAAACATATTATAGTAACGTTTTCCCGTGCATCTATGAGGCTTCTTCGAAAGGTCTAAACCTGAAAATGGGAAAATTAGCTGTGAATTATTTAATAGTGTAGTAGAGTTTGTGGTGGCTGCTACAGAGCAAGACTGAGAATAAGAACAAGAGTAATGGACTGGTGTGTTTGGCCAATTTTTTGATGTGTCAGTCAGCTGATAATGAGTGTGTTGAAATGTCAGCTATTCATCTGATGTTTGTAAAAGTTCTTATAACTAACTGTAAGAGCCGAACTCCTGCCTATTAACTGACAACCCAGACACCCATCCACTCAACCTAAGACCGACTGCTACAAGAAATCCCAACTATACCTATGCATCCAAGAAGCCAAGTAACACTTTGCCTCTTATTCTACAGTCTAAACTACAGTCCCTGTGTAAAATAAGGGCTAGAGAGGAGTGGACAAATATGTAATAGGTTGAAAAGGACCAAACTTGGCTATGCGTTGCTTATGTGTTGTTTATTCTGGTGTTGCAAAATCATCTCACCTGACAACCCAGCTAAAATCATCCAGTCACATACAAAAAATAAATAAATAAATAATCTGATAAAGCATCTCAGAAATGTGCACCCTGAGCTGATTTTTAAAAAATCCTCCAATAAGAGCTCAGTCTCAGGTCACATGATCACCAAACCTTTTAGGAGCCGAATAACCAGGAAGTGAACACAAATAATAAGTAAATACAGTTAAAAACAACCTAACAGCCTATTGTGAACTACAGGACAAAGAGGTATTACATCATGATCATTTAGACACTTTTCCTCCCTCATTTCTAGTATGTGTTTGTGAATGGGATAATGTGACACATTGTCACTTTGACCACCATGGAAGTTGAGAAAGTACTAAATACAAGCAAGTTCTTTCGCCGTTTTTATATAATTAACTTGTTTAATATTATGTTTCAATCACTCTTCTTCTTCTTGTAGTAATTTAAAGCGGGGGTGGCGTCTCCTATAGACCATCTGTCACTGTTTATAATCCTAGTAGGTCCTGTTACACTGTTGAGAAGCAGAGGAACAGTAATGGATGACTCAGGAGTAATCATTAAGATGTGCCCCCCCCCCAAAAAAAAAAAAAAAACCTAACCAATTCCTTCCTGTTGTCAAGCTGTTAGTTCTCAGAGGAAATGGAGCGAAATCAAGAAATCAACAAGCTTTTAGCACAAAAGAGACTCGAGTATGTACAAATCATAGATACTTTAAATAATTCACATTTAACTTTCCTCAGATATTGTCCTGCATTGAGAGAAACGAAAAATGGACTCATAAACCGAAAGAGAAAAACAAAAATACCAGTATAACATGTGCATGTGGGTTGTGGTTCACACATACCTCTTTTAATTATTATTTTTATGCTGTTCTAATCACATTCATTACTGTCGAAGGTCTGAACAGGGAATAGTCTCCTTTTATCTTCCGTCTGGGTCGACGGCTACAATTTTTCAGGAAAAATGGACTGGTGCCCACTGATTGATTCGCAGCTTTTAAAAGTACAAAGAGATATTTCAACCCTGCTGTGTCTTCATTAGAGTCAAAACGGCAAAAGCAACGTATTTATATTCAACCCAACTGCAACTGATTGACAGGATTTCAAGTCTAGTGAAGTAGCTGGAGTTGTCAGCAAGCGTCTCTGCGCACTGAAACACAATTACAGATATAAAAGTTGCAAAGAGTAGAACAAGTACAGCATTAATCAGCCAAACTATGACAAATTACCGAAGTTGTTCGAATGTGTATAGAGACTGGATGTAAAAGGCCTCTCTGTGGAGTCGTGTTTTGACTGTATTTCAACAACTGTAGTTTGTCTGTACATAATATTTAGCAAATGCATGATCCATATGTCATGTATATTGTCATTTTTGTCCTTCTGAGAGATGCTTTTTTGTGCCACACAGATCAGATTATGGGGTCTGTGTCTGCACGATGCTATATCCCTCTAAGACATTTATGAACTCACATGGGTATATCCATAAAATTACTTAAGTAGAAGGAATTTTACCACGGGTGGCCAGAATGTTCATTGATGAGATTCATTGTATTTCTCCAGTAGTGTCCGGACAGCGGGAGGAAAACTCAAAGGAGATACACACTTTGCACTATTTTTATGTTTACATACACCTTCTTTAACAGGCATGACTTCAGCCTCTGACAGCGACTTCACTGCTTGTCGGAAGGACGGTCCTTTCACCCCCAGTCTCGTTAGTGAGTTACATACAGTACTTCAGATGAAACTCACTAATGCTCACCTTAATTAAAGCCACCAACATCTATGAACCACTAATCCTCAATCACAACAAAAATAATTCTAGGACTATCAGGTAACTATAAGAGGTTAATGTTTTTACAAATTCATCAGTAGCAGAAGTTTATATGTAGTAAATAATTTGCTTAAATCCACAGAAGCCGAATGCTCGCCGGTTTGCTCATTGCTGTAGAAATGATCAGTGTTGTGCAAGTTACTTCCAAGCTGTAATACATTACAGGTTAGTTGTTACTGTTATTTAAAAGTAATTCCTTATCTTGCAATATTACTGTATCAGAATTCGAATGTGTTACATGACTATTGTATTAGTTTTGAGTCTCCACATAAATGCCACGCGCCCCCCCACCCCATACAACAGATAGGAGAGCCTTTGGACGCATAAATTTGCGCCCCGAAGTACATATGGATAGCTCAGTAAGTAACGCTACGGTCTACGATGTTCGAATCCCAACGCTTGCATTTTTTTTCCACATTTTACATGTTCAAACGGGGGGCGGGGCCGAGGACGCTGGCAGATAAAATCGATAAAGAATTCTAACTAGTCCTAGAAACGTTAGCTCATTGCTGATCGCAGGGATCATGCTAACTAGCTTCTTAAAGCAGGGTTAGTGTTAGTAATGAGCATACGTCCATGTGGACAATGGACTGTCTTCTGCCGTCTTCACCCATAGGCTGAACACCAACAGGAAACAGAACTTTACAGACACATTGTTGATTCCTTAAGGTCTCAAGTTCTTACTGGTTTTTTGTTTTGTTTTTTGTTTTTTTGGGGGGGGGGGTTCATTTGAGAAATTAAATTACGGGCGAAAAGTGTGTTGTAACACAAGCACTATTGAACATGTACCGTGTAAAATATTGCTGAAAACTGATTAGTAATGCCTTAGACTACTGCGTTACAGCAAAAAGTAATCTGTTACTGTGATGTATTATTTTTGTAACTCCCAACACTGGAAATGATGCACTGTCTTCTCTTGTTGCAGAACGTTAAACTCATTTTTTTAGTTTTCAGTCTCACTGTGAATCTATCGTCTGAAATGGACTTTGAAAAGGCCGAAAAAAACCTTCATATGTCCGTCTTTGTCGTATGCTGCTGAAAAAAAATCACACACAATTAAGTTGCTCCGTGAGTCGACCTATAGACGTTGGGATTCTCCGATCCCAACAAATGTTGAATATTATGTTTTCGCAGAATAATTGCGAGTCAGTGATTTGGTCTTAAGTCATTCAAGTGCGAATTGAGAGTTTTAACGGAGTTGCTTTCACCGTCTGTCAGACAGCTCTGGAGGACGGACGAATCAACACCTCAAAAGGACGAAGTAAAGAAGCAGCAAGTGGAGAAAACTTGGAGTCGGAGTCTGTACTTGCTCTCGTTTTCTCTAACCTTCAACGCATACATAAGCGTGCGCACACCCACACACACACGCAGATACAAACACAGGTATATACACTCGCGCAATGAGCACACACATACACTGGCAGAGCCTTACCCAACTCCACTCTGCTCATGTGTGAAATGAGCAAGGGTCTTATCTCTTGGAAACACACCACTGAGCCAGAGGAGAAGGAAAGAGAGGGAGACACACAGCGGGAGAAGGGGAGGGGGGGGAGAGAGAGAGAGAGAGAGAGAGAGAGGAGGGGGAAGTGAAGGGGAGAGAGGAGGGCGGTCACGTGGTCTGCATGCTGATGACTGTGGACTTGGGAATCTGCTGCAGACTCTGGAGGTCTAAAGCTGAACCATTCAACCTCCCATCCCTCCATATTACACCCTTTTACTGACCCCACCCATCCACCGACATCCCCTCTAAACACACACACAAACACTGGAACGCCACATGGGGGGTGTGTGTGTGTGTGTGTGTGTGTGTGATTGGATCAAAATGCACGATGACTCACATTTGTGAAGTAAGATTACGAGTACGCACCTGGAGGTGAAGGATTCAAGAGTCTCCTGCAAATTGATTTGAGATGAAAATGAAGTCTGAGCCTTCACAAAGTACTCTTGTTTGCGGAGAAGTCATTATATACTGTAAACATCGGGAAACACTGACACAATTAGCACCTCTTCTATACTTATGCTACAAAAATCAGCCCTGAGGATCATCAGTGATTTGGCTTCTGAGGTCTCATGGCTCATGGATCTATGGCAAAACAAGACAAATGATTTTTGGTCCTATCTTAATTTATGTCAGTTTAACCCATAAAGACCCAGTGTTACTTTTGTGGCAGTTTAAAAAAATTTATTCCGGATCTCTCTATTTAACCTTCCTTAAGCAATTTATCACCATTTATTATAACATTATCCTCTGCATTTTGCATTTTTCAGTGTAAATCATGTATTTTCCTATTCTTAATTCACAGATCATGTCGATGTTCATGAAAACAAAATCAATTCAAAGGTTATAATATTAAAATATTGTAGAAAAAGTGAGATTTTCAACAAAAATATAAACAACTGAACACAATCTACTGTCATTGATCCAACTCCATGGGTTTTACTGGTGAATCAATGTTGTAGAAGATGACAGTGTTTCCATGGTAACTACAGAGCCTCTGAACGTCCAATTGGGTTTGTTTTTTTTTACATGTGATGATATGATTAATGGATCACGTATTAGATCAAGAGATGCTTTTGGCCGCCAGTGGCTGTTTAGGTCTTTAAGGGTTAAAGGAGAGAGAGAGAAAAAAAAGTAGGGATTTGTGATAAAGAAACATCTAGTTTTGCGTGAACTGGCTCAGGAGGCCATCCAGACAGAGATGAGTTTTCGAGTCTCTGCAAACGTTTTTCATCGTATGGACATTTCATCCATATGGAACCAATGTTTTGGGATCCCAAATTCCAAATTTGCAAATTTTTCCTCAAATCTCAAATCACCAGACTTAAATATTTCCATGTTTACAACTCATACGCATCTTCTCTTAAACGATGACTTCTAAATGACGTCTAAAACTCTTGTATATTTCCAAACATAATCATAACATTTGTTTCTTGCCATTTCCTGAACAGTTGTTACACCCCAAAATTCAGCCCCTTGGAGCACAGCTGAACAGGGTCAAACTCCAGCTCTGTATAAATACCAGACAACTTGATATTTATCAGTTCATATTAATTAACATTTAAGGATATTTCAGAGTAAAAACTGCAAAAAATATGAATAGAGTTATACAGAACATTCACTGACTGCATTCAATTATAAGCTGAAATAAGGCAGTAAGGGCAGATGTGATTAACAGAGACAACACTGAATAGCTGTAATATTGAATGGAAAGAATTCAGTAATATGTGTAAGTGTTAGAAGTAAAAGATTCAGAAGATTTGACCAACAATGAGAAATAGCTGGCATTTACGACCTGTCACGTTTTGTTCATTCAGTTCTGCTGTACGAGGCTGCGTTGCTATTTTTGAAGCTCTTCCTCTTGTTCAGCTGCTACATGGGTGAAGTTTTATCATCAAATCAAATCAAACTTTATTTATATAGTGCCAAATCATAACAGAAGTTATCTCATGACACTTTACATATAGAGC
>JAPQRQ010000009.1:22989426-23022659 GCA_037367365.1 Apogon talboti
GACGTTCAGAGGCTCCGTAGTTACCGTGGAAACACCATCATCATCTACAACATTGATTCACCAGTAAAACCCATGGACTTTGTAAAACTAAGTGTGTCCATCCACTGTCATTTATCATTCAGTTATTGATATATTTGCTGAAAAAGTCACTTTTTCTTCAGTTTTTTTCTGTTTTGACATAAAAACCATTGAATTTACTCTGATGTTTAATGAACATCTACATGTTTTACACTGAAAAATTGCAAAATACAGAGGATAACATTACAGTAAATGGTGATAAATTACTTAAATAAGGTTAAATATAGAGGGAAAAATTCATTTTGGAACTACTACAAAAGTAGCACTGGGTCTTTATGGGTTAAAATAATGAACCCATTACTACATATTCAGATCATAGCAGAGTCACAGAAAACATCATAGTATGTAATTAACCCTATAACCTCACACATATTTCTCCATGCTTGCCAGATAGCTAGCTGACTAATAAACCAAAGTCCGAAGCAGCAGGAGTGGTTCGTGGCGCCCTGACAGCAGCAGCAAGTGATTAATGACAGATTGACTAATGTGGGTGGGAGTAATGGATGCAATATGCTTATTTTATTGGTACAAATGATCCCCATCTGTAGATATGCACTTTTAGTGATAGAAAACTTGATAATTTAGAGCAAATTATTTTGCAGTCATGGATCCCCAGGGTTCCCAGACCCCACTCTGAGGAGCACTGAACTATCAGAACACTGGTAACTTCATCCACCAGCAGCCATGGTCCCAGTTCTTCACCATAATTACTTCCAACACTTTGGGGTTTCTACAACTGAGCACCAACACGAAAAGACATTCAATTAGTGTGGACTATCTCTTCGTGGCTGCAAAAATCCAAAGTTTATATAAACAAGTGATGAGAATTATTCCACACCTTCGAGTAAATGTGACGGTGATACACATATGTGAGTCTTATATCAGAGGCCATCACCCTTAACCCATAAAGACCCAAACAGCTACCAGCGTCCAAAAGCATCTACTGATCTAAACTGTTTAATACCTGTTGATCCACTAATCCTATCAATTCATGTAAATAATTGGTGTAAAATGCAGTTATTCATCTTTTCATGTCATCAGATATGACCCATTTGGATGTTCAGAGGCTCTGTAGTTACCGTGGAAACGCCGTCAACATTAATTCACCAGTAAAACCCATGGAGTTGGATCAATGACAGTGGACGGAGACACTTGTTTATGTTCAGTCAATGATATCTTTGTTGAAAAAGTCACTTTTACTTCAGTTCTCTCTATTTTTGATATAACTTTCAACTTTAATCCGAGCTTTTGTCAACATTTACATGATCAGAAAATTAAATATAGGAAAATACCTGATTTTCACAAGAAAAAAAGCAAAATACAGTGGATAATATTATTATAAATAGTGATAAATCACTCAAGAATGGGTAAATTCTGGTAGAAATTCATTTGGGAACAAAAGTAGCATTGGGTTACAGACTAATAGAAACGATCTTTTTCATACTGAGGACTGTAATAAGGTCAGATGGTTTATAGACGTTCATCTTCCTCCTAGTTTGATCAAATCTACACAAGCTAAAACCATGTGACAGATTTCCGGATGGTGCCTGCAAAGGATAGATGTTTTCAGGTTCAGGTTCAGGTTCAGGACACCTGCGTCGCTTTCCATCCTCAAATATTCAGTTCTTGAAATCAAAAGGAGGTTGACTTCAGAAAAATACAGGACGGAGCATGTGGGGTGTAGATCCTTACACCACCAGCTTAGCTTAGTGTTTCAGTGCGTTAAATTAGGAAAAAAAAAGAAAAAGACCATCCCTGAGAGTTAATTCCAAAAGCCTCCAGTTACAGCTGATTTTGGAAACCTTTGGAATGTGGGTCAGTTAACAACAGATTAGATTTGTGTGAGCTCAGAATAATCCGTATTGTCAGAAGTTGCTGTTGTGTGGATTTCCTTCCTCTGCCGTGCTACATGCTGTTAAGTTTCTACAAACTAAAATCATGCACTATTGTAATTCATTAAAAAGACGCCCTACTGTGGAAAGTAATAGGCAGAATTAATTAAAGACATCAGGGAATAAGATGTCAAAGTGAAGAAAATGAACACAGTATGACCTTACCAGATTGGTGGCAGGACAAATTAGCAAACCAACAATAAAAGGCTTCACACACACAAATTGTATTATAGCTGTCCTCTAGGTTGCTAGATTGATAGTCAGGAAAGTGCAAAGCAATTAGTGAAGCCGTCTTCCATACATGTGCTATTTGAAGGTAGAACTGCAATTTAGCATAATTACAGGTATTGTCTGAGAAATGTTAGTTCTTCCAAAAAAAAAAAAAATCTTTTAAAGGCTTTGCTGAATGCTGCCTTTGTCCCTGATGCTGTATTCAACAGATACGACCAGAGAATGTACTCTACAGGTGGATCAGTGGGATTGCCAAAGAAAAACGTCTGGAAATGTTGATCGGTGAACTGAAATTACAGTTAATGTACTGCTGTAAGTCGGGAGCATGTTGCAGCCCAATGCAGACACATCTGTCAATAATAGATGGTGCAATTGATCCCTGTGCTTTCTCCTTCTTCCCGCTGGGTCATTGTCTGGATATCCATGTTTATTCCTGTGGATTGGGATATTTCCTGCAGGCCTCTTACGCCATCTTGTGGTGAAAGAGAGCTACTGATATGAGTTTAACCCATTAAGACCCAAACCTCCACCGTTAACCAAAAGCATCTACTGATATAAACTGTTTAATACCTGTTGATCCACTAATCCTATCAATACATGAAATTAATTGGTGTAAAATGCAGTTTGTCATCTTTTCATGGTCATCAGATATGAACCATTTGGACGTTCAGAGGATCCGTAGTGAAAGCAGAAACACCATCATCTTCTGTAACAATGATTCACCAGTAGAACCCATAGAGTTTGACAAACAGTGGCTGGACACACTTGTTTTATGTTCAGTTAATGATATATTTGCTGCAAAACTCACTTTTTCTTCATTTTTTTGTGTTTATGACATAATAACCTTTGAATTAACTGACTTTTCATGAATATCTGAATCAAATATAGGAAACTAAATACAGAAAAATACATGATTTGCAGTGAATAATACAAAATATAGATGACATTATTATAATAAATGGTGATAAATCACTTAAGAAAGGTTAAATAGAGAGAAAATTTCATCTGGGAACTGCCACAAAAGTAGCACTGGGTTTTTATGGGTTAATTTAAAGCAACTGTGCTTTAAAATCTGTGTAAAGCTGCAGTTTGATAAATCTGAGGATGGTAAATTAAAAGAAGGCTTTGAAAGCAGAGGATTGCGACAAAAGGCACATATAAGACAAGGGCTAAGGTTAAAGATAATAGTGTTTGAGCATTACTTAGCAATATTTACCACTATATTCTTGTTATTTCCAGACTCACCAGAGCATGGTAATCAGACTTAACAAGCACTGAGGCAAAACCAAGAGAAGCTATTACCTGTCCACCATATAACCACTATACATACAGCACTGCACAAGTCTTAGTCCACCTTTAGCTTTGTTGTTTTTGCAGGGTTGAAATGAGCATACATATTTATTCTCTCATTCTCTATTCTTCAGCCATAAGAAATTACAGAAAATATGTGAACAGCCTTAAAAGACACACTAAATGGAATCTACAGGTTAAAGTCACTATTTAGTGTGACCTCTGACCCCATAACAAGAAGCAGCACAATTAGAAACATCTAATGTGTGTTGAATGAAACCTGGTAGGAACATACTTCACATGTATTCAGATTGGATCTTAATGAATGAATGAATGAATGAAAAATCTGTCCTTCTGCAGTTCTCTCCTTTCAGTCTAAATTTAAAAAACCTAAATATAAATATCCTCCTGAGACCCAAACATTCATTTTTGTCCTCTGTAGGGGGCAAGAATTTCACAGCTTTACTTAAAAAAAACCCCAACTAAACACTGTCCACTGTAAAGGACATTCCATAAGTATAATAATAGAAAAGTGAAGCCAGTGGAGTCACATCTGGGTTTGATCTGAAGAAATCCGATCAGTGATTGGCACTTACAGCTGTCAATCATGTATTTAACCCTCCCACTTGTCTGAATACACCTGTGATTAGACAAAATCTGAGCGTTACAGGGTAGACAGATGTCCTCTCAGACCACTTGCTTTACAATACCTTGAAATGTAACTCTGTTAAGCACTGCAGCTTTACAGTTTATCACCAGTATATAATGACATTAGACTTACAAAGCAATTCACCTCCTCCCAGTGCATGCTGGGTAGGTTCCAGCACCATATTATCATAAGTGTAAAGATGCATACAGTAAAAAGGAAAATAAATAAGTGACTATATTTTTGTCCTCCAGCCGGGCGGTATAACCTCACTGCCCCACGAGTTGCAGTCTGAGCAGCACAAACCACAAAAATACCATTTTCTGAGTTTGCCCAGAGGAAACACAACAGCGTGTGACAGAACATTACATCATAGAGGTCAAACTGGTTGTATGATACACAACCTAAGGCATGTTTCACTGACTCAAATTTAAAAATAAAAAATGATAAATACGTTATTGACTTTTTTCCCCCCTGCAGTCTAACTTCACACCTATAAACCAGCCATAGGAGGACAATGTAATGATTTTTTTAACATTTTTTTTGGTAGTAATTTTAACTTTTTAGAGTCCAATTGTATGATTGCATCATGTTAGAATAATCTTAAATGGATGAGATGTTTTTGTAAGGTGATTATCTGCAGGAGTCCATATTTTCTGTGGTTGGATGCCCATTTTGTTTTTGGTCATGTGACTATGTTTACATGCATGGTAATATCCAGGTTTCTCCTCAATTAAAAAAGACACTATAACAAATTACATGGAGAGTGAAAATGAATGTTCCTCTAAGTCTTTGACTTAAAAATTCCATCTATTTTAGCAATGTTTACTTAATTCTGCTTTTTTAAATTTTCTTTTATTAAAGCTGCAGTGAAAGGAGACACTTAAGGCTGCTAGATTTTTAAAGAATACTTTTAAAGAATAATTTATACCTTAAATGTTAATAAAAGTAAAGTTAGTGCCACCACATTTAATGTGTATATCAGTATTTGATTATATTTGCAGCTCAGTATAAAAGTATTACTCAATACTTGTTTATACTTCATTTAGACTAACTGTAACCAAAGAATGCTTTTATTGTGAAATATGTATTTTGCCTTTTCATTTCATACCTGATATTACAGTTTAGTGGATAATCTTTAATGGTAACTGAGTATTTTTTCTGGCAGACATTTGTGTCTCTATAATGCGGTACCATCCAGCCTGGTGTTGTATGTTGTAACACCGACTCCGTCATTCAGACGGACCGTTCGCCTCATTATCTCCCACCGATCGGCCTCTCAGACGAGCAGCCGAGAGAGAAAAGAGGCCACTGCAGATGACATTAAAGGGCAATTAGAGCCATTAAAACATGACTCAGCCGCTGAAAAATCTGACGCTGTCACACTGGCTCTGCAGACGCTGAACTCTCCTCACCTTAAACACTACAGCTGAGTGATTTGTTTTTAACACATATTGGAAAATCAATGGTGGTGAGTGAGTGAGTGAGCAGCCGCTGCCGATGGTCAGGATGGAAAAGTCAAGATTAAAAAAACAGATATAGCTTTTATGGAGAAACGTCCATAAATGTGACTCTTGGACCAAAACTCTAACGGTAGACCTTCAGAAATCATTAAAATATCAGTTTAAGGAGATTTTTAAGTGATTAGAAACTGCAGAACACTGTAAAAAGTTTAACCATAAAGCAATCTGCTGGATGACAGTTGAGATTAGATTGGATTGGATTGGATTGGATTAGATTCGATTACATTCAATTACATTAGATTAGATAACATTACATTACATTACATTAGAATAGATTCCATTAGATTCCATTAGATTCCATTCCATTCCATTAGATTAGATTAGATTAGAATAGATTTCATTAGATTACATTAGATTAGATTCACTCTAGGCCTCAGGAAACTGAAGTTCCAAAAGCAACACAACCAAATATACACACAAGAAATACTACAAGAAAAAAGCAATAAAAAGCAATACAATAACTATAAAAAAAACAAAAAAAACAGTAGTGAAAAATTGTAATTGCAAAATATGAAGAACTAGTTGAAACAACTGGGAAAGTAGTAATAATAAATAGGAAATGTTGAAATTACGAAATATTCTTGAAGATTGTGCCTGTTTTGTTTCCAAATGAGTGAAACAGTGCCGTCTGGGTCGTATCGGATGCAAAAAAAACCAAGCACAAGTGTGTGGTTTGACAAGATAGTACAGCCCTTCTAAAGTCAATGGATGTAAGATCATGAAAAATAGTGTGAAGCCTCAAACTGTGAGTCCAGGTCGCCACAGACTTTATAGACCAAAAAACAGATATTTCAGCCAAACAGAACTAAAAAGGGAGTCAGAGCTAAATTTAAATGTTTCCCTGTGCTTTAAATATCTAACCTTCCATGGCATACTTTCAGTTTTACAAGAAGAAAAGCAAAGAAAAGGGAAAAACTTAGTAACAGCCTTGAACTTTACACTTTCTCTCAGACTTTCTCTGAATTGTGCTGTTAGTAATGTGTAGGTTTGATGAAACACACATAAAGGACAGAATATAAACTCTCAGTGATGTAGAGTTACAAGCTAAAGAAGAATAGGATTCCTACACAAAACCCCTCTGATGATGCAGAAAAAATATACTTTTATGTTCAACTTGTAATTTGCATTTTTCTCTTTGATGGCTCTCGTACTTTGATGCAGTCATTTGTGAATATTTGCAATTCTAATAGAAATAAGCTGCATATTTTACCTGTTAGTCTGGCAAAACAGAAACATTGTTACATACATATTCATAAAAAGTGCACCCCGGGAGCTTACATGTTGCAGTTTTTAGACTTTATTTCAGGGCAAAGGCCAGGACGACCAGCCTGTCATCTCTTTTCTTCCCAGGTTCAGACACGGAGAGGACTTGGTCTTTCATATGGTATCAGTGATTCAGGTCAGGGTAGCATTAGCAGGAGGAATCAGAGCCCATGTGACAGAAATTTACATGAATCACCAAATCAAAAAAAAGACAGAACTCATGGAACAAGATGAAAGGTGCTGCCTGTATGACAATGTAAAGCAGAATGTTTCAGTCTGAGGCATTGAAAGCATCACATGTTACAAACAGAGAGCTGGTTCTGCATTCACATTACAATGACACCGATTGTTCATAAGACGATTACCCGCTTTTTGTAAAAAGGTTCTGGCCCCTAGAATTATAAACACATTACTCCTGTGCTGC
Organism: Apogon talboti; assembly: GCA_037367365.1. NCBI lineage: Eukaryota > Metazoa > Chordata > Actinopteri > Kurtiformes > Apogonidae > Apogon > Apogon talboti. The sequence goes on from JAPQRQ010000009.1 coordinate 22,996,774, forward strand.
TCAAGTGGCCAATTTCACATTGATTTTTAAAATTATACTGATCATTACAGAAAAAAGTACCAGATGGCCTCACTCTCTCACAGCCCTCAATTCTATTTCTTTTTGCTATTTCACAGTTTGTCAGTCAGTCTAAATAACACTGCGTCTTAAAATCTTCACATGTTCCATCAGCTGATAGTTTACATTATAGCTCTGTTAGCTTAGTTCAATAGAGCTATTCACAAGCTCTGTTGTGAATAGCTGACTAAAGATCAGTTTGAAATCATCCAAACAAGGTCAGAACTGTCATAGTTTAGTCTGAACCGTGGATCAACAAACAAGCAAACTTGACAAAGATAATGACATCAAATAATAACTTTATGCCTTCATAAGAGTCATAGTCAAACTCACCTTTGTTAAAGAAATGCTGTCATTTCACCATCAAACTCCATTCTTTTTATTTAGAGCTGTGTCCAGTGATGAAAACAACAACAGTGCTTCTAACTTTTTCTAACTCTGTTCTTTGACTCTAAAAGTTGTTTCTTAGTGGTTCTCATCCCATCTGGTCTCTCTCTTGCTTTGTTCAAAGGCCCCCCATGGTGTTAGTTTTTTTCACCATGACAGAGGGCAGAGTGACTCACTACTCCCTCTAGTGGTCACATAAATCCATCAGCCCATCAGTGTAAATACAGTATATGCAGCTCACATTTCTACAGTCCAATACATTGGTATCTTTGGCAGAAGTCTGCTCTTTATTTCATAGCTATTTTATAATTTTAGGTAATTCATTAGAATTTTAAAGTAGAAATACTACATGTAGACCCAGTCAAGAGACTCATGACAGTCAAAACCAACTGTCTGAAACCTGAATTTGAGAAATATCCACCTTTTTTCCTCAAACAAAATATTCAAACCATTAAAATACAGTGCTAGATTGGTTTTTCTATCATAGGTTCTATCATAGGTTAATTGACTAAATTAAAGTACAGATTTTTACAGAGGTGTTTCACTGTCCCTCAGTGCAGCTAAAACTTTCTTGGCTCCTATTTTTTTGTGAAATTGATTCTTTAAACTTGCAGTCAGTTTAATTCTGAGGCACTTACTGTAACGAGTGGGCACTTAGTGTTTTGGGAAATGTAACTGGAAGTGAGAATTTCACAAATGAGTCCATGATGAGTAGTACAGTGGCAACTTCAGCCCCCCTGTACCAATAAAACTACACACTACAGCTGTTCGGGCCAAGCAATTTCCCACTGTAAGTGTTTATAGAACCACTGAGCTTTCTTCATTTATATTTAGCACTTTGGTATTTACTCTGGTACTATTTTACAGCAGAAGTGTTATATATTTTGTGGTATATTAATCTTTTCCTTTTCCGAAACTGTTTCTCACTGTGTCCACAACAAGTAAAAAGAAGAAACTGAGGAGAGTAAAAGTCAACCAGATCACACCCTATGTTTAACTTCATCTCCTGAGGCCTACACTTAGCAACATCTCTCTGGGAAATACAGTACGTAACTCATTTAGAACATACTGCAGGCGATGCATTTACAGCTCCTGATAAACTTGTCACATAACATAACACACAGACTCTGTGATGAATGGCCTCCAGCTTGTACTCATCATTTATTAATGTCTTCAGGGTGGTCCCTTATGAATATAGAGGGACAAAGTTTTCTGAGACTTCTCAGTTTTTATTAGTCGAGAAAAACATCACCAAGTGTATTTTGTTGTTATTTTGACCAGGACTCTTCGGAAGAAGAAATCCAGTTTCTGAATGGGAACTTCCTGGATACATAAAGGATAAATAAAACCATATATAAAAAGTCATCAAGATGAATGGCATGATGTAAGATTAGAGAATGGTGGTAGGAAAAAGTACGTTTTAAGTAGGTATAAAGTTCTCTTTTTACTAACTTTTATGGGTAAAAACAAATAAAATATATTATACAAAATTAGCAATAGAGCAGAAAGAGATTAAATCCCACAAAATAGAACAATAAAATAAAATCGGCCTACTTTCCAGTCTGCGTAGATTGCGGTTGGATATAATTAACAAACTGGGAGCACCAGAAAATTATACACAAGTAAGCTGTACGGACGGCGCTGTATGGGCGGTTATATGCAGTCGTTTGTTGAACGCATTAACCCCGCCCGCTCGGGACGCGTAAACCATTATAACCACGCTAACTTCAAACACCCCGGAAGTGACAGCTGAAGGCAAAATAGAAACAAACAGGCTATCGGAGAAAGACGAGCTCATCGAGTGAACATCCTCTGTACCGTATTCCTAGCAGTTTTTCTTTCTTTTTTTCTTTTTTTTTTTTTACTGATAACCATTTGGACGACGATGATGATGAAAGTACCCACGTCGGTGTTTTTCGCTGCCTTTGTGTTGCTGGTTAGCTTTGCTAGCCTCGGAGACAGCCAAACAACACCACCTCCACCAGTCCGTAAGTTACATGTTATTTGTTAAACCAGTGTTTTGACGTGTGCGTCTTGGTAACAGGGGCTTATGTGGTAACGTAGAGCTAACGTGGGAATAAAGTAATGCTTTGCTATGTGTTTGTAAGCGGGTCACGGGTGATGTTTGTGGTCAGTGTAGATCATTAGCAAGGCTGTTCTTGACTTGTGAGTTTCTTACCAGTTTGTTTTTGTCTCATTTCAGCCTGTTCTTCCTACACAACTTGTGATTCCTGTGTTCCTCATGCAAAGGTAATTTGATAAATGATACCTTGAACTCTGTATTTGAACTTTACCCTGTCACAAAATTATCATTTTATCTTCACCATGTTGGACTATGAATAATGGCGCACTTATCTTTCCAGTCTAATCAGCTTTCCTTTGTATCCATTAGCTTTAGCAGGAATGACTTCAACAAAATGTCACCTAGCTCTGTGTGTCCATTAAGTTCTCTATCAATATGTGCCAAATCAGGTCTTTGGAAGTGTTTGGCTTAGATAAAATACAGCGGAAGTGCATTTTGGTGGAGTGTTTTCTACTATGAGTGAAGTGATTATTAGAAAAACTCACTTTAAGTTGGAACAGTAGAGTTGGAATAGCCATAAAACACAGTAAACAACACCATAGTAAAGAGAAGGCATAAATGAGAAAATGCATGTCACTTTGAAAAAAAAGTTTCTGTTTCCATTATGTTCTCCATCAAAATGAGCCGTAATAGGTCTTTAAAGTAGACTAAACCTACGGGTCAACCTGGACGTTCATTTAAACTTAAACTGTAATACTATGTAAACACGTAGTTGTGTGATGTTTTGTCTGGCAAAAAGTATGACAACCCAGTGTCATTCTGACTTTCCAGAATTCCACAACATCCACATTAACAGAGATTGAAATAAAGTCCTGTGAATTTAAAGTTACATGTGTTTTCACTAATGCATTTTCATTAATAAATTTCATTTTTTGAAGTGCTTTTTGTTGCAACATATTGGCCTAAAGTAATAATGGTGCCATCTGTATTTTTGAATCAAAAAGAATATAAATTGTAGTTACTGAAATCAACAGGTAACTCTATTGCCCATTGTAACTTCATCCTCTTCATTGCATGTGGACAGGTAGTAGATCACACTGCTCACAACGATGCCAAGGATGATGCAGATACATGGGAACATAATTGACGTATTGATTTTAAGAGTGCAACTGGAGTCTGATTACCACCTGATTAAAATATTTTTTATTCTAAAACCATAGCTGTTATTCCACAGCACTGACCAACCTTTAACTCAAATTAAAGGCTTGCAAAAATGTATTAAAAAACGTGGATGTAGTTTTATGTGGCAGATTTTACATGGGGGCAAAACGATGAAGGTCTTAGGGCTGCATTGAAAGATAATTTTCATTGTTGATTAATCTGTCAATTTAATCTTTGTCTAAATGATAATTTTGGTTTAATATGTGTGAGATGATGGTGAAAAAGTGTTTCCCAAAAGCTTCAATAGGTGTCTTTTAATTAGAAATATATAGATTAATTGGTTTGATCTGTTAAGGCAGAGTTTTGAGGGAACACACGTAGGTCAAAAGATAAAAATCACTCCCACCTGGATTTTTTTTTTTCCGCAGTCGATTTATTGCTTTGTGTTTGATGTTTAATGACCCAGATTTTCTCAGGTATTTATGACTTTGACTTAGTGTTCGGTTCAAAAGTCACCCTGCTTTTAATAAAGTGAAAGTATTCCATTTTGGACTTGAAAAGTGACAAATATTTGATGGTATTATCATTGTTTATCCACTTGTTTTGCTCCTGTTTATAGTTACTACATTGGCCTTTCCACACCCACTATCAGTTTAGTGTCTTGTTTTGTCCACAGTAAATGTTCACTTTACTGTCATAGAGGAGGAAAGAAAAAAGAAAATATGAGCTAGCGTCATAGAAGTTTGACTTTTTTTCCTTAAAAGCTTGGGAACTGTCTACTGAAACCAATTATTACAGTGTTGTTAATTAATTTAACGCTCAAACTAAAAGATAAATCATTCCAAGTAAGCTGTCAGAGCTAAAATAAAGTCTAATTCATATATCAAATATTCTGATCTGAATTTTTTTTTTTCTGCACAGTGTCTGTGGTGTTTCGCCAACAACAACTGCACAGAATACCCTGTGACCTGGCTGCTGCCTCCAGCGTCTCTGTGCAAACTGTCCGAGGCCCGATGGGGAGTGTGTTGGCGTGAGTTTTACTTTCCTTGTTGCGATGTAAAAGGCTGAATCTCCTTTTCTCTCTTCATTTCTCACTTTATTGCAGCTTAATCAATAATCCCTCTTGTGCTTTACTACTCAGGAAGTAAACAGGAATTTTATGTTACTGGGTTTCACCCGGGAACGAAACTGTCGAACAAAACAGTGACTTGTTTCAGAAAATGTTTTGACTTTCAAATGCAGAAAGTGTGTGTGTGTGTGTGTGTGTGTGTGTGTGTGTGTGTGTGTGTGTAGGGAATTGAGGAAGTTGCGGCTCAGTCTCAGTGCTTTAAAACTCTAACAAGGCATTGCTTTTTTTATTTTTTATTTTTTTGGAAGTGAACCCTAGACCTACAGACCATACAAACTTTGTAAAATACACTGAGTAGAACACTCAGAATGATCTAAAAAGCTGTACTCTTGTTCGGATACAAAGAAAATGTTCTAGTTCCAGTGTTGGTGTTGAAGGTAAATACCCACTGGTTATATGTAGTAATGGGAGGTGCTGTTAAACAAACAGCCGTCTTTTAGTTAACAGAAGTTCCCTGATTAGTTGAGAAGAAGAAACTGCCATTATATAAACAGAGTAACACAGAAAATTGTATCCTTGCATCAGTCTACCTGCTTCCTCTCATGTGGTTGAGTTGCTGTTCCAAATTACATTTAAAACATCTTGACTGTGAATAAACTGAAAGTACTTTGGAGGAAGTCCCCCTAAAGTTTGGACAAGATGTGAGGAAATTAAGGATTTTTTGTGGTGTCAGATTAGTAAAGATACCTTCACCACCAGCATAGGGCAGTAAATGTATCATAGGTTTGGGAAATACCTGTAAATACTCTGAATTAAGAATAAAATAATGTGACAAGATCTTAATGTATATGTGATTAATATTAAAAATAATGCCACAAATGTTTTTGTACTTGTTTTTAGACGCCATGGTCGTGTATCTGGATTCATTGAACAATATTTCCTTGACTTAAAGTTAATATTTTAACCTGAAATACTCATTTCACACATTAAACATCTGCAAACATAAATTTTTTAGTCTGACCAGATTAGATCATCTCCTGCTCCAACTGACAGAAAATGGCTGGTTACTCTTACTTTACCTCTTACTTTGTCATTTTTTTCTATAGCATAACAATAATAAATAAAGAGGCAGGAAAGCAGTGAATTGAATAAGAAACAAAACAGTAAAATAATGTGTTAAAATGTCACAGAAAATAGCTAAGAATATGGATAAAACTGTTAAAAGTAATAAAGAAGAAGCAACCAAACACTGAGATGGTTTAAATTATGTTAAAATGACTGATCAGCTCAGTTCATATTCACGTTTCACAGGGAATGGAAGCATGTAGTTTAATCCAGTGCAAGTGTTTTCTCTTATTCAAAGTGTCACATAATTATAAGTGAAGACGGTCGAACTGCAGTGTTAAAGATCAGCGTTAAAAACCAATTTAATCTAACTTTAACGCTAGATGAGAAAAACAGATTAGAACCGTATGTGATGAATAGGTGTTTTTAATAATATTTTCTTTTGTATTAACCAAGTCATTAAAAGTTTGATCTAATTAGTAATAATGTCCTGTTACAAGGGAATAATTACTTAAAACTTAATGCGTTAATTAAAATGAGATGATATCTTGTATTTTCTAACATTTGAGAGTCTTTGCGAAAGAGTGGAAGCTGTGGAATGTACTACATTTACTTGGGAGTTAAGGTAATGCACTAAGGGAGGACCTTCCAGGAATTAAAGCAGTCATCGTAAATTAGCCGTAACCTAGTTCTGTCAAATACATACAAGACTCATTAACACTACACTGGGAAACTGCCCCCAAAGCCCTCCTAAGATTTTGGATCCTTTTTGATTATATATAGAGTATGTTAATCCAACGAACCATTCTGCACATTAGAAGAAAAGCAGGGAACATAATGAATCCTTGGAGTTAAACCATTAACCATTGACCTGAATAAGTGATAACGCCTCAACACAAACACTTGGAGGTTTACAGCTGGAAGAGTTTCAGCTCTTAGAAAACAACACGTTCAACGTCTCAGTTATGTTTGACTGGAAATGAAAGTGTGTCGGTGTCACCACCTGTAGTTGTGTTAAAAGTCCAGTAGATGGCAGCATCCCCAAACTAGTCACAGCATCATTTTAACCAGAGGGAAAGAAGGAGCTGAAGTTTCATGTTCAATTCATGGGGGCAAAAAAACTCTGAATCGCAGTATTTATTTATTTATTTATTTAACATGATAAAAGAAAGACAGAGAAAAAGAAAATCTGCTTTTACATGTCAGCAAATTAACCACATTATGAATGAAAAGGAGCAGAAAGAAGAAGAACCCAGTCAATCTGTGACCACTGTTACAAATGATTCGTCTTGTGCTTAACCCAGTGAACTTTGAGGCCCTGATCATCACCCTGGGCGTGGTGGGAGGAGTCATCGTCATCTCCATCACCGTGTGCTGCTGCTACTGCTGCTGCTGCAAGAGCAGTCGGTCAAGGTAAGGCTGCATGACGAGACGCTGACATCTCAGCTGAAGGGCTTTAGAGTGGACACAATATCAGAAATGGTTTGGACTTCGTTTTACACGTGACCAATAGAGTTGATTCTAAACCGAGAATTAAAAAGACCAAAACCAGGTAAAACATGTCTAAGTTCAATAATTACAACTGAATAAGCCAGTATTAAAAATAGTACGTCTGTACTGTATGGTGTCTAAGAGTAGAGTTCTTGGCCAAGCTCAAAAAAACAGCTGAGGAGCTTCTAGAAAACCTGATTTTCATTTCCTCTTATCAGTTCCTTAATTTTCCGAGTGGACCTAGAGTATGCATTACCTTTTGTGCATATGTCAGTGGATGTGTGCGGCTTAGTAGATACAAAACTCATTAATTATAGAAGAAAAGACGTGACCCAATGCAGATGTGGAACGTGCAAAATGAAATGAGTGTTGAATTTAGAATGTGGAGCAAGATCCATAACATGGGGATTTTAAGGGGTGTATTTCAGGTTCCGAAGATACATTTATTTTGTTTTAATTTTATTGTAAATTCACTAAATGCACAGGCCATACAGATGCATACAATGCTGTTTCTATCTATCTATCTATCTATCTATCTATCTATCTATCTATCTATCTGTCTGTCTGTCTATCTATCTATCATGCTCTGTCTGTCTATCTGTCTTGTTAATGCTTGTTATGCAAAAGACATCAAAATAGAAAAACAATGACTAAAGTAGTATAAAAGATCAAATAGACATATTACTCAAACCTACATACAATACACTAACAGTAACTGAAGGTGAGGAGGTGCATAATGGAACGCTTTACAAGGTGTTTGGGCAAACTCTGACTGTAAACCTGAATTCTCGGTTGAGTAACAAGTGCCCAGAGAATAATAAGGTGTCGCCAAACAGCTCACCTCTTAGAGATCATACCACATACTGCAGTGACCTGGGATTGAATCTGGACAGATGACATCACCTCTCTGCCCTGATTTTCCTGTCACTCTGCACTGCATCCATCTAATAAGGAGGAAAATACAAAATATACATAAAAAAACAATATAGCCAACCACAGTGGTAATTCAATGCAGGTAAAGCTATGGTTTTTATGTGCACATGCTGTTTTGCATTCATAGTATTATGAAAAATGTTTTTCGATCAACATTAATACCCCTGTTAATTGTTTACTGTTCATGTCCTTAATGCATAATGGATAAATCAAGGCTATGTAATATTTATTCTTCTATAAGCTGACAGGAACATACATTTATGTAAAATGAAGGTCAACATGTGAAATGCAAATCAGTGAACTCATGTAACACCTTAATTTATGCTGCAACATGTGTTTATTCTTAAACAGTCACATCTACATGAAGGTCTTTTTATCCCAGTAAATACAGGTTCGCAACGCTGGTGTGGTTGCAGCCTAAAAAAAACAACTGGACTGGAATATCACAGCATGAAATGGAATTGCATTACATTTTAATTACATTACAGTATTACACAAATAAGGCTTTTTCTGCTTTTCTTGAGAATCCTTTTTTGCTGTGTGTCTACCATTTGACAAAAAAAATGGGATGAAGAACAAGTAAAACAAACTCACACACAGCTTCATTTTATGGAGTTTACATTTCCACGTTTTCCGTAGACAGATTTATTCTCACAATTTGTTTATTCAGGTTCTAAAAAGAACCATGATGAAAGTTTAATCAGACATAAATCATGCTGCAGATACTCCATTTATAAATAAATGTCCTCAGGTGAATGTGGTTGGTTTTAACACGTGCAGATAAAGTGTTGTTCTCCACTTTAGCGAGCAGCACTAATTCTGTTTCCTGTGTTTTTTTTGTTTTTTTTTCTTCTGAAGGCCTGACAGAGATGAGGAGAGATACGCCAGGAGGAGAGAGGAGATCAAACAACGCGCTGAGGAGCGGTAAGAACGACTTAGCCTTCAGTCAGCACAGGTTGAAGGAGAAAAAAACGAAAAACTGTAGATACATTAGTACATTTGTGGTGGTGGAATTCAGAAAGCAGCCGCACTTCCCAGCTGCCTTCAACTTAAGCATTTAGGTTTACCTCGACCTGGATTTCAAAGAATCTGCAGATATTCTGTTCTGATTCAGCCTCTTTGTGAATAACATTATGTAAATTTAAGCTGCTGCTCTGACATTTAAGAGTTAGGCTCCCTCAAAGCACTTTTTTTTTCTTTTTTTTTTTTTTTAGAAAGTTTTTAACAATAGATAAAGTGCAGCTTTAGATAAGCTGAAGGAAATATCCTCACTTTTGTCATGTAATCACAGCTCACATTTGCAGATAAAACATGCTCTTATTTAGCTTTAGTTCTATATGCCATAGGAATGTTATACTCGCAGTTTTTTTACAATTCATCTCAAACATGCAGCCGACTTAAACGTTACCATTGATATAATTTATTCTTTTTTCTTAAGGGCTTTTTCTTCAGTGACTAAGTTGATTTTTTTATATATTTTTTTTATTATTATTATTATTATTTATTATTTAACCATGAAAAAATCCAATTGAGATTAAGAACCTCTTTTACAAGGGAGTCCTGGCCAAGATGGACAGCAGCAAATACAAACACACAGTTAAAACAAATTTGACAATCAATAGTTAGTAAAAAATAACATTTACGAGCAGATTAAAAAAAAACAAATGTAAGTTATGGACTTAAAAGTGCTCAAAGAAATGAACTCAGTGTCCTGTCTTTCTGCAGCTGATTCCATGCATAAGGTGCACAGTAAACAAAAGCCCTTTGACCCAGTTCTGTACGGACGTATAGAACAGAAAGCAACACATGATCATTTATACGGAGAGAATAAATATCAGAATTTCTCTTCACAATTAATGTATAAATGTAGAAAGGCGAGAGGCTGAGTATTGGTAGAAGTATTATTGGAGGTAAGTGTGTCTGTCCATACATCATCATTTTATGTCTGCAGCAGAACTGAAGAAGCATTCAACCATTCATTCATTTTCCATCACAAACTTGCTAGGATTTATCATTTAAGTGTCGGAGTGGTTCTTTTTGCTGTTTTCATCATCATCATCATTAAATCTCTGGCGCAAAATTAGGAATCCATTCAATATTTTCCTAGTAAACTATTCAACTATTTCCTGTCTCTTCTCTACTGTCCACCATCAAACATCAAATGCAGACACAAAAATAATATGTGAGACAATTAAGAATAGAAAGTTCTTATTCTTTGGGAAAAATCTCCTAACTGCTTTCGGGTAAACCTCATTCCTCCAGACACAAGACTTCACTTTACAGTCGCACATGGAGTTTTGGTCACATGATGAAGGACCTCGAATTAAGAAAAACAAAACAGTCATTTTCATATCTTATCTCGTAGCCCACCATCTCAAGTATCCCGTAGTATCCTCACAAGGGTTCATAGTGCTGAACAAAGGGGCCCGTTGTGTGATTGAAATCCAAAACAACTGGTGTGTCCGCAGCCTCAACAAGTCCACGTCCCAGAGGAGGAGCTCAGAGCTCCTCCACTCACATCCCCAAACACCAATTGGATTGTCAAGGCTGAGCAGCTGCTCTCTGGGCAATGTGGTCATAAATAGAGCCGGCTACATCCTGTGGAGTCCTATCCACTGTCAAAGAACCAGTGTGTTAGCCAGTGTGTGTTTGTATCGCAACACACACACACTCCTCTTCTTCCTGCTCTCCATAAATGTTTCAGCCTCATCTTTCCATTTAGTGCTTGTACTCGTCGTGCATTCATCCTCAGAGGAAGGCTGGCCGACGTGTTGGTAAGCGGGGCAGTCGTGCAGAAACAAAGTCAGTAACTGTGGTTTGTCATCATCACTGGCGCTACCGGGAACATCGGAGCCCCGGCTCTCTGTGTGCGTTTGCCCGGGAGTTGCGTATCCAACCTCCGTGAGCTTTGCTCTCACGTGACGGAGGATCTAGTCCGGTTTCCTGCGGTGTGCATGATCAGATCTGCAAAGTCACAGTTAGTGCAGTGACCTACATACTGTACATGCAGCTCATGTTGGGAACAGGACATTCAGAATACAAAGGAAGACAAGAGCTTCTAGTCACTAGTTTTCGAGGCTGTGAAGTCCACAAACCCACCTCACAGCCTCTATCTTAGATTAGTTTCTGAGACCACGATGGAGACGAAGCCAGGCTCCTATGAAACCTATGAATATTCTGATTTCCCATTCATCAGTATTTCTATAACTCCTTCTGCCAAGCTGAACACTATCCACAGCCCTTTTTAAGTGTAAATACTAGTCACACATCGAGCCACTCATTCCAGTCCATCTATTATCTATTCTCATTAAGTAGTTTGTGTATTAATCACATTTTACTACCATTACACTCTTGAGTCTTTGGAACAATGTGACAGATGTAGAGTTCAGCTTCAATGTCATTTTTCACTTAGTTGATTGGACAATCTGCTTGCCATGTGTCAGTTTGTAGTTGCTCCATCCTTATTATAAAAACAAGCAAGACCAAAGTTAACTGTCATGATTGATGTGCATCTGCATTCCTAAATGAATATGAGAATCAAGCATGATGGCTCATTCCTCAGCTATTTCCATCATTAGTTCTCGCAAAAGGATGTGTAATTCTTTTTCTTTTTCCACTTGTTCAATTAGGCTCATGTTACTTGCCCAACATAGCATTTTACTGGCTCATGATGATTGGACAAGTTTTACGGCTGACACTTGATATGTGGTGCAGTGGTTAACATCGTCACCTCACTGCAGGAAGGTTCTGGGTTCTGTGTGAAGTTTGCATTTTCTCCCCATGCTTCTCCAGGTGCTCTGGTTTCTTCCCACAGACGATCTACTATTGACATGTCCGTGAATTATTAAATTAATTATCGTCACTGACAGTTTCTAAACTGTGCTGTCTGCCGGCCTGTGCTCAGACTGATTTTTATTATTTTTTTTTCCCTCACTGGCAGCTCTACATCCTTGTCTAAAGCCAGGCCTCTAACGCCATAAATACTTATTTGTGCAAAGCGATAACAGTCCTGTGGGGGTTCGTAATAAAAGGAAACTAGCTACATGACATGAAGTGCTTTTTTTTTCTTTAAACTCCGGTTTCCAACTTGGGTTATACAGATGAATAAATCAGAAAATGAAGCTAAATTTAGCAAAAATCTAAGCAAAAAGACACACTGCTCTCTGACTATATTAATGGTGAACTTGTGTAGGAAAGGTTTCCTTGACTGCGTTTGATTGACACGTGCTTATTTCTGACACAAATCTGCCCATCCTCAATTGTACACGACGCTTTATGTCTAAATAAATCATTGTAACCTCTGCCTTGATGGCCTTACCAGCTTCAGCAGCATTTGTTGTTGTTGTTCCCAAATGAATCAAATGCATTAATAAACCATTTGTCATTCCTAATGTGGGTCAAACAGATGAATTTGACTCCGAACTTCTTTACAGGCTGAACTTGACAGCTCGAACAGCCAAAGTACAGATAAGCTATGTGCAGACACATTCATGGGTCTCACAAGGGCACAGTGTTCTCACAATAAAGATGCTTTCACCTAATCCTCTGGGATTTAGAGGAGCGTTTCTTAAAGGAGAGCATCATATTTGTTTCCAGGCGGCATATTTTCCATTTAAGTGGTTGTTGTAGCTCTATGAGATGTGGTAACTTTGCTGTTACTACCTTTTACACGAGGAGTCTTTGTTAGGCTCTGTAAATATATATATATTTTACACAAATTAAATGAAATCCTATAGAGTACATGGGACAGAGATCTTCTGTGGGAACTTTCCAGCGAACCAAGGTTTGTTTGTTTGTGAGGCTGACTTTTGTAGCTCTACTAAGTTCTAAGTTTACTGCGAAGCTTTGTGCAGCGTTGGATTATCCCATGGACCCCCATGGAGGGAAAGTCCTTACGTATTCAAGGCAGAACACACCAACAAGGAGCTAAATCAAATGGAAGAATGGAGGCTTCAAGGCCACAGCGGAGCTCAACACTTTTTTAACTGAAGTTATTTTTGCAACTTGAATTAAGACTTAAAGGTGTTGTTGCTCACTGACCTTGTTGTTGTCGGCTGGTTCCAACCCGTCACAGCAAACTGGGGTTGTTTAGAGCGACATGAATCAATTTGACTGGCAGACGAAACATGAGGCACAATCAACCAAGAAAGCCAAGCAAAAACGAGGCTCAAAATTTAAGGTGGTGTTGCCAAATTAGTGAATACTGTCTAGATCAGTGGTGTCAAAGACGCGGTCTGTGGGCTGAAAACGGCCCTCCAGAGGTTCCAATCCGGCCAGAGGGATGGATTTGCCAAGTCCAAAAATTACACTGAAGATATTAACAGTCAAGGGTGTCAGTTCAGGGGCCACGTACAGACCAATGTGATCTCAATCAAAATAATAATATAATAACCCTTTAACAATAAAATGTGAACAACTTGAAAGTCCAATTTTAACAATATTCTGCCTCTTGCTAAATGTTTTGTGCATTTTTTATAGCCACTGCAATCTGTAAGTTGTGTTAATAAGCTGAGACATAATATTGTAGAAATTATTCTTATTTGAGTTTCACATTTCAAACTTAAACATTTTGACAATATTTTGCCTGTTACTATATATATGTGTAACATTGTGTGTAATGCAAATGATAACTTGAGGCATAATATGAGGCTCCGAACACTGAGCTTGTTTATGTACAACTTGGAGTAATCCGATAACTGGAATAATTGGATCTGATGCATTTACATGCATTTCAGAAATGCAGTAATCAGAAAAACCCAGGTTTGGGCGTTTTAGTTCATTACCAGAGTACATACATATGCAGTGACAATAGACACAAATTTGCTATTATTGTCTTCTATTATTTTTTCATATACATGCACATGCAAAACAATGAAATCATCAATCAGATTAACAGGTACACATGCATGAAGACAGGGATGTACTGGGGGGGGTGTTGTCCAGGTGTGTTAATCCAGTTTCTCATAATCCTATTACTGCTATCATCTGATAGGCATACCAGATTATACTGTTCACTTGAATAATCTGTCAATCCAGATAACAGTTAGTGTGCATGTCAACGGGCGCACTGAAGTTTCTCCTCTCTATTACTTCAGCTTTGCTTGGCACACATTACTTACAGAAGTACTGGTTACCCTGAAACCTTGCACCAGAGTTAGTGCGGTTAAATTTAGTACAAACCATGGAGCTAGAACATCGTTTTTACAGTAAATACAGTCGACTAAAAAAGCGTAAGTTTTCAGCCTGTTTCCTCTTGTCTGGGGTTGTGTCTGTCTGGGTGTTCGGTCTGTTTCCTTCCAGCCTTGTAGAAAAAGACCTTTCTTCTACTTCTACTTCCCACTTGTTGCACGTAGCTCTTATTTATGTGGAAGGAGTGTGAACCTGTCAGTCATCTGGTTGCGTTTGAGGCATCCTCGGTCCGGTGGGACAGATGGAGAGCAGCACTCAGCCACCCTGATTGCCCACAGATCACTATGTAGCAATAAAGCACCCACTGATTTACAGCAGCTCTTTGTGAGCAGATGAAGTGCAGTGACGCCCCTGGAGGTCTGCAGCACAAAACCTCCTCCCAGGCTTTTGTTCGTCCTCAGAAAGGCTGAGTGAGGGGCTGACAGCAGGCATGTTGCTCTGGTTTTGTGTTTGATTACCAGCTAGGCTGTAAGGAGAGAAAATGTGACTTAACACTCTCCCTTACACGGCAAAATTGTTTAGAAGGAATGCTTGCGTCTACATCTGTGGAAAATCTGTTGTACTTTTTTTGTCTTTTTATCCCCCTGTCCCATGTTGAATGTTTTTTTTTTCTTTGTGTTTTACAGGAAGATGGATAGGAAGACGAGGCATGACGAGATTCGCAGGAAGTACGGTACGTATCTCCACCGGGATTTTCACTTTATCACTCAAAATCTCTCTGATGTCTGAATCTGCGACCGTGCAATCAGCCTGATAATCTGAAACGATCCTCTGATGGTCATTAGAGAAGGTTCACATGTGGAATTAAAGGCATCCCTCTACTGTGGAAATGAAACCCTTTATAAAAGATCATGTAAGAGGTAAATCACTGATGCTGCGAGTTACACACCGTGTGTTTTTTTTTGAGGTAAATCAGTGAATTTTCCATTAGCTGCTGCATATCACCTAACATCTGAAAGCCAACAGAGGACTTTGAAATGCAAAAAAGCTAAAATATGGGTGTGTTTTCATGATTGTAGCAAACATATGGAAGCAGATTCTAATTATTTATCTTAAAGGTAGAGTAAACAATTATTTTCCTGTAATCTCAAGACCTATGTTGGATAAATCCCAAGACTTTTAGGCAGTTGCGAGCCAAAGATGGAGCTACAGTGCTTGTTGAAAACAGTGCAAGAGGTAAAAACATCTGCATATGTGGAGAAGATGAGATGATGAGCCCTGACATCCATAGAAAACAGCACAAATAACCAAGCAGGCCTGCCTCACTGCACAATCCAAATGTCTAGAGTTGAAATGTTTAGTGTGCTTGTACATAGTTATTGTTCCACACGGTAAGGAGAACTCAGTAGAACAGTACAGATAATGGAAGAAGAGGAGGATGGTAACTGACAGTGGCGAAGCAGTGATGTTCAGCCAAAGGAACACCAAAGGAGCTCCACTCTACATTCCGTCGTGCAGAATCACCAGTA
Organism: Apogon talboti; assembly: GCA_037367365.1. Classification (NCBI taxonomy): domain Eukaryota; kingdom Metazoa; phylum Chordata; class Actinopteri; order Kurtiformes; family Apogonidae; genus Apogon; species Apogon talboti. The sequence continues at coordinate 23,012,618 of JAPQRQ010000009.1, forward strand.
CGGTACTTGAAATTCTCAGCGCCGGATGTAAACCCGCCCTCCGTCCTCCTGCTCTGCTCTTGTCAGCTTTGTCTTTGAAGCATGTCGAGTTACCTCCGATTTTCCAGGACGTACTCCCTTCGTTTCATTTACATATCTGTCGCGAGCGATACATTATTCAACAGTATATGCGTCGTCCTCAAGCGAAGTAATGCGGGTCATGTATAGGTTACACTAACTCCAGTCCCATCAGATCAGTTTAAGCATAATTCATCATATGCAGGTGTCAAACGGAAGCCGACTCATAACCGAGAGCAGGATTTTACAGGTCACTGAAGAAACAAAGGGTTATCTTTGAGCAGGGAGGATGTTAATACTAGACGCTGGAAGGCTCTGTGAGGTGCACTGCACCAAGGGTTATTCCTTTTGTCCACATAGGGTTTAAGTATCAGCCTAGTATCAACCACAAGCATCTGAGCCACATCCATGTGCAGAATCCAACTTTAACGTGCAAATTTGCATAGTCTATCAATAAATACTGTAGTCCTGACAGTGTTGACCTTTGTAGCAACAGTAAGCAGGATTGTGTTGCATCATTTATTACCTCAGCTATACCGTCGATTCCATATATTCTGCAGTTACGTTTCTAGAAAAAAAGTTACCTTATTCAAAATTCAAGGCCTTTATTTGTTTCTGCCGCAGTAGCAACTAAAACAACAAATTGTCAATAACAAACGTCACTGATGAAACAAAATGAGACACAAGATGACAATCACATAAAACTTGGTGGTGCATAAATACTCTTACTTAAATGTAAACTGATGCTAATGCTACCTGTGCTGTACAGAGTTGAGCATAGCGATAGCCAAGGGTATGAAGGAGAATTAGTATCTATTGGTTTTGGCTGATGGTTGTCTGAGGCGGGAACTAGAGGTGAGCACTGTCAGACATTGAGTTTGCCATCTTTGACGCCTGGTTATTGTACGGTTCAGAAAGATGTTTTTGCTGAGTACCAATGATTTTACTGCTGACTTGAATTGCCCTGGATAATGAGTTTTTGTTTGTTTCAGATTAATATATGCAAATGAAACAATGTGGTAATGGACTCAGTAAAAGATCTATAAAACAGTCATCAGAGATCTGTCAACCTGGACCTCAGGGCCAAACAGACGCTGCTGACCCCTTATTGGCCTCCTTTCAACAAAACTGACTTTATCACAGGAAAGTCTATCAGCAAACTACCCGCTAAGGATGACAGAGCAAGGAACTACATGCAGTAAAATGTTCATTCTGACTGTAAACCAGCCAATGTTCAGCCAAAGTCAATTGATTACGGCCACACATCAGTAAAGACACGCTCCTTCAGCAGGTCAAACTTCAGCTGTAAAGTCAGGCTGTAAAGTGTGACAGCATTTATCGCAGACCGTTCAGATAATAACGTCTGTGGCTAACCCAGAGCTCTGTTTACCATCCGTCTTACTGCGTCACCGCTCATGTCTGTCGACTTGCTCCAGATTTCAGCGATTAACTGACTCCCAACTGAGATGCATTAGCAATAAAAAGAACAAGCGGCCAAAATATAAATAACAGCCTTCGTTGAATGAATCTGAACGATTCTTAAGTCTATGAGTGTTGAATACTGAGGTGACAGATGTAGAGGTTCTGAATTCACCACTGTCGATGTATTATTCATCTAGTTGTGTTTGGTTTATCACCTCCATGATTCTCTGTTGCAGATTTCCAAACCCATTACATCTATTTAGTCTATTAGTCTCTCTGACAGTGGTCAAGACGTTCCTGTATTAGTGAGTCACATGGAAATGTCAACATTCAGAAAGAAAATTTGCAGAAATTAGGTGTTTCCATGTCAGGAAAGAAACAGGTTTGTCTCCCAAGGAGGAAACTCAAGTCAAGTTTCAGTTTTTAACTCACCGGCCATGAGTTATTGTGAAGGCGCTGTGTCCGGTGTCGTCTTCATCGTTAACATCTTCTCTGATAGAACTACTGGTTGGATTAATTCCAAATTTTTAATGTTGCCTCCTTGTAATGTCTACAAATTTTGTTTTGAGAAATTTAGATTTTTTTAACGTTTGATTAATTTTTTAAATATTAAAAATGTACTTATAATGGGCCATATTTTAATGGCTTATAACATGGAAATGATTAGAGATATCAATATAGTTATAATTGAGCACCGATAGGAAGTCATATATGTACTTCATTTGGGTCCATGACCTTTGACCTAGTGTGATCTTGAAGGGTCAAACTCAAGGTTAAGGATGTCGTCTTCTCCAAAACTACTGGTCGGATTTATTTCTAAATTTTATATGTAGCTTCCTTGGAACAAATGTCTGCAAGCTTTCCTCACAGTTTTGAGAAATTTAGATTTATTTTTTTTTATTTTTTTTACAAATTTTTGAAATAATAATTTCCCTTTACTTATAATGGTCCATATTTTGATGATTTATAACATGGAAATGGTTACAGATATAATATAGTTTCTATTGAGCACTGATGGGAAGTCATAAATAGACTTTCATTTAATTAGTTGAGTCTTAATTAGTTGAGACTTAGTTGAGTTCTCCTTCAGTCAAAGTACCACCCACTTCTATTGGGAGATTGATCTCCCGCATCAAGACTCTTTAACACAGCGGCAGAACCTGACAACCTCACAAATTCAAGTTATTGATCGTTGATAGGACACGCCGGTGAGATACAGGTCCATTGGTCGTATTTTTGACCAAAGCCCTCAGTGAGTTTATTCAAACAAGAAGAAAATGGGGTTTATAGTTAAGGCTTTTAGTTAATGATCATTTAATGCCGTGTCTGTTTCTCTGCAGATACATATTTAGGTTTGAAGATACATTTCATAAGAGTAAAATTCTCGAACAAAACCTGAAACTGTCATTTTCCCAAGTAGGACTCATATTTTAATCTTACGTCGAACAGAAGAGGACTTAAATGTTTTTAAATGAAAACGTCTGAGTGTCTCTCACAAGAACTCTTAAAGGAAAAAAGAAAAGCTCCTCCACTGACATACTTTCTATTTCGTACCATTAAGTGTAAAATCTTCATATTGGAAAAAGCAGAGTTTTAGTCGCAGGTTTTGACGAAGAGGGAATCATTAATTCCGCGGCATCGACGTGGTGGAGGTTTCATTTCATTTGTTTATGGGACTCGTCGTCTAATGGATCGTCTGCGTGTCGGTTTGTTGTTTGCGTACGTCCGCGCCGCCGCGTCATCCGAGTGAGACGTCAGGTTATGTGGTTATAGTGCGAGGACGGCCTGACACGGTGATGGATGGCTCCGAGCTCCACCGGTCCCCCGCTCTCATTAGTTTACTTCCACGGGGATTAGAGACGGGCCCACGCTCTTCTTATTCTCATTCTGCGAAACACAATCCAGGGAGCTGTCGGGCGTCCTCTGTGGAAATTAACACTCAGCTGTGGGCTTCGTCTTAAGCCGCTCAGGAGCATCGACAGCCGCTCAGATTCATGAAAAGTTGGATATAACTGGATAAAACTAATCTAATGTTAATTCCAACCCCTACTCCACTGACGTCATCTTTAAAATGACTATTTTCGGCTTTTAGTTGTTTTTTTTTTTATAGATAATATTCCATAATGGTTCTTAAACGCGACATGAGTTTTACATTACAGCTCTAACCTAATTGTCTGTGATCATAAATCATGCATTGTGTATGATTTATGATCTCCCTGTGATCATAAATTATACACAACTAAGAGAATGAATCCCAGTTTGAGAAACCAGAGAACAGACATTTTACAATATTTGTAAAAAAAAAAAAGCAACTTGGATGATTAATACATACGTTTCTGCTTTGATCATTGAAATTGACAAAACTAACACTTTGCATTTTCAATATGTAGTGGTTTATTCAGATCCTGAATTCAACCGCTATTTTTTGCTTGATTCTCGAGAAATTTGGGCAAAAAATGCAACAAAACCACGTTTCCACTGTTATAACATGGCCTCTTGAACATCTTTTTTTTTTTTTTTTCAGGAAAGATTCTTAAAACTTACTGTGATGCTAAGAACGATTTATTTGCAGATGTTTGTCCAGTTAGTTTTCATTACATGCACCTCTCCTTAATACACATACAACACACAAAGATCTAATCTCTTTTAAATGGCTATGACATCGCAAAAAAAGTGTTCTTCATTATTATCAATAGGAAAATAGATTCAGATACTTTAACATTGGCTTGTATCATTTTATTTCCAATTGTCTTTATTGATTTTGACATAAGATCGCAGAAATAAAGAGGAAAAGCACATTGGTGGTAACATGATAGACTGGATACAAGTAAATGATCAGGTTACAAGGTACTGACACATGGGCTTATGGTATTATCACCAATGACCTGCAGCATCCACTGATCTGAAATGTTTAATATTCAGGTAAAATACAGTTTGTCATCTTTTCATGGTCATCAGATCTGACCCATTTGGACGTTCAGAGGCTCCGTAGTTACAGTAGAAACACCATTTTTGCAGAATTGATTCACCACAAAAACACATGTAGTTTGACAAGTAATTATGGTTGTAGCTTTTTGTTTTTATGTCCATTTTAATGATGCTTTTTTTCAGATTTTTCTGTTTTGATATTATAAGCTTTGAATTTACTCTGAGCGTTAATCAACGTCTGCAAGATCAATAAATTAAATCTAGGAAATATTTGATGTTTCACTCAAACATGCGGAGGGTAAAGTGTAAAAAAAAAAAAAAAAAGCGATAAATCATTTAGGAAAGGTTACAGGTAGAGAAAAATTAATTTGGACCAATTAAAGTATTTTTAAAAAGGACAACGTTGATTCACCAGTAAAACCCAGAGTTGAAAAAGCTACATTTTCTTCAGTTTTCTCTGCTCTGATATAATGACCTTTGAGAAAATCTGTATGATTATTAAATTAATATATATAGGAAAATACTTGATTTTCACTGAAACACAAAATTTAGAGGATGATATTAGAATAAATGGTGATTAAATATGGTTAAATAAGAAGGAAAACCTCCTTATTTAGCTGTCGGTCTTTTTCATCAGTTGTCAGTTTCTGTCCTTGTTCGACACTGATTGTCTTGTCTTAATCTTCCATTTAGTGACCCATAAATACACATCCATGACCCTGTTTGGCTCCGAACCTGTTTGGAAAAGTTTATCGCATTAAGTCGATTTAATTAAAGTGCTGAATTGTTACAGTGAAGGAATGATGAGCACTGAATGTCTCTGGATCTGACCTAGTTAAACTGCCCTGAGGATTCCTATGGAAAAGAGGCCGAAGGCGTCTTCTTTTATTTTATTGTATTTTTTTGACAATTATTTGGAGTTTGTTAAGAAGTCATAGGGTCCCTGTAGTTAGTCGAAAAAAAGGAAAGACACCGAGGAGAACATGTGTTTCCAGAGTGTCATTGCTATTCTATTCTCTCCTGGCAATAATTGGCCAACATTATTTATACAATAAGCAGGTAACTGTTTGTCACACAGATGTAAGAAAAAAATATACGTAGAAGTCTGGAATTTTCAAGATATGCACAGAAAGTTAGCTGTAGGGCGCTTAGAAAAATTTATGCTAACCCTCTATAGCATTGGTGTCCAACTCATTTTAGTTCAGGGGCCACGTTCAGCCCAATATGATATCAGGTGGGCCGGACCAGTACAATAATGTGTGAAAAAAGGAAAATTACATTAGGAAAATATTTATATTGCCGAAGTTTCCTTAAAAATGTGAATAACATGAACAATCTGAAATTTTTTAAGAAACATAAGTGCAATTTTAACACTATTCTGCCTCAATTTACACATGCATTGTGTAAAGTATGTTGAAATAATTGGTGTAAAATGCAGTTTGTCATCTTTTCATGGTCATCAGATATGACCCATTTGGATGTTCAGAGGCTCTGTAGTTACCGTGGAAACACCATTATCTTCTACAACATTAATTCACCAGTAAAACACATGGAGTTTTAATAAACAGTGGGTAGACACACTTTTTTGTGTTCATGTATCCGTTTTCTCTGTTTTCATACAATAACCCTTAACTTTACCCTGAGCTCTTGTCAACATCTACATCATCAGTGAATTAAATGTAGGAAAATACCTGATTTTCACTGAAAAAACACAAAATAAAGAAAATTATATTACTTAAGGGAGGTTAAATATGGAGGAAAAATTCATTTGGGAACTGCCACTAAAGTAACACTGGGTCCTAATGGGTAGAATCAGTGTGATGGGAGGGGAAAAGGTTACCTGCAGACATGGACAGGGTCAGTCCAGGTAACTTTACTGAACCAGGACCAGCTGATTCTGACCCTTTTATGTCTTATGTGTTCGAAAGGTGAAGATTTTCCACATCACTAACCCGATGCGAGCGCTCCTATTCAGCACATTGTGTACTTTGACCCAACAGCTTCTGTGTTTTCATTTGGTCTCCCTTTCCCCGGTTTCCTGTTCTGTGTGTGTGTGTGTGTGTGTGTGTGTGTGTGTGTGCAGGTCTGATGGCCGACGCCGACCACCCATACAGCAAGTTCGAGAACGAGTAAAAACAGGAGGAAGAGGCGTCGTTTTCCTTGGGGCGCTCTTACTTCTTCACTTTTTTAGCTTGGACCCACGTCCTCGACTGACAACGTCCACAATGATAGAATCTACTTTTATTTTTCAGACTGTATGAAGAAAATTGACCTTTTATTGTTGCCTTCTGATTCCCGGTGAGGATGCAGTGTTGTGTGCCGAACAGATGTAAAAGCTGTGTTTTAAACTTCTGCCTATGTGTTTTTGGTTTTGAATTTGAGCGATCTCTCTTTTTAAACGTTGAAGTTTCATATCAAATCTTTGCACTTTGTACATACGGGGGGTGATTGAAATGCAGAACGATGATTGTAATGCAGATGTAGACTGACATGAATAAATATCTCTTTTAAGAATAAGTTTTGGTTCTTTTCTGGTGGAAAAAATAGTTTCCTATCAATACATGTAAATAATTGGTGTAAAATACAGTTTGTCATCTTTTCATGGTCATCAGAGGCTCCTTAGTTACCATGGAAACACTGTCATCTTCTGCAACATTGATTCACCAGTAAAACCAATGGAGTTGGATCAATGACAGTGGATGGACATGTGTTTTTATGGGCTTTTTCCTTCAGTTTTGTCTTTTAATACAACAACCTTTGAATTTACTCTGATTTATATGAACATCTGTATGACTGGTAATGAAATAAAATACAGACAATTCCTGATTTTCACTGAAAACTGCAAAACACAGGATAATATTAGAATAAATGGTGATAAATCAGTAAGGGAAAATTTAATGTAGAGAAAAAAATAGTTCTACGTCTTTAAGAGATTTAACAGAAGTTTTTTTTTTTTTTTCAGTTTTGTTTCTTATACAATAACCCCCAACTTCACTCTGATCTTTAATGAACATCTACATGATCAGTGAATCGAATATAAAAAAAAAATGTGATTTACGCTTAAAAAAACAAAAAAACACAAAATACAGGGGATATTATTATAATGAATCACTTTAGAATGGTTAAATAGAGAAGTAGCACTGGGTCTTTATGGGTTAAGAAACACAAAGCTACTCACTGCATCAGTTAAACAACTTGTTGCAGATGAAACATATTAATCTCTGCAGTAATTACCCAATGGAAGGATCGGAAATATTTACAAGTACATTTCACAAAGACATATCAACATGTCCATAAGGCGTTGTGAGTCTTTACTAATCGGAGACTTTTTCATCTGTATTTCATCATATTTACATTACATTTACATGTTGCACCGATGGAGGTAGATTGTTTTATAGAGAGAGAAACTCCTCAGTTTTTCCATGAATAGTGATAAAGTAAAGTCTGACAATATGGAGGATGAAAGTCCTTGGGTTTCCTCGTGGAGAGCATGTCTGAGTGCATGCCTTTGTTACCACGTCGACTGAACAGTCAGCAGTTGAAATGTACAATTTGACTCAAAGAAAAACTGTACACAGTAAATGTAAAACTGTTGTTCTGGTCACATTAGAAGCTTTTAGAAATGCATTCACTGGTGGAAAATTACACTTGATCTTGTCTTTGTAGATAAAGAGCATTTTAAGCCAATATTATATGATAAAGACTAAAGTAGTGGAATAAAGAGAAAGATCTGATAAAATGATCCAAAAAGATCATATTTTGCTGCTTCTTTGTGTTTTTCCTTTGTCTTTTACATGTTGGAAGTATGCTGTAAGTAAATGTTTACACTCCAACTGTTATCAATACCATTTGTTTGTCTGTCTCATAATCAGTCGATCAATACATTGACTGTGCTTACTGCATAAACAATGTAATTTCTATACATGTGCAAATACAGTTCTAAAGAGGTCAACACATTTTTATCAAATACACTATATGGACAAAAGTATTGGGACACATTGAATTCAGGTGTTTCTTTTCTAACAGGGGTCTGAGCTACAAAACAATAAAGACAAATGTCATAATATAGTTGTATATTGTGATAAATATCATTGCATTGGCTAGTTTTGTTTAAATTGTTATCTTTGCTTCCAAAACGCCTCAGAGATGGTTTTTACTTAATTTCTTTCAACATAGAATTTTTTTTAATGTTCCACCTATAAATTAACAATATTTCCATAAAGTTTAATGGGAATGTTTTTCTTCCAAAGTGAGATGTGAAGAAAGTAGATGGTTAGTTGTGGTAGAAACTTATTATTTACAGTCAGACCATGAAGAATATTTTAGAAATTTAGAGGCACAACATTTAAAATCAGTCATGGATAAAAAAAATAAATAAAAAAGCTAAGCAATGCAATGATATTTATCACAATACAAAACTATATTATGACATTTTTCTTTTTTTTTTTGTATTCCAGACTCCTGTTAGAAAAGAAATACCTGAATTCAATGTGACCCAATACTTTTGTCCCTATAGTGTATATTGTTTGACATTTCCAGTACTCATGTATGCATAAAATATAAAAACTGATGGATTTCTTTGGTCTGAATAAAAAAAAAATCTAGACACTGGAGATCAGTTCTCTGTAAATGACATTTATGCTTCCTGAGCTTTTAAGGTTAATTAATTCAAAAAAGATATGGAAGAAGAAAAGACGACGTGAGGTTTTGGGGGAAAAAAAATCTGCACACTGTAATGAAATAATGACTTTTATATCCTCATAGTGCCTCAACACGCTCTGACTTGTGTAGGACTGTGTGTGAAATGTTTGTTTGTTTAATCTTTTGTCTCATTATAAACACTATTACAGCTCATATCTGAACGAACCGCAGTCACATGTGAAGCGTCCTTAAGCTCTGTGTCTAACTAGCCATCCTGCTCTTTTCATTGACTCCTCTAATGTCCACAAGTGGCCTCTAGGGGGTAGTTAGAGCAGCCCAGTAGCCTTTCTTTCTGCTGACATTACCTGGCACAGTTTGTGTGCTGTAGGAGCCTTTCACATCCAGTTACCTCACTGCCATCTGCTGCTGCGCCTATGCAAAGTTACTTAAACCATAAAGTGGGGTTTAATGCTTATCTAAGCCTCTTAAAAACACTCTTTTCTTTGCAATATACACAGTGGATATATATGCTCAGCACCGGCCATAAACTACAGTTATGGCCTGGAAATGTGTGCAGCCCAGTTTGTGTTTAATGCATGCACGCTTCATTAACTAACCTGCCATAATAAAGGACCAATTCCAACTAATAAAGCTGTACATTTGTCTCAATTATCGCCGGGGCTCCAGTCAAAGTAATTAGGAAGCAGCATGAAAACGTTTCAGGCCTCGACATTCCAGAGATGTTTCCAGAATAGTCTGACAACACTTGACACATTATAGTATACACGGCTATAGACTTCTTGTGATGCCTGTGGATTACTCATGCGGCTGCTGTGGTGACTGCAGCACAGACATGATCAAATCAGAGATGCCAGTCAGCATATAAAGACACATGACAGAAGCAGAATAGAGCCCATGAGCTGCCTGCTGCAGGATTTAGATTATTGATGCAGGGTTTGGCTTCATCTCATAGATTTAATCCCAAAACTCCTTA
>JAPQRQ010000009.1:23061506-23072926 GCA_037367365.1 Apogon talboti
CAGAAAGGCCCCACCGACTGGTGTTGGGATCGAACCCAGGACCTTCTTGCTGTGAGGCACGAGTGCTAACCACTGCAGCACCGTGCCGCCCTCTACCTAAAAGTACAATTTCCAAACATTTGCCATATTCATACTGAGGACAGTTCTCTTACGGTCATTATTGTCATTTTATCTTCCAGTCATCTTATCACTTTCACTCTTCTTGATGAATCTTACATTTTGTGACTTAGTTACCTTCTAGTCTTGGGTCAAATTTGGTAATTACAGGCTCGACAAGTAGGGAAGACCTTCTACGTGACACTAAAGAAATAGATTTTGTGACATGTCGGCTTGACTCGAATTAAGTGTCATTTTAGGTGTCTTCAGTGATCTAATTTTACCTTTACTGCCTCTGTTGAGTGAGAGAGACGGCCCACAGCATCCTTCAATGACCTTACATCGATATTTTTCCACAGGCCTGAGATAAAGGTTGGAACAGATTGGTGATGGTCAAGATTAGGAACACAGTATTGAACAAGCAAATACGTTTAATAGAAGTTAAATATACGCACACGACAATCTGCCGTCCCATTCCTCCGGCCCATTTTTAGCTCGTAGCTTTTTAGCTCGGGTGAACTCATTAACTTTGAGTGCTGTGCATGTGTCTGCCTCCATACGACTCCCACCGTCGCGGCTAATCCTGACTGACTGATTGTCACAGTTCAAGTTGTCGCCACGAGCGGTGTTTATTTGGCTCCGTCAATCTGATTTGTGACAGCTGCTAGCTAATCTGCGCGCGTTAGCCTGCGAGGGCTCGGGTCAGAAACTTCTCCCAATCTGAGCCGAGAGATTGTTAACCCTCCGTGCGCTCGCTGGGCTCTGACAGAGTAATTTAATTTTGCTGCGTATAACTTTCCCTTCCCCGCCATTCAGGGATTAGCAGTCTGAGAGTAAATTAGCACAGCGTTGCTCATACCAGCCTCGGAGCTTGGAGAGGTAATTCTGGGAGATGTAGTGCTGAGTATATTTAGAGATGAAGCCTCTCAGTCATGATGGTCAGCGTGAAGCCCTGTCTTCGAGCACATGGGCGTGGATAGCATCTCATTATACATTTTGAGAGGTCTAATCGCATCTTTAATTAACCTTCCGCTAATCGGCCCTGGAGGAAACTTAATGGATTAAATATTGCTGAGGTATTAAAATGCAAATGCGAGCGAGGTGCTGGCCTGGTGGGCTTCTGTCATGAAGCATGCCGTGATGATGGCGTCGGATGTGATGTCAGATCCATCATGTTGAAGGCAGTCGAGCTCCCCCATATGCTCCGAGGTTCAGTGTTGTTGGTGCGGTGCAGGCAGGAAATGGGCCCTAACTGTGCACCAGAAGCCGTGATAGACCAAGGTGATTCTGGGAAATGAGACATTAAAAGGGTAATGGAATGGGATATAGCGGTGAATCAGCCTGACGGTAAGTTGAGTAGGTTAGTCCGTCATGAAGAGTGTTCATTCCATGTACAGGCTGTTAATGGAGTTGGACTGAAAACTTGAGCTCCTGCTGTATCTTACAGCGCTGAATTAATTTGTTGATTTTGTATGTTTTGTATTTATACCGTGCTGTATTTTCTAAATGAAGGCTGCCTCAATGATTACTGAGAATCTTAAATATATGTTAACTTACTTTAAACATTCAAAGGTCCTTAACCCTTTATAGTTCACTCATAGAAATACTCTGAAATTCTAAATTTCATCCTTGGTATGTTATTGGAGGACATAACAAGATTTTATTACTTTTGTGAAATTTTTCAAAATATTTTATTGTTATGTAGAAAATCAAGGTTAATGAAGTTACCATATTTGGTTCCTTACTCATAAGTGACAAAAACAAAAAAATACAAGAAGTTAAATATAAAAAATATAAGGAAAACACATGTAAGGTGAAAGGAACATGTATTTTTTAGAACATTAGAACATCACTTTTAGAACATTAGAACATCACTTTTAGAACATTAGAACATCACTTTTAGAACATTAGAACAACATCAGTGCTGATCCAGACATCTGTCAACATACACATTATCCCTTTGAACATCATTACTTACATTAGTACCACTACTTCATGGTACCTAACAAAGCAGGTACACTCACTGTTCATGCAGAGGTGGACCTTACAGACCCTGTAGACCACATTGGACTTGAGACTGTTGACTCACTGTCCTCACTGTAACTGTTGCTGTCACTGTATTGTAATGTACTGTATGTGGAAATTACCAAAAATAGTCACTTGCCCGATAAAGGGTTAAAACTGAAATGTACTAATCTTAGGACTGGTGCAAATACATGTTTTGGAGATTCTCAGTGAATATTTAAAGCTTTGCAGAGGGGACAGTTCACAGCTTTGTCTAACCAACATGCATTTAACTTAACATACAACAAATGAATGGATGAATAAAACACTATATTATTGTTCATTCGGCTCAACTCATTTGCAATTGTCATTCTTTTTGGATTTCCGTGTACATAATATCATGGGCTGTTGTTTCACATGTCTGGCAAAATACATTCTTTCCAGACAGTAGTCCAGCAGGGGAAAACTAAGTGGAAACCTTGAGAAGTATTTATAAAATGTGCAACCCCATGTTGTTCAGCCATAGGAAGTAGTCCTCATCAGAGGAGCCACAGCATCTGTCCTTTGTGTAAACATCTCACACCACTTATGTTTACTTTCTCCTGACAAGGGCGTCTTGCGGCTGTGCAGGAACTCTTATGGACGATGTGAGTTTGGAGGGTTCGGTCAACAAAGCGTTTGACTTTGACACGGGACACGTTTGTTTGCATCTCGTTTCCTTGTAGAATCAATTATTTTCAAGTAGTTTTCCCTTGAAACATGACCTGAACTTCACTGAGCGCCTGTAGTGTCTAAAGCCGTCTGTATTCTTTAAGGAAAGGGCTGGTCTTCTTGTCAGACAGTATCTTAACCCTTTATCGGGCAAGTGACTATTTTTGGTAATTTCCGCATACATAACAATACAGTGACAGCTACGGTTACAGTGACAGTGAGTCAACAATCTCAGGTCCAATGTGGTCTACAGGGTCTGTAAGGCCCACCTCTGCATGAACAGTGAGTGTACCTGCTGTCTTAGGTACCATGAAGTAATGGTACTAATGAAAGTAATGATGTTCAAAGAGATAATGTGGATGTTCATAGGTGTCTGTATCAGCACTTATGTTGTTCTAAATGTTGTTGTTTTTTGTTTTTTTTTGCCACTTAAGGGTAAGGAACCAAATATGGTATCTTCGTTAACCTTGATTTTGTACATAACAATAAAAAAAATTGAAAATTTTCACAAAAGTAATGAAGTCCTGTTAGGTCCTCCAATAACACACTGAGGTTCAAATTCATATTTTTAGAGTATTTCTATGAGTGAGCTATAAAGGGTTAAAGGCTCTGTCTTGAACCTTTCCTAAAATGGATTAGAAGAGTCAGTCGAGTCCAGTATTATCACATCTCACACAAGCTGGTTGGATGTATGGATCTAGAAATGTTTGCAGGGCTTGAACTGTGCATACATTCTCCAAAGCTTCAAGCATTTAATCTGTCAATTTTGTTGCCTAATAAAAGGATATCACCTTGAATGAGGGACAGAAGTATATGTACAGTATTGTCATTTGAAAGCTGAAATGTTAGTTAATTGGGAAAGAACAAATACCCAACAAAAGCAAATTACACAACAATTTCACGTTTCAATTGTGTGAATTTGCTTCTGTTTAGTTTTGGGATAATTGTTGTTTGTAAGATCAATTCCGATGTTTGCCAGAGTCACACAAATATTTATGGACCATCTATTTTTCCAGACATCCAACGTGAAAAACTAACAATAACTCAAAAGTGTGACCTTTATGTCTTAAGAACTCAGAAGATCAGCATCAATCAGCTTGTGTCTGAAGTAATAATAATAATGGATTAGAGTTATATAGCGCTTTTTCTATTAACCTGTATTCAAAGTGTGTACAATGGATCCATTATTCATTCACTCTCACAGTTACACTCTGGTGGTGGTAGCCACAGCTGCCCTGGGGCAGGCTGACGGAAGCAATTCGCGCCAAACGACCGCCACCAAACACACACATTCATACACCAGTGTGAGTAGCAGCACTGGAGGCAAGGTGGGTGAAGTGTCTTACCCAAGGACACAACAGCTCATGACTCGGACAGAGCGGGATTCGAACCGCCAACCCTTGGGTTATTGGACGACCTGCTCTACCTCCTGAGCCACGGCCGCCCCATCTAAGTGTTAGATGGATAAATTGGAAGACTTGGACCTTTATCTCAGAGCAGAAATCAGTCTGTCTTTGTGTTTTCCATCACTGCACCAGGCCTAAAGAATAGATGCCAGCCTCAAATGTCAAGGTAAATATTACCTTTAATGAATGGCCTGTGTGTGGGAGGAAGGAGGGGAAAATAAAATAATATGTTCTGACCTTTTGGAGGAAAATATCAGCTCTTCTCTTAGACTGAATATTCTTCTTTTCTGTGTCTAACTGTTCTCACCACAGAAATTACAAAATGGGTTCGTGGTTTGGTCACGGTGTGGGTGAGGGGTGGATTGTGCAAGGTCGTTTACCTACGTGTGTGAGTGTGTTTGTGCTTTAGCATTTCACCCCAATCCATGGACCGTGGAAGCCTTTAGAGGCAGCTTGACATTTTTTGGGAGGCCAGAAATGGAAGAGGTGTTTTATCTTTGTTGGCAGAATGTGGGGTTTGGGTTAAATTTAGACTGTTGAATAATGGTTCTGATTTATTTCACATTTTGTGATTAAAAGCATCTGATTCTGAAGGCCACTCAGATTTATCACATTGAATACACTGATGTGTTGATGTGTTGCAACATCTGTTTCATAAGGAGGTTCTCCACCTGCGGGACACATGATACTCACAAGGTCACTGCAATTATCTCCTAAAGAATTCCATTTAAGGATGAACCTGGCCAACTAAATAAAATGAGCAAAAATAAAACATACTCCCATATTGTTAACAAAAGTAGCAATACCAGCCAATGAAATGTAATAGTTTTGTAAAAACGGATGGATGGAAAGATCTGAAAGTGAATTTAATTGAAATATTTTTTTTGTCTGATTCTTTTAAAAGCCTCAAATGAACTGCTAATGTTTGATCAATATGAGTTTTCAGCCAGTGTAGATTATTAAAAGGACTTATACAATAATATAATGCTGATATCAACCTTTATTTAGCATCTATTCAATTTGATAATAGGAAATTATACACACTATTTCACTATTGTAGTATTATCGTCTCCATTTGCTTATATAGCAAATGGAGACAATGCTTATAACCCTAACCCTGCACTCTACCTGCACTTGTAAAAAAATATATATCAACTAAATAAATGTCCACAGGCAAGCGAAAAAGTACATTTTCTAAAAAGTTTGACATGAAAAATAAATTACATTTTAGTACATATTGGTACTGGTCTTCAATAAAGTACACATTCTAATTTAATGGTTCAGGGTGTAATATTTAGTGACACCTAGTGGTGAAGTTGCAGATTGCATCACCGTGCCACCACCCAGGTCCTGACATACGGTGGCCGTTAAAAGCATGAACTCTAGTGTTTTGTTTTGTGCATTCCAAGCTTTTTATTTAAGGGGATACTACCAAATATCCTAAAGCAGAAACTGCCAAACACAGGCTGTGAGAAAACAAATATGATAAAGTTTATGCGCTTGCCATGTAATGCCAGTTAAGCACAATGTTCAGTTCTACAAGTTTAATTTAATATATTCAACAATATAATGGTGTTATTGTCAATGCTGTCTAGCTCTAGATCAATCATATGCACTGTTATTGTCTGGTTTCAGTCACTGCAGGTGTGTGCCATATTTTTCTCAAATCATTTATAGAATCTTACAAGCACATCAGCAGCACAACTTTTCTCCAATATAAGTTTTGTTAAGCAACAGATTCAATGTACAGAAAAGTACATTGCAGTAATGTTAACATCAAAAACAGGAACAGGGTTTTGTGCTATTCACAACCATTTTTACTCAAACAGAGAAAATAAGAAATAAAGGCCTGTCTCTAGTAAAAGCCTGGTACCTTCTGCAGCTTAGATAATAAAGACATGGGGCCAGCGTTTAAGGAAATACAGTAGGTCTGGTCCACACTCGACTTCATGCCTGATGTCTCCTGTCATAAAATGGAAAAAAAAGAGGTCAGTTCAGCACTAATGTAGAAATATGGCAACTTTAATAGAGTCTGCGACATGCTATGAAAGGCCACCTGTTCCTGCTGTAGATATAAATGATTCATTCATGATCATACACCAAGGAAAATGTAATTACTAACATTACTTTATATCTAATTTCTTCAAGTAGTTTCCTGAAATTCACCCTAAATCTTCACATAATAATATCCTCACGGGAAAAAACGTGTTCTCAAGCCCCTTTTACACAGCACTTCTGTTCCGGGAATATTTCACCTTTATTCCGGAATGACGTCTGTGTGAACGAAATGGTGGGATCATTTGGTCCCACCTCTGTAACTCCTCTGGAGGTAGTAACAGATCATGATTCCGGAACGCTTCCACTACCAAGGTGTGACATTTTGATGACGTATTGCATGTGCGACCCCCCCACGCTGGGGGGATTTAAAAATGAGTGCAGGCTGTGTACAGTAAACAAACATATCAACGCAACCAGAAAGATGCCAAACTGCGGAGACACCGAGATCCGCGAGCCGTTGTCATTTCGGACAGAGGACTCTATCCATGCTAACATTAGCTAAACTCTGGAGAGGCTAGCTAAGAAGTTGTTTTGTTGTTTTAAGAGCCAACAGCGCTACGCTCTGGTTATTTCCAATGCACAAGTTTTATGTCACACTATACGCTGTGTCACCGCCCCTTTGATCCCGGAACACAGGTCCGCTGTGTAGACGTCCAGCCTGTCTCACCTCTGTTACTCCTTTGGCTTAGCTGTGTACACCGGTCAGTGGTGGCAGAAAGGTGGGATCACCATCTAACCTTTTTTCCGGGATCTCTGTGTAACAGTTGCTTCAGTTTGTTGTTTTATCATGAGAAACAAAAAAAAAATCATTCTGTAGTTACAGTACCTCTGGCACAATAGAATTTGATCTAGACTGCTCTGTCAATTTGTGCATAAAACATACATCTACCCAGTAATGTGGGAGGCAAGCAGAGTTTGTTTGTGATGTAAACACAGAATGTGATGACAGGAGGATCTGCAGTGGATGTAGGGAGACTCCTGTAGGTGGCAGGTAGCTGTACAGACCTGGAGGCGCTCAGCTCTCATGTTGATACTGGTGATTAAATGGTGTGCAGCAGCTGGTGCCTATATTAAAGCATCTAATCACCCTTGAATGATGGCGACGGCACGGTCTGTCTCCCCATTCAGACTTCATTTAAATCAAAGCAACAAGCATAAACACGGATGATATGTGTTGGTAGCCCCGGACCACTGCACACCAGAAAAGTGCCAAACACACAACTGAAAAATGTCAAAGTTATGAATATTTAATCAGCGCGGCAACACACGCTGACATGGCTGCATGAATGCTGAATAAATGGAGTGCTAATTAAGCAGCAAGTTAGATCAAACATGATGTATGTGAATAAGGCTGCGTATAGGCACACCACAGTGGGTTATAAAGGTGCAGTCAGAACCATTTTAAGCAGGATAAATCACAGCTACATTGCATTTAAATAACCATAAAACCACCGGGGAAACTGGCAGCGTCTACCTTAAGTCCGTCCAGAGTTGGAGGGAAAGATCTGTTTGGAAAAATCTGAAGGTTACAGGAAAATTAGACCAATAAGAGGTTTGGAAGTGGCATCCGTGGCACTTTTATCACAGAGTAAGACAACAACCATGATATTCTGTCTAAATGCAGAGTGGATGTTTAAAGGAAGGTGAAAATTAACACTGTATCTGATGCAACTTTCAGTTTTTTTTCTCACTTTGTCTTCCTCACCTTCACTTTTAGCACAAGGTTGTCATGAATCCAATTAAATGATTCTAATTTGTGGGGAATCCATGTTAGCTTTAGTTTGTAAAGTGAAGTGAGAACATTGGTATAGGTCTTATTAGTTCAAGAGCTGTAGTCATCATGTGTTAGCATAGCTTAGCCTCATGCTGCAGGTGTTACAAATATTTGAATTATGTCATCATTTACATGTGATATTTATTAAATTAACTTCAGTGTCCAGAGTTGCACTAAAAATACATATTGTTGAAATGGCATTGAATTACAGCTTTCTTCATTTGATTTGATTTCAGTCCTTGATTTCACACAGTGCAGATGCTGATAATATGGCAATGCTACTTCAATATATACAAATCCATTAATGTATAACTAAATTATAATGGAACTTAAACATGATGACTCTGCCAACCTGTACATTGAGAAATTTTCGCTATCCAGACCTCCTTTAATCATAACTAACCCCTGGAACATGAATGATCCTCAACACATGTCTTGACTCTATGACGAATTGATCTTTATTGCTTATAATTGTCATAAAATTACCCAAATAGCAAAAAAAAAGAGAGACTCTAAGCCTTCTAATGATACGCAGCATGATTATATTTACACAAATAATACGTTTATGACTTAATGAATATTGTGGTAGGGGTCTATGGTCATTCTTAGCAGGTTTGCCAGTGATCCGGTGGATGTTCAGGGGATAAATGATTATTTTATGTCAACTAAGTCACAATTTGTTGAAAAAATGGTTGAACTATTAGACTGAAAATATGTAAATTGAGAGAAAACAGCTGAAATTACAGAGGCGATGTCATCGTAAGTGTCTCCAGTTGCTGAAGATGTCTCTGCAGCTTCAACATGAATAGACTCGTAGTTTTGACTTCGTTTTAATACTTTTTGTCATCGCTCTCGAAGATTGAGGTGAAAAACGCTGAGGTACCTGCTGTTTTGGTGTTGGTGTCTGTTGGTGAGTTGTATCACATGTGACAAGAGATGCGTTAACGCAAATTGTGACTTTTCTTGATGCATAAAGTAATATTTTAAATAGACAAACATTATATGTAAAATTAATGACTGAACGATCCTCTCTTCCCATTGACTGTCATTCATATTATTTCTGAAGTTAGGTCCCCTAGGGCACAGTGGGAGCGGCAGGACTTCACCTAATGGATGGTTCCAGACTTATCTCAGCATTGGCAGTGCTAATGAAGTGTGGAAACAGGTCTGGCTATGTGAGACTAGCTTAGCTCTGCATAATGTCTGGAAGTAATAAAAAACAGTTAGCTTGGCTCCCTAAAATGTGCTTATCAACACTTCCAAAACACAGGCATCTAACTTTTTAACTTCCATCCAAACAGACATATAAAAATGGCAGATAAAATTACATAGTCTGACTACTGCAGATAAAATTTGGAAATTGCAGTTTGTACAATCACCTCTATCATTACATGGAGATGAATAATGACGGAGTGTAATAGTGTATAAAACACACTATTTGAGACGCGATATGCTTGTGTTTCACTTTCACACATCAAAAAACCCTCTGTATCAGTGTACTTAACTCACTGTGAATGTTAAATACTTCTCCTAAACCCAATGAAATCAACTTCTGCACATCACAGAGGAGCACAATAAGCCCACAGAAGAGTGAGGCGGCCATATGACAATCTCTTTTTTTTTCCCGGCTGTAGAAAGCTAGCAAAAAGCTGCTTTGTTGACAGGCTCCCTTGCTGAATCTGGGCTGGCAACAAAGGATGTCTTTCATCCTCAGTGGCAGCGCTGCTATCTGCAGGAGGCTGCAACCTTCCCTTATCTAGCTCCAGATAAAGCACTTTGTCATTCAACAGTTTACCACTACCAAAGCCAGAGGATTCAGGGCTCCTTCTCTGCTCTGCTCCCTCTCAAATGGAGGGCTGTTTAAGATGCAGCGCTTCACTTTGGAGGCAGCACAGAAGTGAGCACAATACCAATCCATATAATTTTGAGTGTGACCACTTCTTTCTTCTTTACCCTTCCTCTGTCATTGAAATAAATGTTTTTATTATTCATCCATGCTGGTAAATATGGATGTTTTCCCACATCCAGTGTGTAGCTGTTGTACTGGGAGAGTATTTCTTTTCCATGGGAATGACTCCGTCGCAGTTGATTCTGGTTTTAATGAGGTCAATGAGCTCCTCAACCTTTGGTTTGTGGTGTTAGGAAAAAGGAGATACTGGGGAAATAGTTTTTTATTCCTCTGGTTGATAATGATTTTGCTGCTGGAATAAAAATACATGCATTTACCTAATCATATACAGTGATTCCAAATCTGAAATGAGAGTTTTTCCAACTTGTCAGGATGTTGGGTTATGCTCAGGTCATTCTATAGCCACCAGCTGCGTATCATACCACTGTTTTAGTTCTATACATGTTAAGTGATCAAATTCAGATGCTTTCGATAGAAGAAATAAAAATATGGTTGATTCCAAAGTGATTGAAAGCTAAAAGATGGAATTTTCATTGGATCCAGATTGGAGAACTCATTGGTGAACCTGTAAGCCTCCCAAAGTACAGCTCTAGAATGATTAGAGTGGGATTCATTTGTTTAAGTGGTGAAACATCTTCTGTTCCACCATAGAGCCTGAAATAACAATCAATTAGTTGAGGATGATGGTAGATGGAAGTGATGAGCAGGTTCTTCAACCCAAACATGATGGTCATTACTGTTGTGTCTACAGCAGGAAACTGTCACAACCACAAGAGCAAGAGGCAGAGTTGGAAACATTTAGAGGAATTCTGATCCAAACTTATGGACTCTGATATTCTACACTGGGATGGGTGTTCATATGTATGAACACGATTGGCCAACATATTTATCTTATATGTTATCTTTAGATACAACGCATGAGAAATTCATACGTTTTGGAGAAATTGTGATTTCAGATTTGGAATCAGCCTGAAGTCGACATGATTTTACTGGAGTAGCAGATGAAACGTCGTATGTAATGTCTTAAAATCAGCCCTAGTCCATATTTGCTTTAGTCAATTTTAGTCAAGATGCTATTGTTAGTGAAGTAACTGGATGTACGAGAATTATTACACTGGTCAACAATGATTTTGCTAAAATGCGTGCCTGGGTTTTCTATAGACAGGTTATAAATTTTCTCATTCACCAAGGAAAAAGTGAAATAATTGTGCATGTTGAACATCCTGAGGCACCACGTCACAGTTTGGTAAAGTTCCACTCTTCAATTTCTAGATCTTTAACAGCTATTGTAAGCTATTAGTTGTTTTGTATCAACTTTGGTTGTTATGGGCTAGTTTCATTGATTCATGGTTGTGCTTTTAGAGATTATTTTGGAGCATTTCTACATATATATATATATATATATATATAGAGAGAGAGAGAGAGAGAGAGAGAGAGAGAGAGAGAGAGAGAGAGAGAGAGA
>JAPQRQ010000009.1:23157956-23169170 GCA_037367365.1 Apogon talboti
AGTTTGACATCTGTGATAGAGACTGTATCAGAAAAATGATTATTCGGAGGATTGTGCAACTTTGTTTTTTGTTTTTTTTAGAGGAATCCAACTTTTTTGTGCAGCCACTCTGAAAATATCTGAACTGTCGCAGGAAGTGTTGGTGTTGTTCGTTTTCTGGGGCAGTACTCGTCACTTGGTAACAGGGAAAAATGTCGGAGAAGCTTGTTCTGGCTGCGTCTGCG
Source organism: Apogon talboti (assembly GCA_037367365.1). Lineage (NCBI taxonomy): Eukaryota > Metazoa > Chordata > Actinopteri > Kurtiformes > Apogonidae > Apogon > Apogon talboti. The sequence goes on from JAPQRQ010000009.1 coordinate 23,158,181, forward strand.
AGGTTTATTATAGTCCTGGAACCAGGCTCGGATGGAAATGTGAAACAAATAGATACAAAGAGTAGTGGGGTGTTGGGAGTCTATCATACAACAGTGGTCAGAGTGGTGATATGTTCTCTGAATCAAAACCATCACCATTGTTTTTTCACCTGTATAAAAATACTATATGGACACAGGCCTATAGCTCCATTGTCTGTTTCTGTGTGTTCTATGGCTGACGTCCAACCGGCCCACCTCCCAGACTTACATTTAGCAATTCCTACTTTTGATTCCACACAATATTTTTTTGTCAGGACAGTCTAGTTGGGAAAGTAACCAAGTAGTGGCATATGATAATGAAATACATCGGAGACTCTCTGGATGGTACTGTATTAGGAAGGAAGCATTGATTGGAATAAGCTCTTGAGAACTAATTGCTCAATACAGGAGATTGAATAGTCTGGTTCTAAATGCATTTCCCATTGATAAACATTATGTCGTACAAGTATCATAACTCAGCCATTGGTCCAAGATGGAGGATGGACTCAGTGTGTCTCAATGAAATTGGTTGAATTGAGTAAATACGTTTGCCAAACCTACAAAACATAGCAACTGATTCATGTATTTTCCTAAAGGAGGCAAAAGCAGATCGTTTAGCAAGCTTATTCTCCAATTTACTCATGTCTATTATGTCTTTATGGAATGAAGCTGCAGGTGTATAAACCAGTGTATGACCTGCAGTAGATCGAGGTCAGCACCAATACCTTTTGGAGACGGACTGGACCGACGTTCCAACAAATCCATATCATGTAAAGAATACACTTTCACAACCAACACATAAGGTAACGCAAGTTTACAACTGAACTTATTGTTGCTGCTTCACCTTCATAACAGATTAAAGCCTCTGTGTCTGCTACGTCCAGTATTATCCAGTGTCCACAGGTTGGACAACACGCACTATGGTTTGTCTGAGATATTTTGCAAAATGAAGGTCATGTTTACTTCTAAAACATTGGAATAAAATATGTTGTAGTGTGAACAGAGTCTTAATAGTGACAGAAATGTTAGGCTTATTACCCTGTATTCACTCAGGAAGAGGGAAAAATATATGAATAGAATAGAATAGAATAGCCTTTTGTGTACAACGAAATTATTAGTGCTACTCCAGTCAGTGCAACAATATGAATATAAAACACCAATACTTCAGAAAATAACAATAGAGCGAATAGAAAATTACAAAAAGTAAAAATAAGATAAGAAAATAGAATATAAAATGTTACAAAGTAAGATAAGAATAGAGTTAAGTAGAATAAAAAATAAAAACAGACAATTTTTACCATATTAACAGTATGTGACAGTATGTATATCTATGAGCAATATTAACAATCTTAACTGTATATATGACTTTAAATAAATATCTGTGAACAGGGCATATGAGAGGGCTAAAACCACTGTCTTTAACAATTAGTGTATACTTTAAAAGCAATTTCTGAGACATTATTTTATTTTGGCCAAAACTTTAGACTAAGAAGAGCTGAACTCCTATAACTGCATCAAATTTAACCCAATCTCCATTTTACATTCTTTTAGGAAAGTCATTTGGCTTATTGTGTGACAATAAGTTTTCCTCAGTGTTTACAGAAATGACTATCTGACTACCATCATTATTCTGTCCTGTAATGATGTGCACATCTTAACAGGGAGGACTGGTTTCCCATCAGCCTTGGCGTCTGCATCCAGAGCAGGGTACATATACCCGCTCTGGATGCTCGATCCAGATGCTCCCCTCTGCTCCTCTGTGGCTTTAGTCGGTTTTTAATGAGCTGCGTAAACTACCCACACATAAATGAGGCTTTGAGGAGCCCACATGTTTCATATCAAGGACAGGACTAATTGAGGCCAACTAAGCAGCATGTGGGGTGGCCATTTGTATTGTTTGTGTGTATCTGTGTGGGCTATAATCAATGTTCACACACAGACACACACTGGAAAATCACCCATACATGTTATAATAAAAAAAAAACAGACTTTCACTTTACTTTTGTTCAGCACTGGGGGTTGTATCCTAGATGTTCACCATGAGTATACATGTGTTAGTTTGCTGATTTGCAGTTCTGCCTATCACACTATTAAGTTTTAGATGTTTCTTTATAGTAGAACATTAACACATACTTTACTTTTAGGGATTTAACTGCACTTGAACCTTGTTGCAATTAGGGTTGTACGAAAATATCGGTTCTGTGATATATCGCAATATTAACAAGTATCGATATTAAACAGTATTGTATCGATATTTTTACGCATCTATTCATGCAGACATGGCAGAGGTTCATTTTTGTTTTGTTTTGTTTTTTTTGTGTATGTTTTTTGGGAATCCCGCCAGCTCTTTTATTTATATATTCTCATGGGTATTGCGTTCCGTTGTTTGGACTAAAAAAGTAGTATTGTGATATTGCATTATTTTCACAACTAATAGAATATGAACATTTGAGCGTGATCTTAAACTGTAATGTCTATAAAACTTAATTTTATTTATTTCTTTATTTTTTGTACTGGTAAAGCCAGATGTTAAAGCTTTATCTGTAAAAAAAAAAATTAAGTTTTTACAGAGGAATGTTTTGTGATATAGCATTACATCCTGTTCTGATCAAATAAAAATATGTTTAGTATTTGTGCATATCTGGTGTAATTAAAAAATTCCAGGAAATAATCTTTTAAAAAAAGAAACAAAAAAAATATCGCCCTGTTAACAGTATTGTGATATATCGCGATATATTGTATTACGATCCTAGTATTGTGATAAGTATCGTGTTGCCAGATCCAATATACACCCTTAGTTGCAATTCTATAGTCTTACCTTTTATGAGAAATTAATGGAAAACAGCAGCAGTTTAAACTATAGGACAAAATATGCTTGAAATACTAAACATTCAACTGAAGAAACTACATTTGTAAAGGGTCAGCTATTGATATATTTAAAAAACTGTGGCTTATGCTGCAGATACTCACAGTTGGAGGTATTTTAATCCTTCTATCCTGTTTATTTTCCTCACATTTTGGAACAGCACTTCTATTTAGCGCATATAAATAACCTTACTGGCATCAATAAATGGTTCATTAATCCCTAATTCATATTTCATTAAGCAAGGTTGGTTTTTGTAGGTTTAGGAAGAAGCAACATTTTTTGTCAGACACACATCACGTCCTCTTTTACCCAAGACACTGAGACATACAATTAAAAATTATGATGATTTCCATTCTGAGGCTGTGGGATTTATTAATAATTTCTTATGATAAATAACACTGTCTTCACCATTTATCATTTAAAGTCTCTAAATAAATGACTGAGATCCTCTTTTTATTGTAGTAATTTAGATGTTTGTGGCCTGAATACAGTTTGTCCTTGTGTTTTTTAGGTCAATTAGACACCAGACTGTTTTAGAAGAACATTTCTGATTTGGCCTCAGGTTTCTACTACGATATCCACTCACCAAAACCAACTAAAACAAATACACCTTCATCCCTTCAGCAATTACTCAATCAAGTTTATCATGTGTCATCTTTTCATTTTTTTTTATTATTTTATCCTAACACTGGACTTTACCTGGCTTTTAGTTGTATTTCTTATAATTATTATATTATTGTATTGAATGTTACATACATTACATGGATAAAAATAGATAGATCCAATAGATTACAAGTATTATCATGAAGTTTAAAGACTGATTTTTCTTGCAGAGAGTTGAAGAAGTTGTGGTTTAAAAGCATTATTTATGGACAGAACATGACAAAATTCTCAGAAAACTACAGGTAGAACATGTACAACGGTTGTAATTCATCCGTCCATCCATTTCCTGAAGTGCTTGGACCTTGTGAGGGTCGTGGGGTTGCTGGAGCCGATCCCAGCTAACAACGGGTGAAGGCGGGGTACATTCTGGACGAGCCGCCAGTTCATCACAGGACATTATGGCTGTGAGGCAGCAGCACTAACCACCGCACCACCATGCCGCTCACACAATTATGATCTTAGAAGAGTTTTATATGATGATGTAAACAAAATAAATGTTTGATCACTGGTCGACAGAAGAAGATATTTATTTACTGTACATGTCACGTGATTACAGCCCTAAAATATTTATTTCCATTCAAAATTCTTTATTTGTCCCTAATTTGAGACACAGACTAGTACAGAATCCAAGAAACCACATATAACTGTACATCAGGACGTTTTATATGAAATGAGATGGTCAAGTATTATACAAATATAACTGTAAGTGTTGTAATGGTATTTGGATGGCATTGGCCCTTAAGTGCAAAACAGCTGCAAGTGCAAAATTTAGTGCAACAAAAGCAAGGAGGTAAAAATACTAGTAATAAAAAAATTGGGATGTAAAAGTAACGTTGTGTATATAACTACATTAAAACTTGCGGTGTTCAGCATGATCAAAGTGCATATTATTGTGCAGTATGTACTGGTATATACCAGTTTGTAGTATAATTATTGCATAGTATAATATATAAATGTACATAATTCATTCGGTTTTATTTTGGTGATAGTTTCAGCCATTCCAACACCGCCTGAAATCTGTAAAGTCACTTTGTAGTTTGTCGTCGTTCTGTTTTAACAACCCTCCTGGAGACACAAACATGCAGCGCTGGCAAAGACCACACATAGTCATCACACAAAGCGACTTTAGCCTTGAGACAATTTTCTGACGACAAGCCCCTAATTATAGAAGCCAACGGAGCTGCACATAAGCAGCGTTCGTCCTCAGTCGGGATGGACCTGCTGATAGGCCGCGTGTGTTTGCTCCGAAACGCTGAAGCTCTGCCATATGCTGTCAGTGTTCATCGCCGTCCTGGAGCATGAGCGGCGGTCAGCGGCCAGAAACCTTATCTGGGGTTCAGTCGCACGCGAAGGCTGTGCTGACAGAGCGCCGTGGGAATCCGTCTGCGGAATAATGTGGACGCTTTAGGGGCTCTGGGCGAGGACAAGCAGTGTAGAAACCGCTATTAGTCACTTTTACACAACTACATAAGAATAGTTCTTATTTAAAATTACATATAAATAGTTTTAGAGTTAAAATTCTTACTTCAGAGAAAATATAACACTGTAGAAAACATCTTTAATAAGTTGCTGTAGCCATTTTTGATAATAAACATATATTTTCTCTCATATCCAAACAATGCTACTGTAGGATTATATTAAAATATACAACACATATAACTACTGCTTTACTAAGGGGACATGACATCATCTGAAAACTGCTGGTATACATCACTTGTACTTATCTGAAGCCTACACAATTAAGCTTTAACTCTGCGAACACCTTCCTTCCATATTAACGAGTCAAAATTTCCATCAAATCCGAGGCCTTTGGGATCTCCTCGGCGCGGGGACGTTTTTGTCTTTGTGTCTCCAGTGAAATTGATGAGCAGACAGCTGCAGTGGACTCAGCCTTCAATGCGCTCAGAGTAGCATTAATGGCGGCTCACTTTTATTGGACTGCGCTAAATTGAACCACAGTTTTATACATTTCCCTGTCAGTGAGTCTAATGCGTGCTGATGTGTGTGTTTATTTCCTGGGGATTCGGTGTTGCTGTGCTGTGAAGTAACAGCTGCTGGGATAATGATGTGTGAGGAGTGAAGCAATGTGACAATGGAGCTGGAGGAATGTCGCAGGCATCCGGAGCAGACTGTTTGCCTCTCCCCTGTGTGCTGTTCCACCCAGCGCCGGCTCGAGTGGGCCGCTCGCCGCACTAGTGTGTGGGGTGTGGGTGTTTTTCGGAGGTTGCAGATGGTCTTTTGAAGTCTGTTAGATCAATTACGGCGACTGATGTGTGTGTTTTCGGCTCTAAACCTGAAGCCGGACCGCGGAGCTTTGTAGAAATAAAGCGTTTGCCAGTGTGAGCAGGTAATGACCGGGCCGGTTTCATGTACGCTACTCAAATGGAGAGTTCATTACAGGACACTTTTTGTTGGGAAATGAGCTTTGACGATAGCAGGTGGTGTGCCGCCTACTCACAAAACACACACAAGCGTAAAAGACATCAAAATGTGACAGAGGTACATGTTTATCTCTCAAACTAAGCATCCGGCATGTCCTAATATGGGTAACACTGGTCTGCAATATTTTAGAAATTATCTTCTTCGGAGATTAAATGTGCTAAAAGTTACGTATTTTAATCAGATTAATTGGAAAACAAATGACAACAGTGCTGGTTTGCTGATGTTTTCAAGGTATATGATAAAGTGTTATTACACGTACTGTATATATTGGTTTATGTACATTTATACAATAGATGTATAAATCTTCCACTAGATAGAACCTGTAAAGTGAATGTGTTGTAATGTGTAGCCACTTTTACACAGAGATCCCGGAAAAAAGGTGAGATGGTGATCCCACCTTTTTTCCACCATTGACCGATGTACACAGGAGTAACAGAGGTGAGACAGGCTGGACGTCTACACAGCGGACCTACGATCCGGAATCAAAGTGGCAGTGACGCAGCGTATAGTGTGACGTATAAGTTGCACATCAGATATACCAAGAGCATAGCAGTGTTGGCTCTCAAAACAACCACACTGTTCCACAAATGTTAGCATGGATAGAGTCCTCCGCCCGAAGTGACACCAGCTCGTGGATCTCGGCGTCTCCCCAGTTGGACATCTTTCTGGTCGTGTTGATATGTTTGTTTACTGTACACGGCCTGCACTCATTTTTAAATCCCCCCAGTGCGGGGGTCGCACATGCGATACGTGATCAAAACGTCGCACCTTGGTTACGGAATGAGAGATGTTCCTTTTAAATAGTGTTCCAGAATCATTGTTCCACCTTTATCACAGTTCTGTTACTACCTCTAGAGGCGTTACAGAGGTGGGACCAAATGATCCCACTATTTCGTTTACACAGACGTCCTTCCAGAATAAAGGTGAAATATTCCTGGAACAAAAGTGCTGTTTACTGTTTTGAAGTACATTTGGTAAAACACATTCTCTCATTAATTCTTGAATTTCACATTTTGACCCAAGATTGTATCTTGGAAACTTCACCCAACCAGCATTTTTGACTTGATTTTTCTTTATCAGTGATTCACACATGGTAAAATTTCATTACTTTTATTCTGGAAGCATTTTACTTGTAGACCAGTGGAATTAAAGTTAGTTAAACTGTTTCCGAAGTTGGAAACCTAACTTGATATACAGTACCTGAACGACTGAAAATATCGGACAACATGTTCTGTCAGTCTCAACACGACTTGATCGTCTGCAGATGCTTCCTGTCACTGTAGTCCAAATCACTCCTTCAGCTGTTCAGAATCCTCATCCATATTATATGTGTGCATTTTCATCTGAGTGACTGCAGTAAGAGCAGTGGGCTGTGTTGTACAGACAGATTTGTCAAGACCAGAGTTTCACATATATTGGTGTATTTTGAGAACTGACTGATTTTTCAAACTACAATACAAAACACTTACTAGAGTTAGGTCTGCAATTGTTGTTTCATAACTAAATAATCTGCAAATTAACCATCTGATGTGTTACTAGTTACAGTAAATATATAGTTGGAAAAGAATTGTATTAATGGCTAAGAATTAAGTCTAAGATTAAGATTTTAGTTTGTTTTACTAAAGTTTTCCTGACTATAAGTTAAAGTTAGACAGAAAATCATCACATTTGAGAAAAAAATGCACTGCACAGACTTGTACAAAAGTAAACTGAGTAAACTATCTCAGTGTAATCCCAGTCTTAGCTGTAACACAGTGTAAACTGAATACAACTGGTATTTTTGGAATTCATGTTGCCCACAAGTCAAAATTTGTTTAGAAGATGCTTTTATGATCCACTGTGGGATTATTTGGAGTATTGTTTATACAGCTGCTGGAAGTGTGTTTCCAATCTGCTGTGTGTTGTAAAGGAGGAGGAAGAGGAGGAGGAGGAGGAAGAGGAGGAGGAAGCTCCAAACTGCCTTTAAAATCTCAGTGAACTTGAATAGAACCGTGGGCCGTCTCCCTCTGGGACACAGACTATTCTCGTCCTTCCGTCCTCCCGCGTTCATCCACCTCTTCCATCATATATTGTGCGACCCTACCTAGCGCTGTGTGTGTTTGTGTGGGTGATAGTGATGTATAATTCACCGCTGACCTTCATCGCGGTGGCTACCTGGACGGGACGCCGGGTCAACCGGTCGACCGCAACAGATGAAGTCGGCTGAAGGTCGGCGTGGACATATGTGGTGGGATGAAGCCGTGGGTCAGCCCTTTGAAGCGGCGCCCTCCTCCGCAGTCGGGCTCATGGCGTTTAAAGGGGAAAGGTTGGGGTTCGGGGTTCGGGGTTCAGGGTCTTTGCCGTGTTGTCTTTAAAAGAGTGAACGAGGTGATCCAAATGTCAAAGCACATGGAATCCACCAACATCAAACTATTGCTATTGTATGATTTACCACATATTGTTTTGACCTTCGACTGCATTAAATCAACATGGTAATGAACATAAAGTGGAACAGCGGGAAACAGTAAACAATAAGTCCACCTACGAAGTGTGTGTAGGTGGAACTGGACGCCTACATGTTGTTATTTTAGAGCAGGATGGAGGAAGAACCGCTCATTATGTTCTGGATTACTGGTTCTATATCTTATGATGTTATTCTGATATTAGATTAGATCAGATTAGATTAGACTAGACTAGATTAGACTAGATTAGACTTTATTGATCCCACAATAGGGAAATTCAACAGTCAAGGTAGCAACAGAATAAAGTGCAAGAAAGAAAGTGCACATGCATAAAGATAGTGCAAAAAAACAAGATGGTAAAAAAAAAATCTAACAATAAAAACTAATAGTAATAAAAATAATACAGACTATAAACATATTTACAACATAGAGGAATTGCAAGAATGTCAGATAGTACACATGAGACATACAGGACAGAGTTACACAGTTGTGTTGTACATATATATTATATATAGATATAGATATATTGCTAATAATCTCGTAGCCAAAGATGAAAATAATTGCCTTATTGTGATTTGTTTATTTATTTATTTGCAGTTATAATTCATTAACTGCTGAATATCACATGTAGCTTTTTTTTAAATTTTATTTTATTTATTTATTTATTTTTGATAAAAAATTCCACATCACTAGCCGAATCTTGCTTGCGTATCCGAATCCTGATATTTATTCCCCTGTGTCCTGAGGTCAGGACATGGCTAGCAGAGCTTAGCATAAACACTGAGCGCAGAGGGAAACCGCTGACCTGGTTTAGTCCGAGATAAAGGAAAATAGAGGTGGTCTGCACTATGAATTTTGCACACTCTTGAGCATTTGTTGTAGTGGGAGACATTTTTTTTTTTTTTTAGCATCTGATGAATGACAACATTTAAGGTACGAGACAGAAAATTGCTGAACATAAATGAGTGTTTATTCAAGACTATTGTGTCTGCATCGGCCTTGTTTATGTAGATGTATTCTGTGCTCTGTGTGCACTTTAAATAAATAAAAAGAGCGAGTGGGTGCATAATTCTTCAGCAGCCACATTGACAAGGCTACAAGAAAACAAAATGCAGACAATAATGTAGCCCATATCATTTTCCTTAAAAGATGACATTTAATCAACCTACGTAAACACCTTAACACCTCACTTTTTGTTGTAGTAATCTGTTGAAATGTTTCATATATTTGTCAAGTAAAAGCAGTTTCAGCCTGACATAAAACTAAATATTCACTCTCCAGATGTTTTTATAACGGCTGGAAGGATTATTACAGGAACTGTATTTATTAGCATTAACCCCTTGAGATGTAAAGTCCTGTTTTTGATGAACAAAATCCGAGAAAACAAACAAAAATATATACATACATTTAAAAATACCAAACTGTCCGGCAATAAATAACTCATAGTGTGAGTGGATCGCCAACTGCAGTCTAGCGTAAGTATAAAATATGCACATCGTAATAAATTCATTAGTAATAGAAATGCTTTTGCTTGAATGTACAAATCGATGAGATGGATCTAATATCAACAGATTGGTTATTCCAGTCTGCAGGGATTTAAACATGAAAGCAGGCGTATTTACTGGTTGTTCATGCCGTTCTAGTTGAATGTCTCAGAAACACCTTGAGTGAATTTCTTCAGATTTGGCCCAAATGTTCAGTTGGACTTGAGAATTAATTGAGTAGACTTCACCAAACATGTTACTGGCCTTAAACTGCAAATATTAACATGATAGTTGTTACAGAACTGAGTCATGGGATGATATTTATATGTAAAAGGTGCGTAGGTCGTCTGCATGTCAACTTCACATTATAGTGTTTAGCAAAACTATATTTCTGGCTATTATTCAACTCCATTCTCTTTTGCAAAAATGGACATTGATACACTTTACACACCAAAAAACACACCTAATATCTTCCAAGTCTTCACTCTACATTGTATCTGGACAAGCATGTATGTAAAGTGCATCATGGCGGAGGCAGAGGTATACTACTGTGAGGCGGTAATCCTAGTTAACTTATCGACCTTGTGTGGTTAACCTTTATACAAACAGCAGTGTAAACATTAGGGGAAGCGGGCTAAAAGGTAGGGTCATAAAGCCGGGTCAGATGCTACACTGTTGACCTGATCCCATCCATCACTGGCATCGGTTTATCCTGCATCACTGTTTCAGTCAGACCCTGTGAAGCTAAGTGGTGTTCAGACAGCTTTTACTCATGCTTTGGTTATTTATCTTCACTACAAGGGACAGGACTTGATAAGAATTTTGCGATTTTGGTTTTATTATTGATTCGATTTCCCTATTGATTCTAATTGGATTAGGGAATAAACTATAGTAAAAATGGTTTTGTTTGCATTAGATCTTTAAAATATGCAGATATATGCACCAACATTTTGTATTGGATTCAAACAAACAAAGCAGAGAGCTACCTGCTGCAAACAGTGAAATGGATAGATAGATAGATAGATAGATAGATAGATAGATAGATAGATAGATAGATAGATAGATAGATAGATAGA
>JAPQRQ010000009.1:23178007-23189892 GCA_037367365.1 Apogon talboti
AGAATAGAATAGAATAGAATAGAATAGAATAGAATAGAATAGAATAGAATAGAATAGAATAGGCTTTATTATCATTAGCCTACACAGGTTGTGCACCAAAATTGCAGGTGGTCTCTGCCACAGACAGTGCACTATACAAGTAATATACAACACAATAAAATACAGACATATATTTGAAAAATATATAAAATAGTGTGCAATAGAAATATGTGCAAATTAGAGATATACAGTGTAACAAGGTAAAAAAGTAGTAAATGTGCAAATTTAACAATGTAAACATACATTTGCCAGTTATAAGGCTGTCATTGTGTGTGTCATGTTCACCACAGTTTTATTCCAATGTAACCGGCTCATGTCACATTAAATGTTAACTTTACTAAAGGGGATATGATGCCATTATCATACTATGTTCTTTATTTAATCTTAATCTTAATATACAGTACTAACAGGAGAAGCAGCTTAATACCAATAACAGAGTCTATTTTAACCAGATCTAATGTAGTCAAAATGTTCGACCTTCACTGCTCTGTGTATCCAAAGCTCCAGGATTGCTCATATATAAACTGTTGGCCACTTACTGATGATAGTGAAATTCTGAAGAATAGATTTGTGATTTTAAACGAAGTGAAGCATTTCTGCACTGACTAGTGGGACAGGAAATGGAAAATGAGAATGCCCTAAAGGTGAGCAATCATTTTCCACCCTTAAAATCTTCATTATCCACCTAGGTTCCTTTAATTCTACCCACTCAGAATCAAATGACGTATGGTCGATGACACTGGAAAACAGACAACTGTTGAGATAATGACATGCAAATAGTAACACAACCACGAGCATCAGTTGGGCTGGTATCAGCGTTGGTCCGCAGAGGTTCGGTAACATCTTCTAACTGGACAGACGGTCAGCGGGGACATCCCATGTGCCCCAGCTGCATTCTCTAGTATCCAATTAAAGACCAGTCGGGGGCTTTGAAGGTCCTGGAAGCAGAGAAATACTCTGTCTGCTTCAAGGGTATTTGCAGGTGGGCAAATCCACGGGGGGGAGGGCTGTTCGGTTCCACAGAGAACCACGCTCACACACAGTCACCCCTGGTCACTTAGAAAGCACTGTTCCATGAAGAAGCACCTCATGCAGGACCGAAAGGTTTTGTAGATCTGTCTTCCTGCCACAGCAGCATCCATCACAGCAGCCCACAGGTTACAGGCTGCCATCTGTGTGATGAGGAGGAGGATGTGATGGAAGACAGACAAGGAGCTGCGCTTTTTTTTTTTTTTAAACTTGCCTTAGCACCTCAGTGAGCTGCAGCTCCCACACTGTCAATCAGAGTCAAAGCTAAACTCAGTCAACCAGGAGTGTGATCAGGCGGGGATTAGCGGACAGGTGTAGCCCCGGTGCACCGCTCTGTGAAACATATCCATCCCAAAGCTTTTTTTCTTTTTTTTTTGGGCAAAAAGTTTTCTGGAGAGGACAGGATCGGCTCTTTCCTGAGGCTATTTATCAAACACATGATGCGTCTTTTCATTATCAGCTTTGTGTTTTACCTGCTTGTATGACACAAAATACTTTTTAATGAATAATTGACAGGTTGGCAGTGATTCTAAGTAAACCTTGATCACATGTCACCTCAAATAGTCGCCCAGACCTTTATTTCTCAGAGCTGCAGGACGTACCAGGCCTTTATTTCTGATGTCCTCCTTTTAATAAGTAGAAATGGTTGGATTTAGTACAATTATTGCTTTCATTTACTTCAGTTTGTGACGTTAAAGTGAATGCATTGCACTTTTGCACAAATGCAACACTTTCTTAACTTTGAAATAAATGCTATTATATATTCTACCCACATAGCATATATAATGCTATGTGGGTAGAAACCATTCATTGTATCAGCTTTTGTTGTATAAGTGCTGTGTTCCTGACGCACTCATAAGTTTCTACAACTGAGAGTTTTTCTGAAAAAATAACACACGTGCAGTGATGGAGATGGGGCAGTAACACTTCTGATCTAGAACAACAACAAGTTGAAAACAGCCACATTTTATTGCTGAATGTATTAAATTAAACATTGTAAAGCACCTAAACAGAAACAGTAGAGTTGTGGCCAAAAGTTTTGGGAATGACATACATTTGCTTAAATGTTATTTATTTGTCAACAATCATCTTTGAAACCTTTATAATTCCTCTAATTGTTCTTCATCCTACCTCAGAAACATATGGAATGTATTTATATTATTTACTTACTTGTCATTCCCAAAACTTTTGGCCACAAATATAGATGAGTTTAGTTTATCGGAAACATTCAAAATCAACATTTTTGAGGATTTGTGGTTTTTATTAGACAGGAAGGAGGTTAATAATTGTGAATGTCTGACAAAGTGGAGTAAAAAGTACAGTATTTGGCTCTGAAATGTAGTGATATAGGAAATACTGTAGTTGAACCTAACGTAAGTGCAGAACTTTGTAAAAGAACTGGGTAACATCAAACCTCTGCAGGGTGGAGTTTTATTCATCAGTTCAGTTATACATGGACACAGTGAGTAAATGACTGCGCATCCCTTTGGGTGTGCCATTTCCAGTCCATCAGAGTTTTCTACACATCCATCAATATAAGCAAATGATTCTGTGCTCAGATGGCCTCGGAGCTCAAACGGAAAGAAGAGATGATGTATGTGAGGAGGAGGAGGAGGAGGAGGAGGAGGAGGGTGTGTCAGAGTATGAAGATAAAGCTGAATTTTAACAAGAGGATCTGCCTCCAAAACCGCCTTTGCCTTTAGGGTTGTTTGACTCTGCTCTCAGAATGATTAAGATAAGGCATAACCGTGACTATTATTTTACCTGTCGCCTCAGTTTTGACATAGAGAAAAGCATCAGGCGGCGCCGGGTGAGTCACATTTGTTTTTCGCGGAGTGAAACTCTGCTGTTTGTTTGTCTGCTGCAGCGGAGGCTTTTCCCGTCACAAATCTGTTATCAAGTGGGTCCGCTGCCATCAGGAGGGTTCATTAACTGTCTGTGAGCAAACAGACCTGTATTTACGGAGGTTAATTTACTGTGTGTGAAAATCTTAAGGAGCGCAGCTGGGCCTCGTGACTGAATGATTTACCGGCGTCTCCGAGTTAAACCACCTCTAACACTGTCTAATTACAGTAACAGCAGTTATCCAGCCGTATACCGTGGACACATACTGAGACTTTAAACAACATTTACAGCCCCTCAGCAGAAGGAATGACATTATAGAAGAAGCACAGTTCAGTGAGCAATAGACAGTGAGTTGTTTTGTTATGGTTTTATTTCATTAAGCAAGCCATGGTGTGTTTTTTAAGGAATTTTGGACATTTTCATGCAAGCCATGGCCAGTAGTATATGTTTTTTCACACCATCTGTCCATTAAATTCCTTCTAGCGCAGTATCTCAGGAATATTTTTTGACATTTTCTTAAAATTTGGCACAAATGGGCACTTGGACTCAACAAATTGATTCTATTTTGTTGACAAGTGTGGCCACACAAAACACATTATTGGCTCTAACTCAAGAATTCATGCACGACTTATGATAAAATGTCACAGAAATGTGTCATAGAATAAAATGATGGAAAGATGACATTTTATATCCAAAAAGCCAAAGGTTACCATCACTGTGACATAATTTCTGGAAGAAAAACACTTGACAGTACATTATTTAATGTGACAATGCTTTAAAAGAAGATAATTTATAGACTATATAAAATCTAATAAATGCCTATGCTTTTATGCGCAACAGGAAGTGGGTGCTCTTATTGTGGTGGGGGCAGGATATTTGTGCTCATTCATCGTTATGGAGAGGTCATGGTTTTAAAAGCAAAGTCTTTTACTGAGTAACAGAGAAGAGTCTATAGAAAGAAAATTGTGACCATAATTTATTTTATCAGAGGCTCAATTGGTAACACTAATTATGGTTCTTTAATTTGCTCTGACAGCACAGACTTCATTTCCTGCTGAGATGAATGTAAAGGTTAAAGGTTAACCCACATGATTGTCCCCATGGGGAAATTCAGCCTCTGCATTTTACCCATCCTAATACACACACCATTAGCATTTGTATTAGCAATTAGCATTAGCAATTAGCACAACTCCAGACCTACTCCAGATCTTCACCCCCTGCAGGCCCTGACATCTGTATGAGCCAAAATGTGCAGCTTCTTTAGAGAAATATCCACATTTGAAGCTTTGTCTACAGTCACTACTTATAATTTTGTCTTCTAGTAATATCAGCCAAGTTCAGTTCAGTTTGATTTTTTATGGCACTGATCATAATACATAAATATCTCAAGGCAAAATTCAGATGAAGGCCTTTAAAGTAGTGTAGTAATGTATGACAGCTTTATTTTTCTAAGGATTTGTACGATAACAGAAGCACTTTAGATTCAATTTTAGATTTTTATAGGAAACCCATGAAGAGAAGTTAATATTGGAGGAATGTAATCTCTTTTGACAACAGTAACACTCGTGCTGCTGCATCTTGACTTAATCCATGCCTTTTTAGTGTAAAGTATTTGGACATCCAGCTATTTGGGAGTTACAACAGTCCAAATAAGAAGTAATAAATGCATGGACTAATGTTTTCTACATCATATGAAAACAGAAAGAATGTCTATGTTAAATTATCCAATACGCTTTATACCTTTTATAAGAGTCCTCAAGGAGACTTTATTGCCATTCTGTACAAGTTCAACATGCATGAAATGAAGAAAATTAGTCACTCGGGTTCTACATAAGAAAACCCTGATGTCAGATGTTGACTTTTCACTACTTTTACCCATTGGTTCAGTCATAATCATCTCCAAATGTATATATTACATGAGTCTGAGACATGGATGTAAACTGGAATTAAATGTTTGGCAGAAGGATTGGACCACAAGGCAGTAATTCTAGTTATTTCAGTTTGTGTGTTTTCACTTCATTCCTAGGTAAACTGATCCTGTGCGTTGTTTTTCTTGCATTAGCCTGGATGTTTCAGCCAAACCAGAGTGAAAGTCATCATGAAAAATGGACGTTATTTCTAAACATGGCCATAACCTGCTAAAAATACTCAGTCCATGCAGGTCCCGGAGATAAATTCGACAGTATTTATTAGGTTCATTCAGCTCTTTTGGTCTTATAATTATAGTACAATTATTAAAACTGTTTCTGTTCATTAAAAAAAAGGCTGCATGCTGAGTTTAGACTATCATGTGCTCTAGTTTTCTGAGTTTTATGTGAGTTGCTAAGAATACCTTGTGTTAAGTTGAGTCATTTACTGTGTGCAGCGTTTCATTTCCCTTGGCCTAAAAATGTCACTGAGTCTAAAAGTATTAGCTTCTGCTTTTTAAAAAAGTCACTTTGATTAATTTTAAATGGAAAAGTGTTATGAAAAAACGTTGCCCGTGACCCGTGATTTATCAGCGGGAGCTCGACCATAAAAGAAGCAAAATAGAAGCGCACAAGTCATGGAATAATTAGAAACATTTAACTTGTATGAAATATGAGGGTCGTTATGTGATGACCCATGTGATCCTGATGGGTCGTGTATTTGTTTTGTTTTTGTTTTTTTGTATTTTTTGTTTTTTTTACATAGCTCTTTCTCCCTTCTTCAGTGCCACCAAATACTGTGTTGATCAGGTGCAGGTGTGTGACTGGTGGAAGCTGACACTAATTGGCTGCTAGTGGGATATAAGCTGGTTGATGCTGATTCTCCACCCCTTCTTCTCATCCTATTTCCAATGGTCGAGGCCTGGTGGTCGTTTTGTTTGTTTGATGTGAGAGTTTCTGTGAAATGAGCGAGTTTTGTAAATATTGCAATTAGAGTAAGTAATCTAAAAGGCTGCAGGAAGGAGAAGCCCGTTTTGTTTGATCATACATTTGCTACATTTGTAGCCGCAGTAGCGAATAAGCACATTTCCAACTATTTCCAATTTCTTTTGACTAGGTCACACCACTTTTTTTGTTACTTTGTTGTGATGATTAGGTAAGGATAGGGTTGTGACATCATTTACTTTTTTGTTTTGGGCATTAATTCTCTCTTCTGAATAACAGATAAATTTCTACCTTGTTGTTAATTGCAACTTTAGTCTGGGTCTCACATTCTTGGGGATGGAATGAGTGGGGCACCTTTTAAATATGTTATGTTCAGGTTTTCGCTAGGCCAGGGACATGACATGTTTTGGGGGCTCGTCCGGGATATGAATCCGGGACCTCTCAATCTAATGGAGTTCTGTTGCAGAATGCAGTATCATTATTTTACCCAAAGAATCTCAATAACGCCGTCTTGCTCCCAGTGTCTTTGCAGGGTAGACGTGCAAAACTTTATCTGAGCAGACTGCAAACAATCTGCAGAAAGACAGGAAGGTTTAAGCTCAGATATGAAATCTGTATTGGTTTGGATCTGACCTTTGTCCACGCTCATATGCACAGCTCAGCTAACAGAGCTGTTCTGCACGCTCCACCAGAGCTATGGGATGCCGGGGTTACAGCTGGGTCAGGATAGATGGAGGATTTTCTTTTCGCAGTGGGGCTCGGGAATGTTAAAACGGGAAGAAATCTGAAATTTTGAGGGATGACTTTTGGAGTAATTTCATACTCTCCTCGCGTTGCCGGTGTTTCTGCTCGGAGAGAGAGGGGTGTGTGTGTGTGTGCACTGAGGCAGAAACCAACCTGTCAGGAAACAATAGTCCTTTTGACAAATGAGCTCTGACAACAGTTTACACACATGCACTCTTCCACACATATCACCTCCAGTCCATTCTCTTTCAGGTCTTGATATTTCGCAGAGTTACACACGCTTACATTTAACAGCTTTCAGAAAAACAACATATCTGTAACATCTCAAAACGTCTTTACCCCTGAAAAGTAAATAAGGTTACGTTTTTTTCTCTGTCTTCAAGGGGTGTGGGCTGCATCTTCATCGAGATGATCCAAGGAGTGGCTGCCTTTCCTGGGATGAAGGACATCCAGGATCAGCTGGAGAGGATATTCCTGGTGAGTTAGTGATGTTGAAGTATAGATGTGTGTGTGTGTGTGTGTGTGTATGTTCTGGCAGATACCGGAGTAAACGTCCTACCTGGCAGCCGACATCGGTGCTGGAGGAACCTTCTTTCATTCGACCTAATCTGAGTTGATTTTGGATGAAGTGGTGTGACCTTCGAGGAACTGATGCACTTGTTTCCAAACTCTGCATCACAAATTAAGAAAAAGTCGACTGATGAGTACATTTTTAGAAGTGATTGTGTAGTTAAATATCAGCATGTAGTAGTAAATTGGTCAGAAGCGGTGGTTTAAAAAGGATTCTTATTAAGATGTAGAAGTTTGTTGTGTTTGTGTTTGTATGAGCAGGAGTAGACTTG
Source organism: Apogon talboti (assembly GCA_037367365.1). Taxonomy (NCBI): domain Eukaryota; kingdom Metazoa; phylum Chordata; class Actinopteri; order Kurtiformes; family Apogonidae; genus Apogon; species Apogon talboti. Next base: position 23,185,359 of record JAPQRQ010000009.1, read on the forward strand.
AAGTGATATCACACACTGTGGTTCTACATGTACTATTTCATGTATATTTCATTAATTATGTAAATAATTGGTGTTAAATGCAGTTGGTCATCTTTTCGTGGTCAATTAGATATGTCCCATTTGGACGTTTAGAGGCTCCGAGGTGAACATGGAAACACTGTCATCTTCGGTAACATTGATTCACCAGTAAAACCCATGGAGTTGGATCAATGACAGTGGATGGAGACACTTGTTTTTACGTTCAGTGTTTCATATTTTTGCCAGAAAAGTAACTTTTCTTCAGTTTTCTCTGTTTCTGACATAACCCTCAACTTTAATCTGAGATTTTCATGAAAATCTACAGGATCAGTAAATTCAATATGGGAACATACCTGATTTTCACTGAAAAAATACCAAACACAGCAGATAATATTATAATAAATGATGATAAATCACTTGAGAAAGTTTAAATAAAGAGAAAAAATCATTTGGGAACTGACATAAAAGTAGCGCTGGATTTTTATGGGTTAAATAAAATAATCGTCTTGTGTGGAAAGAGGCTGCGCTTCAAAACCAATTGCACCTTTCCAGGATATGACAGTAACGACACCACACAGTTACATAAATCAACACATCCGAACATTACTGAGGTGTCTGATTGTAGATAATGGAGACTGAGTGACAGGAAAAAGGACAAGAAGGATGTAAACTAGCTTTGAACGCTATCACATTGACAGCCTGGCATTGGAAGCTGTTGATAAACCTAAAGGTAGAAGGAACAGAAAGAGTTGGACACTGTTTTCCACACTCTTTACTTTTCACTCCGCTGACGGTCGTCTCATTTGATGACCGAGCACTAGTGCCGCCCATGTGTATTCTAAACATCTGTTGTCTGAATGTACTGAATGCGTTCTCTTTTCCTACTGGGATATCTCCAGCAGGATATCACAGCATGTCTCAGAGTGCCTATCATGTCAGGATGTGAGTAGCCGTTCTTCAATGGAGCCCTCTCAGGAGGAGATAAAAACTGCATTTGCAGCATAAATGCGGTTTGATCTCATCCTGAGTTTCCCCCTAGGATCTACGTGGACTAAAATCCTTAAGAAGCATCGCTCAAACCATTTCTAGAATGGAAAAAAATCAACCCTGCCTCTCACATGACAGGTGGACAATACAGCCACCATTAGGTAATTGCATAAATGTATGTATTTCTGCACTGAAATGTAGGATGGCATACATATTTTAATGTGAGCCAAGGTTTCAGGAATACTTTAATCTCCTGATCTGCCGTCTTTCCATACAGTTCATCCCCAATCTCTTAATTGAAGCGGAGTGTAGCAGGGCAGACGTAATGGATTTATATTCATAGGCTGGAAGCGGCTGAATAATTAATGCAGAAAATTACAGAGATGAGGGAAAGGCTTCGGTCAGGGAAGATGTCAAGTGTGGAGACAAAGCATTTTCACTGCTGTTTAGCCCATGGCCTAAAGGCTAAAGATATAGATCTGAGAATGGATGGATTTTAGATGAAGGGATGAGGAGAGGTGGAAGAAGCCCTGCAGGTAGGGGATCTCTCTCAAAGCGTGAAAACCTAGATGAAGGAGAGGGAGATGGAGAAAAATGCTTCTTATTGATTGTCTTTTTACGCCAGAAGGGAAAAGTGGGGCTTCCTGCACACATCTGTGAGACCCAGACACAAAGAGCCACAATGATAGGACGATAGAGGAAGGAGGCCCAACTGTGGGATGGCCGCCGGCCAGACTGACGAGGAGACTCAGCTGCACACGGCGCCCCACAGAGGATTCACAGTTGGGTCTGTTTTTCTCTGTCAGGGCTTTCATAGAGGTCTGCACAGAATCCAATACATATATACATACTGTACAAGAGAAAAGACCCTGAATGAGGAATGACTTAGAACCACAGATGTTTACAAGTACACAGGTACATCAATACATGTAAATAACTGATGTAAAATACAGATATGACCCATTTGGATGTTCAAAGGCTTCGTAATGAACATGGAAACACTGTCATCTTCTACAACACTGATTCACCAGTAAAACCCATGGAGTTGGATGAATGACAGTGGATGGAGACGCTTGTTTTTATGTTCAGTTATTGATATATTTGCTGAAAAAGTTGTTTTTTTCCTTCAGTTTTGTCTGTTTTGATATAATAAACTTTCAATTAACTCTGAGTTTTCACGAACATCTAAATTAATCATAGTAAATTAAATATAGGAAAATACATGATTTCCAGTAAATACAGAGATTAATGTCATAGTAAATGGTGATAAATCACTTAAGAAAGGTTAAATAGAGAGAACAATTCATTTGGGAACTGCCACAAAAGTAGCACCGTGTCTTTATGGGTTAAAGCAGCATGGCATTTCAATTTTGCAGAAAGTAATTGAAATATTACCTTTATTTAGTCATGAGCTAAAAGACACAATCAAATTTAAGTCAGTATAGAATCTGTTAAATGGTCTCCAGTTTGCCTTATTTTCATGCAGCCGAATGTGAAGCTTATATTTAACTCTTTGACATCATGAAAAGCCACATATTGTCTGTTTTAAGGCTATATTGTCCATATTGCTGCATTAAAAATGGATCCAATGACTACCTATGAATGAGACGACCTGACAGGAATTCTATTAAGATAAAATGTCAAATCATCAATGAACAAAAACATCTGTGAGGAAAATACTGACAGGCTGAACCTTTGCATTGCTATTTCCCATCCAAATCACAGTCAGTTTTGTACTGTTGCGGATTGGTCTGTCAGATGGACTGATGAATATGGAAATGTGGAGGTACGCTGCCTGTTATTGCAAAATTAGCCTAGCTGTCAGAGTTAGCCTAACGTTGACATTTCCATCGACTGCGCGTGCTTCGTCCGTTGTCAGGGTTCATATGCACGGCCTCGGCGTCAGGTCTGAAGGGCGCCATCGACAAGTTACGTGGAGTCAGAAGCATCTTAAAGGCCATGTTGTTTGAAGAGAGGAAGGGAAAGGTCAGCGTCCATCACAGAGTGGGAGGCGTCCTGCCAGGACTTGAGTCAGCAGACGGAATGTCATGGCGTGGACTGGAGTTTTCCTCCTGTTCAGCATCACAGAAACCATCAGTTGATACATTTGGGTGAAGTGACTCTTCAAATGGAAGCATTTCAGCTAAAACTTTTCACACGTTTCAATGACAACAGTGAAAGTTTTTATATGCGCTATAATGACTGTAATGTTCATATAGAGAAAATCTAAATAGAAGGGATGCAATATATTGAAGGGATGTGATTCTTTATCTGTTTACTGTACATATAATAGCAGAAGAACTGAAATAATCACGCATAAAGACTGTAGCCGCAGTAGCTAAAAAGGTCATTTCCATCCATTTCCAGTTTCTTTTGAATTGGATTAAATATTATTATATGTAGTTTTGGTATTCCAATCTATCCACATGCTTATTGTTTTTATGTGCACACATCTATATTATGATATTTTCTAACTTTCCTCCTTCAAAAAGAGTTTGGACATTCAGTCAAAATAACACTGCGTTTTATAATCTTCACATTCTGCGTCAGCTGATAGTTTACATTATAGCTCTGTTAGCTAAGCTCTGTTTTTAGACAGAAAACAGTCACAGTAAAACCACCAATCACCTCCGTAACCTGTACGTGTTGTGTTGTCCAGGCTTCCCACGGGGTCTTAACGGTCTTAAAAGTCTTGAATGTACAAATGTGCATTTAATACCTTAAAAAAGTCTTTAAAAGGTATTAAATTTGATATGGTCAGTCTTAACTTATGTTGCTGCAAACTGCCATAGATGTGTTTAAATGTGTCTGGGAAATAACTCAGTTCCACCTGTTCCAACCAGACAATTTATATTGAAATTACAAACCAATTATTGCTAACTTTACAGCCCCTGGTGAGAAATGACTCATATTGTTGGAGTAAATAAATCCATTTTCCTAAATTCTAGGAGTCATGAATTTTTGCCAGTATGGATGTGAAATAGGCATTAAATTCTGTTCTAAGCAGCCTTAAAAAGGTCTTAAAAAGTCTTAAATTTAACTTGTAGGAACCTGTAGGAACCCTGGTTGTCAATAGCTGCACTATAGATCTGTTTGGAATCATCCAAACAAGGTCAGAACTGTCACAGTTTAGTCTGAACTGTGGATCAACAAACAGCAACTTCGCAAAGACAATAATGTCCCATAATAACTTTATACCTTGATAAGCGTCAGAATCAAACATCCATGTAGAAGAAACGCTGCCATTTCATCATCAAACTCCATTCTTTTCATTTAGAGCTGTGTCCAGTGAGGCTTCTATTTGTATCACTTCTTTTCTTTGCCGTGTTGGACTGACAGGGTGACTCACTACTCCCTCTAGTGGTCACATACATGTACAGCGACATGTCGGCCTGTGGCTGTTATTACAATCACATCATACCTCTGTCATAACTCTTTATTCTGAACACTGTAGTAATAATAATAATAATAATAATGCATTAGATTTCTATAGCGCTTTTCAAGTCACCCAAAGCGCTTTACATTATTG
>JAPQRQ010000009.1:23229660-23242292 GCA_037367365.1 Apogon talboti
TGGAGGCTCATTTGATGAAACAACACATGCTTTGCTATTGAAATTGTCTACATTTTTAAGTTTGTCGACTAATTTTGTGGACAACTGTTTTTCATGATATTGAAAGATGGGGCTGTCCTGAATACCATTTTTAGGGCTTTGAAGCTTCTGTGAGAATTAAATCAGGGCAAATCGGGCTTAAAAAATAACAGTATTTGTCTGGCCTACCTAGGGTTTGACACAGGCCTCCAACTTGCTTGATCCACTTTGGGTTGTATGACAGGAAAACTAACACGTCCACACAACAGGACAACAGGAGGATTCTAGTTTTGCTCTTAGCTTTAGAAAATACCTGTTCAGAAATGGTTGATGAGGCATGAATTCAGAGGCTTTGTTGCACTTGCCAAACACAGATAATGGTCCATATTTTGTCTCTGGTCCTGGGTCAGGTTTTAGTTCGTCTTTTAGCAATTAGCACTTTTAGCTCTTTAGCACCGCCATCTCACGGCTTAAAGGTTCCATGTTTGATTCCCAGTCGGACCGGCACATTTCTGGGTTGAGTTTGATTGTTTTCTCCAGGGTTTTACCATCCATAAACAGGCGTACGTAGGTTAATTTTCCAGTCAATTCCCTGGATCATGGTGCTGATGAAGATCTGGAGTTGGTCCCAAGCACCTTCAATGGAAACTCACTGCTCCTAATGTGCTAATGCTAATGCTAGTATTGAGATGGACAAAATGCAGAGACTGAATTTCACTGTTCAGACAATAAAGTTAGTTAACCTACAAGATGTTTCCAGACACTGGGGTTTTTCACCAACTCACTGTCAGTTTGGTTGTAACTCGTTAAATGTGCAAAACCTGCAAACAGTAGCTAATAATAATGAGTGTTGATGCATAAATAATAATATGGGATGACTATTCCTTATTCCATGCGGGTTTTTGTGGTAAAATCTATGGGAATAGATCGAGAAAATGAAGCATGTAAAAAATGATTTAAATGAAGTGCCATTGTAACAGTAGAGGCATTTGGCTCAGTACTATTATTGGCAATCAGTGCTAAGCATGAAAAGCAAAAGCATAAGAAAATATCAACATAAAATTATGAATTTGTGTGTTATAAGGATGTGATACTAATGTTTTCCTGAAGTCCACCTGCATTTTATCTATTAAAAGGAAAAAATAATAAAATGAACTTAATGTTACTTGTGGAAAACCCCTGTCTTAACTAACCGACCTATTAACCAGGTACTATTAATAGTCCCATAATACCTGTGTAGCCAAATAGCCAAGTTATCTTTGGCCTCATACACCCTTTAAATAAATTCCTGGTGTAAAACCCAGAGGTGGAGTAGAACTTTGTTACCAAAGACATCTGGAACAGGTTTAATATCTAATGTCCGTTCATTCTGGGTTCTTGAAAGTGTCAGAAGGCACTCAAGGCCACTTTGAAACCCTGGAAAAGTCATCCAATCACAGAAGGACAAGAAAATATTGACAATTCTTATTGGCCAAAAGGGTGCCCTTGTTGCACCCTGAGATGATTATGTAATTCTCCAATGAGAGCACAGACTCAAAGGTGTATCACATGTATCTGACCAGTGTCTGACACCAAAAGTGAATATATTGATATAGAAATTAACTAAGTACAGTTCAAAATGACTTAAACAAATTTTGACATGAACTACAGGATGCAACAGGATGAGTATCATAATACGTCAAACATCTTTAAATTATTTGCTAAAATTAAAATGAGGCCTGACCCTGCTCTTATATCAAACTGTATCTGGTTGTGGTTTGTCGTCTCCTATTATTGACTTACCAATCATCAGTCAGAGCATCCATCTACCACCAATCTGTTTGACAGTTGCTATACAGATAAACTGAATTAATTGATTAATTTTCATCCAGACTGAATGACAAACTCCATGAATGCCATTAAAATGCTTTAGTATCTGTAAAAGTCTGCTTCAAACTGGCTGTTTCAGTCGGCAGATACAGTATAGTATCAACAGCAGCTTCCTATCCTAATCCGATATATTGAAATGGTAATCTGCGAGCCCCTTCTCCATTAGTACAGTTTCACCCACAGTCGAGTTTATCTTCAGTTTTGCAGAGGAGTTTCACTGAATGTTCCAGCTGTATGAGAAAGAGGCAAGACGAGGCCCTGATGGACTTCATTAACTTTATCTCAGCCTCTTTCTCTGCCTCTTTGCTGAGTGGCGTTGATGAGTTGAACAGAGATTTATCCTCCCTCTGTCTCTGTGCTGATAAGTCGAGTTGAGATCCCCATTGAGAGCCATGGGAGTGGCTGTCAGAGTGCTTGACTAGGGAGCCAACCATGAGAAGCCTACAGAACATGAGAGGCACTCTGAGTACTGCGAGCGTCGGGCCGGCGAGCTGTGCTGAATAACATCATGTTTATTTAATGCAGTGGATGCCTAATTACTGACTGAATTTGTTGCTCATCATTTATTTTCAGTCTCTTCTCCCCCCCCAGCGCTGCTCGGTTGGGCTGGTTCAGGAGTTCAGTGACTCCCAATACGAACACAGTCTCAGACACGCCTGCTGTTGAGACGTACGCACACATTCGCACGGTTTCCTTCCCGCTTTGATGAACACTTTTTCTTTCTCATGGTGACCCAGGCGCCAGAACGAGGCGATCTCAAAGAAGAAGGTGTGAGAGAAATGTATTTCCTCTTGAGTCAGCAAACCTTCGGCGTAATTAAAAGGCTTGGTTTTTTTATTTTTGTTGTCAGCAGCTCTGTGCATCGGAGAAAAAGTGAGATGGTTTCAGATGGAGGATTGAATGGAAAGATAGGTTCCTCTTTATTAAATCTAGATGAGGCATTAAATATGTGGAACTACAGCTTTACACAGTGTGGTTAAAGGAGTTCTATGTAGTATTGATACTTCAAACTTTCAACAGCAGGAGGACACACCTGGGACTAGCAATGAATCAACACTATGTATCCATTCACTGAATAAAGTATCAAGCTCATTGTTTACGCACATCTGTATTATGGTATCATCAAGTTTTTTTAAAGAAGATACTTATTTTAACAGTTGCTCAAAATAACACTGTGTCTTATAAGCTTTATGTGCTGCATCTGCTGATAGTTTACATTATAGCTCTGTTAGCTTAGCTCTGTTTTTAGACAGAAAGCAGCAACAGTAAAACCACAGATCACCTCAGTTTCCTGTACGGTTTGTGCTGTCAATAGCTGAACTAAAGATCGAAAAAAACAAGGTCAGAACTGTCAGTTTAGTCTGAACCGTGGATCAACAAACGGAAACTTAGCAAAGATAATAACATTACGTAATATAATATTTATACCTTCATAAGCCTCAGAATCAAACTCTGACATTTTGGCATCGAACTCCATCCTTTTCATTTAGAGCTGTGTCCAGTGGTGAAAACAGCTTCTATTTTGATCACTTTTTTTCTTTGACTCTAAAAGATGTTTAGCAGTTTTGATTGGTGGAAATAAATTCAGCTCATATCTTTACAATCTAATACATTTTCATCTTAAGCAGAACATCACTACTCTCTATTCTGAACGCTAATGATCATTTTCTATCTTTTTTTTGATATGTGAAAGTATAAATACTACATGTAGCCCTTCTTACAACATGTCTTATGTCATGTGTCTGTGTCTCAGGTTGGGCTACGTTGACCATGCTGAGGAGTTGGCCTCCAGGTTCCTCCAGTGCTTCCCAAAGAACCGGTTGTCCGCCCAGGCAGCACTGAACCATGAGTACTTCAGCAACCTTCCTCCTCGGCTCTGGGAGCTACAGGACAGTGAGTAGCCAAGCATAAATTTATTGCACCACTTAATGTCTCTGCTTGCACGTCTCAGAGTTAATGGTCTACTTTTTTACAGGTTAATTTAAAGTTGTCTGGCCAAAATGGCGGAAAATAATAAAGCATCTCAGTTTTCAGTGGAAAATGTTAACTGCTTCAACTAGAAACCTTGGCAAAATAAACAGCGAGTAAAATCTGCAAGCATCTGAACCCTAAAATTAATACCTCTTTAATTCATTTCTATTAAATCCTCATGTTTCATAGAGTCCTTGTCTTGGATGCACTGAGCCATTAAAGACCAACAAGGGAACAGTAAATTGCAGAGTCTGACCTGAACGTGACTAGTACACACTTCTGTTCCTTGTTGAACGATATTTTACTTCAGTTTTTCCAACCCTGCAATTACTGTATGTGTTATTAATGTACTGTATTATATATCCGGGTATGATAGTGAAGTTGGTGATGGTTTTAAGGGCCAGCAGAGCCTGCTCTGCTAGGCCTGTGAAAATTAAAACCATAATTTAATAGTTGAATGTATCACACAGTAACATATTAAGGAGGTTCATATGGTGCTGAGTAGGGATTTCCTATATTGTTTTTTTTTTTTTTAATCTGTATAGTAGTGTATAATTATAGCACACTTACACACTACAGTATATAACAGAGTTTATTAGAGGTCTCTGTAACATTTATATTTTTATATAAAGTGTCACATCATAGCATATACTAGTATATTGCATTAGGGTATATTATTACTGTATACAGCCGTGCATATTGAGTCATTATATTGGATTATAGTATTGAAAAGGTATAGAATGTGGAATCAGAGCACAACTGTAACAGAGTTCAAAACATGTTTAATTGGCTGCTTTGTTGTGATACGTATACACCAAATTTGACTCAATATTTTGCATTTTGCAACTTTTTGTACTGATTCAAACCATTTTCATGCTGTTAAAAATGTAAATAGTGAGGAAAAACTGCACCGACGCTAATAACAAATAATCAAACATGCAAATAATTCATGAAGAGAATCTCAGAAGGGCCAGAGAGGTTGTGTTTTGTTTTCTTAAGTTCCTATAGTTCAGAAACTGGGCCTCCTCTGTTGTTCATTCTGTTCTTTCTCTCTGTCCCTCTTGCTTTGACTCCTTCTCTGGTCTTTGTTTATTTCTGTTTTTCCAGCTCCCTCAGCTCCTCTGGATCATACACTATCCTCCTCATCACTGTCTCCTCTGTCTCTGTCTGTAAAGAAAGTGGTGAGCAGGAACCTGGGGTTGTTTTTGTTCATGCAGAGAAAGCCTGTCTTATTATGTGGATGCCGTTGGGACAGTAAACCCGGCCGGACCTCTGCCGGCCGCTGGAGCACGCTCGGTTTGATTTTCTATCTTCCTGACTTGTTATTTGCCCGCAGCATCAGCTCACTGAGGCACTCTTCAAATAAGAGGCCGGCTCTGATAACACACTACCTTAGATGTCCACGGCATCTATACGTAGCTCTGAACACATCTTAATTTTATAGTTTTTATAAATATGGCATCTTTCACTCTGAACGCATCTTAATTTAATAGATTTGTTAATATTAAAGCACACATCCTTGATGCATTATGGGTTTTAATTGTTGGGTTGTATTTTCTGGCTTAATATGCCAGTATTAGCCAGAAATATTTACTGTAGTCTTGAAATTAAGGCACACATTGTCCTACATTGCATCTATCTACATTGATTGATTGAATGTTTATTTAAAATATCAACATTTAAAACCAATACAACAGGGAAAATCAATATACAAAAGAAAATATATTCGAAAAGAAGCGTGATGAAGTTCAACTTATATAGCCCCGCCCCCTTACCTTATCTTTTTAGTGACCATAAATTCCCATGTCAGCTCCCATAAGTAAGCGGAACAAATCTTATACATATCAAAAGTAAACTCTGTCCATTTCATAACATTGTTACATATCAAAATAAAGTCAATACATGCAATACATGATATGATTCTTAACCCCTTAGTGCCTAATTGGATTTATAATTATGTAAAAAATACATATATATATTTATGTTGTAGCTGTCAAGCAGATGCTACATTAAGTGGACATTGTTAATTTGAATACAGCACATACATTAGCTATGTTGCAAATTAGTGACATTAGGCATAATTGTCATAATAGTAATTAAACAAATTTTCCATTCTCAGGTATGTAGGTTATTTTATTGACGCTAATGATATAATCTGAAAATAATCCAAAAATCAGTAGAATATCATGAAATGAAAAACACTGTTACACAAAACAGGGCCTTGAAATTGATCCATGGATGTCAGGGATCATAAATAACCAGGTAACATATCGTCGCTGTCAGGTGGAAACCTCTTATGTCCAAAACGGTTATTTTTCAGGAAACTAGATAGACGATGTATATTCTAAATAAGTGAATGGAGTTAAGAAATGTAGTCAAAAGCCGTGTTCAAGACTTTTCATTGGTTATATATTTCTAAAACCATCAGGCCAACTTGAAAACTGACCAATAGAATCGTTTTATAACAAAAACCAGATTTAAACATGGACTTACGAGTTTTCTGCCCGACAGCGATATATACATTTACAAAGAGTGTTAAACAGCAGCTCATGACAAAAACAGTGGAATATTGAGGCAAATTTGCAACAATAGTCGACAAGGGGTTAGAGTCCAAGCCTTAGCTGGAGCTTCACATGTTGGCAACATTTCAATTAATCCTACAGAACTGGGTTATTGCATCAAAGTATGCCAGAGATGACTGCATATCCATATTATTTGACAGGTTACACACACATACAGCACCAATCCCTTAAGCCTTTATTCATTAGTGGAGTGTAAAGCCTGCTCAGCAGACCTGAGAGCGCTGCCACTGACATGGTGGTAATTTTAATAGGAGAATTCCATTTTTAATTCCCCCCGATTAGGATTTTTCAGCATTATTAATCCTGTTATCAGCACCCAGCAGGTTGTCATGTGTGAAAAGAATCAGAAAGCGGCGGTCACTAACAGAGAGAGCGATGGCTCATTTTGATTTTTGTCATGCTCGCTCGCCCCTCGTCTCCCTCTCTTTGCTTTTACTCTGCCTTTATCCGTCTTCCTCTGTGATTCTCCCTCCTCGCCGTGAACATGTGACGTGCAGGAAAACTCAAAGCAGCAGAGCGGAGAATGGCAGCGAATTAAAATAGTTTCATAAAACGAGGACAGGAGTGGATAAACACCTAGCTAAATGGGACTTGTATCTCCTGTGTGTGTGTGTGTGTGTGTGTGTGTGCGTGCATATGTGTGTGTGGAATAGAAGTGTGGATATGCTTTGTGTACTTTTTTTTTTTTTGTGGGGGAAGGATGTGTCAAAATTATGCAGATGAGAAATGACTGCTAGATAAAGAACTGGCTAATTACTCCGGTGGTGAGCGTTTGGCTACAACTGCAGCATGGTAATCACATCCCCTCCACTGCTTCAGCTCTGAAAGTAACCCAATAATAAAAAAAAACAAATAAAATGTCATAGATGATAAAGTAATTGTGAACCTTTCAAGTGAAATGTCCCATGTTATCCCTGTAGAGATTAACAATATGTTTTGTATGGCCAGCTGTGTGCTCTATTGTCATGTGTATTGTGGATTTATTCAGACAATACCCAGACAGATTACTGGGAACAATGACAGAATTACTGAGACAATGGAGCTCCTGAGGTTACTGCTACTGTGCGGATTGGATTGTGACATTTTTAATTTGATTTCAGTAAGAGTATGTGGGCGTCTGGCAGTGCGAGACAAAGTGAAAGGGAAATTTTTTTAGAGGAAATAAAAGAAAGAATGAAAAAAACTGCTCTCCCTTGACTCTGATATGAATGTGGAAGTGAAACAAAAGGAAGTGTTTGGCCGGGGGAAAGATGTCCTCCAGTTCGCTCCTGCGTTCTTTTAATGTGAGACAAATGGTCATGCAGCTGTATAAAGGAAGAAAACGCCTTCATTAATGGAGTTACAAATAAAGGAGATTAAATAGACTCCACCAAACATAAGCTGAAACTTTCTTATAGGCAAAAGGATTATTGTCTTTGTCAGTTCAACTTTCAATTATATTCACGATTAGTTGATTAATTGCTTGGTGTAAAAATGTCTGAAACTGGGGACAACATGTTTCAAAGCTCAAGATATCTGAAGGAAACAATGGTATGGAGTTTACCGCCCCAGAGAAGGTGAAAAAAAACAGAAATATTAACATTTACAAACCAGTCAGAGCTATTGAACTCAAACCAGTTACAGTTTGTCCAAATAGTTGGCAGTTAATTTAGTAGCCAACAACTAATTGTGAATATTTATAATTGTACTGATGACGTTACAGACTACCAGGCCAAATTCATTTAGGAACATCTTGATTTTTGAAGGTCTGGACTGCAAAAATGAGCCTTTTTTTAATGAGATCCAGATGCATTTCAGTCTATATGAAAATAGATTTAAATGGATTTCAGAGTGTGTTGTTCAGAACATTACAACAACATCAAATCCAGAGTGACCACAGTGACACACCTGATCACTCATTACAAGTAAAAGTGCAAATCCATCTTAAATGTTTGATTGAGGAAACTGAAAGAAGCCAAATTAAGTCTGTTTTATTTATGGGTATTTTCCACAGCGTCTACCGACGGCACTGAACATCCTTTGGAAATGTTTCATACTCTGCGATAACAAACAGTATCATCTGCATAGAGTTAAAAAGATATGTTTTAATTCAGTTAAATATGTTAGTCATTATGAAACGAACAGAAATTATTCATCCACTTGATCATTCCTCTTCTCAGGAGGTAATACCAACTAAAATCATTGTGCTATCAGTGATTTTATAACCATTAACCAGAATAATTAATGCCACACGCAGGAAAAACAGAGGTTTTCATAAGATTAAGACAGAAAATGAGCAGAAACGCAGGTAATAAATCTAATTAAAAACAAAGTTCTGTAGATTTCTGATTCTCCACATTCATCAGTTGATAATGGTTAGTGCATAGACCTGCACTAACCATAGACCTATATATATATATATATATATATTTATGTATTTTTTTGGAGTGCCATAAAATTCTTGTACTGGGTAAATGTCGCAAGAGATCAGATCAATAATCAGCTTATTTCAGTGTTTCAAAGTTATTTATCTGAGAAAAAAAGGTACAATAATAAACAATAATAAAATTAACCCTTTAGGTGCTGCAGTTTTATATGTTTTTCATATTCAAAATTGATCCACCCTATATTGCGACTTTGGCAATAGAAATTAATAGTTCCGTAAATCTGTAATATTTAATAACTGACTTGCGCTAAAAATGTGAAACATCCTAGAAAATTTTCATTGAACTCAAAGTGTGCTGTTTTTTTTTCTTCTTTATTTTTGAGCATTACTTTATTTCTTGATGTACAAACACTAACAGAGTTGATTTAAAACGGAGAATAAAAGACCCCCCCCCTTTAGAACACCCTGAGCATTGATGTCATTGGTGGAGTCATGGAGGGACTTTCATGATTTTAAAGGACAATTATTGATCTAAAGGATGCACAGATCTTGTTTTTTACATCCTACATCCTTGCATCCTACCTTTTACTGAGTCTGTCATTAGAAAACAAAAAAAGAATGTAAAATAGAAAACGGTTTAGTGTGCGACACAACCTACCTTCTGGATTTTACTTCAGTTTTCTCAATATGCCTGGTAAGAGACGTGCTATCTCTGTACAAATCCTAGCTGTGAATACCTTAACCTGTCACCAGTATTTCTGTACAAGTATCCTATAGCGCTGCTGTGGTTTCAGATACCTGCTCCATCTCCCAGGCTTCCCTTCAAGATCAATGTATAAATGCATCTGAGGATGTATCTGTCAGATCCCAACTAATACCCTGTGTGGAGGTTTTCAGAGCAAACAGGTTGAAATCAGATTTTAGAAAACCTGAAAGGGAAATACAGTTGAGTTTTTTTTCTGGTTTAATATACAAGTTTTAACCAGAAATCTGGACTATAGTTTTGTAGTTAAGGCTCACATTGTTCTATATTGCAACCATCTACACTGCAATACATATGATTCTTAACAACTTAATACAAAACTTTATTTACAATTATATAGATAAGACAACATAAGATAAAGTTTATTTATAAGAAATTAATTAAGTGCAGATTCGTAATCTGAATATAACACATACAATAGCTATGATGCAAATTAGTGACATTACGCTACTGTTGTCATAATAATAATTAAACAAATGTTGATCAGTTCATAGAGTCAATAATCCAAACAAAGCAAAATTATCCACAAATCAGTAGAGTGTCATGAAATTAATAAAATTAAATAGAAAAAATAGGGCTTTGAAACTGATGGAAACTAGTGGAATATAGTTTGCTACAGTAGTTTACAAGGGGTTAAGTATTAGTTTTGTTAATATACAGCAAATATGTTTGTGTGGTGTAAAAATAAAAATATGATATTTCCGTGCTGTCTGTTGCAGGTTTAATGATTCATAATCATGTATTTACTGATAAAAAATGTCAAAATGTATACACCGCAGCAAATAAATATGCAAATATTCCATTTTTAATACCCGTCTCTATCTTTAACAACTCACTCGGAAATGTTTCCCTCTCTGTCAGCTTACATAGTTCTAATCCGTGTGCGTCTTCTCCCCCTGCAGTGTCTTCTATCTTCACCGTACCAAATGTCAAGCTGCAGACAGAGAGCGGGGACAGCATACAGGTGTGTGCACGACGGAACAGTCATGGAAAGGCATCCTCTGGCAGCAAACACTGACCTGAGGCGGCTTCCTGCACATGACTGCCTGACAGGTACGTGCTCATTACGATGCAAGATGCAAACACAAACTGTGAGCAGCAGCTACACAAACTCACAAGGAGAAAATGAACAACGTGTGCAAAACATAACATGAGGTGACTGGATGGTTACTGCACAGCCTTTTCCTTCTTTCTTATGTCTAATGGAATTTTAGCAAGATTCAGTCTGCACATTAGCATTAGCATTAGCATAGTATTTAATTACTGTATAACTATGTCTACATATTATTTCAGTCGTTGGATTTTTATTTCTGCATTGTTGTAGTGGTTCTATGTAGTAGTTATATTCCAAACTCTCACCATCAGAGGTAAGTCTAGTACCAGAACTCACTTAGTTCTACCAAAACCACCAACGCTATGTGTCCACAGACTGTATCACTCACTGAATAAAGTATAAAGCTCGTTGTATGCACACATCTGTATTACGGTATCATCAAGTTTTCTGCTTCAAACTAAAATTTATAGACGCTTGCTCACAATAATAATGTGTCTTATAATCTTCATGTGCTCCATCAGCTGATAGTTTACATTATAGCTCTGTTAGCTTAACTCTGTTTTTAGACAGAAAACAGCCACAGTAAAACCACAAGTTACCTCTGTTTTCTGTACGGTTTGTGTTGTCAGTAGCTGAACTATAGGTCTGTTTGGACGGCAATTTAGCAAAGATAATAACATCCCATAATAACTTTATACCTTCATAAACCTCATAATCAAACTCACCTGTATAGAAGAAATGCTGCGATTTCAGCATCAAACTCCATTCTTTTCATTTAGAGCTGTGTCCAGTGGTGAAAACAATGGCAATTCTATTTTTATCACTTCTTTTCTTTGATTGTAAAAGTTGTTTCCTATTGGTTCTCATCCCATCAAGTCACATGCTGATGCTTTGGTCAAAGGTCACATGGCATTTGAGAGTAGAAATACTGCATACAGATCCTTTAAATAACCAAATTTTCTAAAACATCAAAGATAAAGATTTTTTTAGAAGTTTGGAAGTTTTTTTTACTTTAAATGCTAACATGCTAATATAATTGAAAACCTTCTGGATAAGCTAACATCTGGTTTGGTAAACAATTTAACAATGCTTGGAAGATAGGGGCAGATAAGTAGTTTGGAATGTGTGTGGAACTAAAAGTCAGATCTGAACATCAAACATAAAAATAATGCTGTTCTTGTTAAACATAGAACCCGTTTTCTTCCTTTTAAGTTAAGAAAAAGAGCAGAAAACAACATTTTTACTTCATCAAAAGAACAAATCATTGAAATGAAGGGCAAATTACAAAAAAAGCAAAAAATACTAATTAACAAAATAAAACATTTCCAAGCTATGAGACGCGCAACTTTAGAGTCAAAGCTGTACCGAAAAGTGCATTGAAGAGGAAATGGGGGTATAGTGTAATTTAAGTGGGAACTCTCTCAATTATCTGCATCCAACCCAGCGCCGCCGTTTTTCTTTCAACGCTGACACCATGAGATCTGTGCAGTGTGCATTGAAACAGAGAATGCGGTAATAGATGGTGGAATGGCTTTGAGTGGGCGAGGAGGGTGTCCTTTTCTTTAGAAGCGGGGGTCTTATTCACCACTGGGATAAAGCTGGGCTATTTGCATGTAATAAGAGGTGCAGAGGCCAGGCGTGGGGATAATGGTTAGCCTAATGATGGACTCTGGGATGCGAGGGCCGGCGCAAGAAGACAACACGGCACTGTGAGGCAGATTATATCTATAATTAGTGACAGGTGCACAGACATGCCAGACACATGAACTTTTCAACCACTGGTCTTCATTCTGGGCTTCAAGCGAGATTCCCTGACATTTTGTCCTCATCTTTCCTCTCCAGTGCATGGAGTAGACGGACACGGCGTGGTCTGTATTTACTATTCCACTAAATACGTTGAAGTGTGTGTGTGTGTGTGTGTGTGTGTGTGTGTGTGTGTGTGTGTGTGTGTGTGTGTGTGTGAGGGTGTGAGTGTGTGTGTACTGTATTAAGGAAGCAGTGGCTTAAGAG
>JAPQRQ010000009.1:23326584-23336917 GCA_037367365.1 Apogon talboti
TAATTTGGAAATTATGAGCAATTTAAAAAAGTTGGGGTGTCGAAACACCCCAGGTGACTAACGTAGGGTTAAGAAAACACGAACATGTTGTGGGATTTAACATTAACTTCAGGACGGCTCTGAGGTCAAGTACAGAAAAGCAAAAAAAAATAAAAAAATAAAAAAAACCACTCAACTAGATTGCTTTGAAAAAGCTTGAGGGGTGTCTGAAGTAAAACACTGTAAATTAGCTTGATGGTGGGAGAGGTTTTTCGTGCACCTATTGTAAGTTCTTTGTTTTTTTTTTCGTGTGTGTTTCTGTTAACCAGGAGGATGAGTGTGGCTGTTGTTGTGGAGAGGAGACTTGGGTTGATCTGAGTAATTGGAGCCTGGTGAACGTAGCTGCGAGTCTGCACTGTGGGACTGAAGAGCAGCTTGCATGTCTTCCACTGCAGGAGAATGGAAGCCTTGTGTTGAAATGCAGAGCGGCTGCTGTCAGTGCAGCTCGGCTCACACACACACACACACACACACACACATACACACACATCATGACTTGTGTTCTTGTCAAATGCTCTTCCACACGGTGCTTCCGGTTCATAATAATCCTTTTATTGTGTTGACGGCTCCACAATAGTCATGGCTTTGAAGTCATTTCCTTTGCATTTGCTATGAAGAGAACCTTTATATTTATAGAAAAAAATCTTATATATACACTTACATTGATTGCTTTATGAGAATAAAAACAGTCTCAACATTGCAACTGTCAGCCTGCCTCTGTAAAATGTCTTTTTTCACTTTAAATTGATAAAGGAGCTGCTGAGCGTTTTTTTTTTTTTCAGAAAGCTGTTTAAAGGTCATTATTATCCCTTCCGCAAATACTCAAGATTCCTGTGTGCGATATGTGAAATCTACAGGCCGTATTCTGCGCATTACGCTGCATTCAACCAAAGCTAATGCGAGGCTTTAGGAGTCTGAGCCGAAGACAAAACAACGCACAGAGTTCCCTCCGTTGTGTGTCTCTCCTCGGCACAAATGGAGAAATAGCCGCACAAAGAGAAAACGCATGATACCTACTTGATTTAGCTGACACGCACTGACTTTTGGAACGCGTTTTGGCACAAAGAACGGAGTTTTCCATCCACAGACAAAAGAGAAACTCACCTGTTTTTAATCACAAATATCTCTTATCGTGTGTGTGCATGAGGGTGTGGGTGGGTTCTTTAAACAAACATGAAAAATGCATTGTTTTATCCTTTAACACAGATCACTTTTGATGTCAGCATTAAGCTAACAGTTACTGTATGTAGCATATCTTGGCACAATAATTAAAGACACTGTTGCAGTGTAACAGTACTTTAACTCAGCTGAGGTGCTTGCACTTTACTGGAGTATTTCCTTTATCTGCAACTGTACATTTCATCTCTACTGCATTTCAGAGTGAAGTACAGTACTTTTACTTAATAGCTACTCAAAGTTCCTTTAATTAAGAATAGAGCTGCACAATTAATCAAAACAGTGTTAGTCTTTGTACTTAGAAGTGCAAAAGGATGCATTATAGGTGTTTTTTTTTATATCTTGAGTTCATGTGGTTGGTTCTGACAAAATACACATGTCAAAATTATTAGGAATCATTAATTTTCTTGAAAGTTACCTCAAAGTGGAATACTGTCCACAAAAATCACAATATGACATTAAATTACATAGCTGTTGTTAATTTTCATATAGAAAAACATTACTAATATAAAATAAAAATCAACAAATGAATCTTAAGTAGAGTTAAAGGAAATACGACATACTATAATCAAAATAGAGCCCAATAACAATAAATATGGAAGTAGGAACATGCAGTAATATAGGTTATTCTGCACTTTTACTTTTGGTATTTTTACCTTTGTACTGCTACTTAGGTAGAAGATGTGAGTACTTCATCAGTGATTGGTGGTAGGAGGAAAGTTGAGTCGTATTTCTCTGGGGTAGTTTTTGAATGAGCTCTGAAGGTGACAGATGTGACAAGACATCAGTTCTTTCTTGATGCCACAGTTTGACAGGTGAGGTAAGACTGTGTTGGCGGCAGACTTTTGACTTTTCTTTGTAAGAAGGCTTAAATGATATATTTTTACATTTTGTATTATTCGATTCAACAGTTTAATCTTGTATGTGGTCCAAATGGTGGTTTTACAACTTGTCTAACAGACTAAAAACTATCATAAATACTAACAAGAATCCAATTACAATACAGTCCTGAATCAGTTATTCCATGTAGAGTTGGTATAATTCTGGAAATGCCTATTTAATTAGCTTAAATGTACTTTTTGGTCGTTTGAACACATTTACTTCAGATTCTCTGCTTGTGGTTTGGGCTAAAAAGTCAAAACACTACAAGGTTAAAGTGTGGCCATGAATACGAAATAAGCAAACAGTAAGATGTTATATTTATTTGTAGGGCTGAAAAAAAGGAATATGATTAAATGTTACTAGTAGAAATGAAAGCAGTCTGTCCAGGGATTGTTTTACTATTTATGGGCTCAAAGTCAAACAGATGTCTAATTTATAGACATTATTATCTTGATGTTAATGTGAATTAAAACATATATGTATGTATTAGAACTATAATAGTTCTTGTATTAGTTGTTGACTATTACATGGGGTTGAGATGTTTAAAAAGCCAAAAGGCTAAATTATCTGATTCCAGCTTCTTTAATGTGAATATTTTCTATATTTTCTTATACTCCTCTGTTACAGTAAACTGAATATGAGTGTACATCAAACATGACATCTGAGGACATGATCTTTCATCACTTTAGGGACCAAATGAGGAATCAATTAGAGCAAATTACTGAAAATTTTTTAAAAAGCAGCCCTAATATGTGTGTGTAATGTAAATTGTCAGAGTGATGGTCATTTCACCTAAATTTTTTTAACTTACTAGAATCCATCATGAATGAAAACCAAAAATTCATGTGCAATACTTTCCACCAGAATGAATGGGCTTTATGCATGTAATTACTGAACCATAGGTACTTAGACTGATGCACTACATATTTAGTATTGGTGTAAACTTAGGTAAATATTAAAGTAAATTGCATAATGTCCTTTTTTTTCAAAATATAGGTAATACAAAAGATATAGTTCTGAAACAACAATGTAATACATACAAACACAAATAGCATTACAGTATTTGAGTAAAGCTACTAGCTAATTAGTGTTTGTGCTAAGCTAGGTTAAAATGGTCTAAGAATGACCTATTTTTTTTCTCTCTCAAGATACAACTGTCAATGGAAAATGTACACAAGAAATACTTTTGGAAACACATTAAGTGGATAATTAATTCATAAAGGTTTTTGAATAAAGATACATAGTTACTCGACTAGCTTAGTAGGCTATTTGTGCAAAGCTAGCCTAAACTGGAATAAGATTTCCCCTTGATGAATGTCTTTTTTCTTTTAAGATGTATCATATTAATATCAATATAACACGTATACAAGAAGTATGTTTTAGTAAATACATTTATTTAATTCGTAGACCACTAGCACAGTCTATGGGTATAGGCTAAACTGAAGTAAGATGCTACCTTCAAAAACAATGTCCTTTTTCTTTTTAGATACTTATTATTAATACAAAGAAGTATCCTTAAGTAAAGTGATTTAGAGGGTAATTAATTCATTACAGTATTTAAATAAATGTATATAGTTAGCATGTTAGCATAGCATTTCTGCTAATCTAGGTTAAAAATGGGTAAGAATGCTTTCCCTATTTTTATTTCAAGATATAAAATACTACTATCAACGTAATATGTACATAAGAAGTATACTGTAGTAAACAAATTTTGAGGGTAGTTAATTCACAGGCTGCAAGCTTTATATTTGTGCTAAGCTAGGCTAAATGTTACTATAGCTAATGTAGCCTTATATACTGTTATACTGAACACAAGGAGATTAAAATCTTTAATATTTCGATCTGTAACCAGGGGGAAAGGTGAAGAAGCACATTTATTTTCTATTTGTACTTTAATATCAAAGCCAAAACTGCATACAGAGAATCTTCCAGCCTGTCATGGTGTACCTTTAGAGTAGGTTCAATCAAACACTTTACCCAGGAGTTCACTCCAGAGACCATGTATGTAGTCATACTAATGACTACCGCTGTTAAAACAACGTTTGACCCTCACGTGGCGTTCATGTTCACAGGTCGCCATCATTGTTCCACACACCACACAGTTTCGTCTTTTATCAGTATCTCCTATTTTACATCTATGACATCTTTGAGGTTTGACGTGGACTGTCGTACGCTGTGAGGACTTCCCTTTATCGGTAGTAAAAAGGACATGTTTCTGACACTGAAAAACTTAAAAGTCAGAGTATTTCTCACAGTTAGACCATCTCTGCTGTAGTGCATGTTACAGGTTTATTAGAGGTCTTATCTGCACTGGGCATCTTGTGAATTTTCTGTCCAACACAGACTTCAACATCTAGACTAGGTGTGTCAAACATATGGCCTATGGGCCAAAAGTGGCCGCTCAAAGGGCCCAATCTGGCCCGATGAATTCATGAAATGAATCATTTAATTATTCCAGAGGCCACATACAGACCAGTTTGATCTCTGATTCTGATTTTGAAGTGGGTTGGATCAGTAAAATACTATCATAACAGCCTATAAATAATGACAACTCTAAATTTTTCTCTTTATTTTCATGCAAAAAAAGGCAAATTATCTAAAAATGTTTACAATTACAACTGTTATTTCACAAAAAATGTGAATAACCTGAACAAATATAAACGGCATGAAATGTCTTAAGTGAAGTGAGTGTAATTTTACCAATATTCTGCCTGTTGCTAAATGTTTTGCATATTTGTAGATCCACTGTAATCTGTAAATTCTAATGCACATGTGTAAATGATAAACTGAGGCATAATATTGTTAAAATTGCACTTATTTTTCATTGGAAATTACCTGTTGTTCATGTTATTCACATTTTTAAAGGATAGTTTGTAGATATAAACAGTTTCATAATCTAATGTTACTTTTTTCACTCTAAAACATAGAGAAAAGTTTGAAGTTGACATCATTTATGGGCAATTATGTTATTATTTAACTGGTCTGACCCCTGAACTAGAATAAACTTGAAACCCCTGTTCTATACAAGTCCAAATGATAAAATAAAAACACTGGATGCAGCCTTGTATTCATTTGAATAATCGCACAGTCCTGCTTTAACCTAAAAAAGTCACATCTGGTTCCAGTGTACGATCTGGATATGAACATACAGTATATTGTTTTACATGTGTCATGCTTTGGGGGAAGATAATATCAGGCTGCACAATCTGGCTTCTGGCTCCTGTCACACAAAGAAAAACATTTCCCCAACAGTCGATCAGGGTCCTGTTTTCCCTTCAACATCGCAAAACTCTTTTTCCAACATTTCGGTTGCAGTTAACAGTTTCTCATTTTCGGCCCTGGAGATGACAAAAATGTCTGTCAGTGTTGAAATACTCAAATGTTCAGTGTTTGTTTTTACCTCATTTTTGCTTCAGTTTAACCTGTTTTAGTTTTATTGTATCATACATGACAGGATTTACATAAAAGTCTAATTACGTTAACAGTATTTATGTACCTTTAAATCTTTGCTCTGGTGCTAATTTAAATGCAAATCAATGGGAACAATGAAGATGATTTTATTTGTAATTCTATTGAATTTTTATTTTTAATGTGTTGATATAGTAAGTACTTTGTGCTGTTTCCCTCATTTCTGCCAAATTTCTTTATAATCCGCTGGTATGAACAAATCAATTCTCATATATTAACATAGCAGCTATTGGCATTTCAGCCTAAATGAGGGTCTTTTCTTAAACATAAGTTGCTCGAACGTCAAATAGGCTTAAATTGCAGTTGAGGATTTACACCCAGTTTTAATGTTGTATACTTGTAGTTTTGAACAGTTTTCAGAGGGGAAGTTTATTTAAGTGTTAAAGGACAGGTCATGTCTTTTTCATATGGAATAAAGACAATTTATCACATAAGAGAGGTAGAAAATATTGCAAATCATGTTGATGACAATATAAGAACCATGAATAATCATCACTTTCATGTAATTTACAATACAGACCTTCTATAATAAGCATCATATAACATTAGAAAAAAAATAATAATAATGGCATGTTTTTCTAGGTTGTAAACTCCACAAGTAGATTTAGTTACCTATACTAAAAATGGCTAAATATTGTATATAATTATTTACATGTACACTGACTTACATATATATATAAGCAGTTCTCTCCACATTTCCCTTATTTGGAATATCAATGATAGTCTGACAGATCAAACAAACACACTTTGAATAAGAAATATATTCATTCATTCATTTATTCATTCATTTTCTGAACTGCTTCATCCTCAATAGGGTTGTAGGGTTGCTGGAGCCTATCCCAGTTACCATCGGGTGAAGGCGGTGTACACCCTGGATGTGTCACCAGTTCACTACAGGACTGACATATAGAGACCAACAACCATTCACTCCCATATTCACACCTGTGGGCAATTTATATATTTATATGAACCAATTTACCTTTAAAGGCCATGTGTTTGGATGGTGGATGGGAGAGAACCAACGCAAAATTCCTTTACATGGAAGTGGTAAGTCTGGTTTCTCATTTTTATAGATAGAAAATGGAAGTTTAACTAGTTCACTGAAATAGCTGGAGTTTTGCAGTAGCTCATGCCGTTGACCTTTGACCCCTGTGTTAGAAGAGGAGATCTCAGACTGTATGCCCAAATGCCACAGGGAGGACAGATGAAAGGCAAACATTTAAAACATTTTTCTTTGAAAGTAACATGATCTACCTTTATGATCCACCGGTTGATCGTGATCGTCGTTTTGGGAACCTCTGACGGAGGAACTGTGACACCACCCCTTCCTTTCTGAACTGCCATTCTGAAGCCAGCTGTTGTTTGCGATGTGGTTGTCGCCATGTTAACTTTTCAGAGCCAAAAGTGACCATATTTGGACAGACGGGTTGGAACTGCAAGAGCCCAAGGGATTAGAGGTGAGCTAATGCTAAACGCTAGCTTACTGACACAGTAAAACAGGAAACTACAAGCCATTTTACTGGCCAGTTGGTGGAACCATGACTGACATTAAAGCTTCAATTTGACCTGAGATCTGACTAATGGAGGAAAGAGTGACCATATGATTTAGTAGAGGGTCCAAATAAAACAGAAAAGAACAGAATCAGTCCTCAAAAAACTACTGACTTAGCATTTTTAGAGATAAGTTTATGTCTTTGGGAGCTGTGGCGTTTTGGATCCACCCCTAGTGGCCATCAGTGGTATTACAACTTCAATATTCTTCCATATTGGCTTCATTTTAGAGCTGACATTCTTTATTTATTTTATTTTACCTTTATTTAACCAGGTAAGTTAGTTGAGAACTGATTCTCATTTTCAATAACGACCTGGATGTATAGAGACGAACAACCAGTCACTCTCACATTCACACCTAAGGCCAATTTTAGAATAACCAATTAACCTATCAGTGCATGTCTTTGGATGGTGGGAGGAAGCTGAAGTACCTGGAGAGAACCCCCCTTGGGTCAGAGTTTGTAATGCGTCAGTGCTAAACTAGCATTTAAATAAATTACTAATAGTACGTATATATATTTTTAAGTTGTTTAATATTTCATACAGGTATCATAAATGAAGTAATGGTACTATCTTCTGTAATTGTGTTTTATGAGTATGAGCTGACATGATATAAAAGACTAACAACAACAGCGCCTCTGGATTGACAGGCAGCAGTTACATATGTATTACAGTGCCAAAAAAGATATTAATATCAACAGTGCGCAATTAAAGTATTAAAAACGTTTGCTCTGCAGAGGTTTTCTGAGGTCGTGACATCTAAATACACTGGTTGGAAAAAAAGCCACCTTTTATTTAGCTTACTTAGATCCCAAAACACCACAGGGCACTTAAACAGTAAAAACAGTTTTTCCTATGAAGCGATGTGGTTTGGGATCACAAAAAGGACAAAGCAGACCACATGTAGTCTGTATCTGCAGAAGTGAAATCAAATTTCAAATCAAATCAAATGTATTTATATAACATCACATCAAATGTCACCAGGTACTTTTTATTTCACTATGTTTGTTTGCAGACAGCTTTATTTCCAGTATTTTCATAATTTTCATATCTCTAAATGTGATGATGTTGACTGTTCTTGATAAACAGTAAAATGAAGTGGCCCTTCTTGGAGACTTAACATATTTTTACTTAAGTAAGCAGTAAAATTAATCCAAAAACAGCATTTATAGTAGTTACCGGCCAATGCTTTTCATAATTTAAGTACATTTACTGTTGATACTTTTACTTAAGTCAGGTTCTGAGGTCAGATGTTGTTACTTGTAGAGTATTTTCAGTGAGATACTAGAACTTTTAGCATCTGGGTACTTGTAGTTTCATGTTTGTGAGTTTACAGTTGCAGACTCTTTCAACTCACTTGCCTTGAACAACCGTTATTACCGTGAGCCTTTGTCGACCTGCCTGTTGCCATCAACCTGCTCCACTGAGCATCACCCCAGGGTGCACTTTATGAAGAATGCTCACACTAATTGGCTGCATCACCGTCCAGCTTAAATAGCCACATCAGATACTAATGTACCAGTCTGGCAGGTTTTTTTTTTGTTTTTTTTTCCTCCTCGAGGGCGACTTGGAAAGCTCTGCTGCTTCCAGCGCTGCATGCACCGCTGCTGGCGTGTGTTTGTGTTTGTATCTCAATCAATGCACTGCCACCACACACGAAGGCATGAAACAGATCACCTGGTTTCCCAGCAGCCCCTGTCTGAGCCTGCCTCTGTGCTGCTCAGAGCATCGTGTCTGTCATTGCCTTATAAAGATGGGAATGATGACGGTTTCGCAAGAAAATCATCTGTGCAGCAATCACGGCACAGTATTTATCCATAAACAAGCTCCCTTTATGTCGGAATAATGCTCCATGGCTTTTCTGCAGCAGCCTCTCATAGTTTCCAGGATCATACAGGTGGTTTTTTTGACATAGTTGAGCTCAATTTTCAAAAATATGACGTACATTACCTCCCAACTTTATTTACACAGTGGATAGAGCTCATAAAATGCAATATGAAGGTTATCAGGTCTGCAGGTTCTTAAAAAGTCTTACATTTGTCTTAAATTAACACCTTAATTATCCTTAAATCTGACGCTCAAAGGTCTTACAAATTCCACAGAAACAATAACTGATGTTGCTTTGTGAATCTTTAATAATATTAATTAGTGTTGACCATTGTATCCTAACGGAGATGGGAATGGGTGGAGCCTCCAACAGTCATCCATGGGTGGAAGGTTCAGCTTTAGCAGCTTCAACGTCATTAGCAGAAATATTAGTCCTGGACAAATGGACATGTAACATTAGCTGCATTGAAACACGGTTAAGACTGGTTCAACACAAAAATGATAAGGCTGGTTGGATTGTTATTTATGTGAATTTAACCAAAGATGCCTGGAAAAACTTCTTAAAATGTCATAAAGTCTGCATCCTCAAACCTGCAGATACCGATTGTATATTTAGCATACTATTTGAAGGTTTCAGTGTATTTCTGCATATTTTTTTGTATATTTTAGTGCATTTGTGCATTTTAGTGTATGTTTGTGCATTTTTTTTATTTAAGTGTGTTTTTTTTGTGTATTTTAATGTATTTTTTGCACATTTTGTTTTTTTCCAGCGCATTTTAGTTATTTATTTGAATGAAAGGTCTGAAATTTGGCCAAAGACTATTTGTTATGTAAAATAAAAATACACACAAGGCTTTGCAATTATGACATTTGTCATTATTGTTTTGTAGCCCAGACCCCTGTTAGAAAAGAAGTGCCTGAACATGTCCCAATACTTTTGTCCATATAGTGTATCAGCCAGATCGCTGAGCCCTGCTGTTAATGGATATAGAGGAATTGGTTTTGTTTACCTGACACATGTCAAGTTTTACAGTAACACTTGAGATTTTCTTTAATAGCAACAATTGTTAATGTCCATAAGACCAGACAGAGGGTTGGTTCATACATAATATCTGTGGTGTCGCAGTATGTTACTTTTTGTGTATTTTACTAATGCATGTGTTTTTATGTGTCTGTTTTTTAGATATTTTTACTATCTTTTTTTTTATTCTATTCTTATCTTATTACTGGGACCTGAGTACATATTTCATTCTTCATGTGCTACATTGAATGAATGACAATAGATAGACCTTGACCTTTGAACTTATGTTTTCCAATTTAACCCTTGGTTGGTCACGTGGCCTATTCAAACATGAATGGTCACGTGGGGTGTATGCACACCCCAATGCTA
>JAPQRQ010000009.1:23360352-23371362 GCA_037367365.1 Apogon talboti
ACACAATGAACAATAAAACACAGTACAGTTAATCAACCGTAATGGCATCAAGAGAAACAGTGACATTCCTCCTTCACTGCATTCCCCACGATACTTTGTAATGGTGTCAATCCAGCATCTTGAGGAGCAGAACATTATTACCACCTGTCTAATATTGTGTAGGTTCCCCTTTTCTGCAAAAACATCCGTGACCTGAAGGTCTTGACTCCACCAGACCTCTGAAGGTGTGCTGTAATATCTAGACCGAGATGTGAGCAGCAGATCCCTGGAAGTTGTTAAATGAGAAGGACTGGACTTGTTTATCCAGTAGGTTCCACAGATGATCAGTGGTCCTCAGATTGGGATGTCCTCCCTTTCTTCTATTTTGATTGGTACTCACCTGCAGACCAGAAACATCCAACAAGACCTGCAAATGTGGACATGCTCATCACCATTAAACCGACAGCAGCACCCAGTGGAGTCTTCTGCTACAGACCTGGGTTGTAACCAGTGGTGATTGGAGTTTCTGTTTGTGTTCTGTCAGCTTGAACCAGTCGTGATGTTCTCCTCTGACGTCAGGCATCAACAACTACCGCTCACTGGATATCTTCTCTTTTTCAGACCATTCTCTGCATGAACATCCAAGTAGATCCATAGTTTCTGAAATACTTGGATCACTAAAAGTCACTTAAATCACCTTTCTTCTGCATTTTGAGGTCCAGTTTCTTCGCCACATCGCCATGAGCACATGACTAACTGGACAGAGTTCCTA
The DNA here is from genome assembly GCA_037367365.1 of Apogon talboti. Taxonomy (NCBI): domain Eukaryota; kingdom Metazoa; phylum Chordata; class Actinopteri; order Kurtiformes; family Apogonidae; genus Apogon; species Apogon talboti. The sequence continues at coordinate 23,361,104 of JAPQRQ010000009.1, forward strand.
CCATGTAATTGTCCTCTATACATTAATACATAGCTGAAAGGGTGTACCTAATGAAGTGGCCAAAAAGTAGATTATGCCACAACTCTGGTACATTTGTCCATCTCCATATGTATGGGCGATGATCATAATCTACTGCAGGTCGCACACTAACATATATCACCATATGATCTATGTTTGATGGTTGGGTTGTGACACCATTGTTTTTCAATCTGCTTGCTTTGTACATGGATGTACAAAGTCTTTCAGAATCTTCACAGTGGAAGTGCTTTTTATAAAACCTGTTTACATGAGGACGAGAGGCCCAAATGTAGAGGCAAATAATCCCTTTGCAAAATACCTCTACGTGCCCTGTCCACACACTCGAGGTTTTTCTAATTTCCCAACATGCTTCAGTTCCAGACATTGAAGTTTAAAGTCTGAGGAGTCCATGCTCAGACTCTTGACTGGGCTAAACCTCCTAATAGTCCATGCACCTCATTCAGATGACCTGAAAATGCCTGAATATTACTAATACATTCAGCCCGAGCGTCGACCTGAGCCGGGTGTATTTGCTTAATCCTGTTAATCTAGTTGATAGCGCTGCAGGGAGGGGCCCCGAGGTGCTGTGGGAGACCCTGATTGGGTGTGATGTCATCTGTTTCTGCTGCTTAACTGGGCTTTGCCTGTAAGTGCTTTCCAGTATGTTTGGAGATCAAAAGCCACAGTCGCCAGAGCAGCTTTAATCACCTCCTCTGCTGGGGGCAGGTGTGTGTCGGTGTGTGTGTGGTATTGGTTGTGTGGTGCGGATATGCAAAGGGTTGCTGGCATTTCCAAAGATAGCCAAGCTGACATTTCTATTGACTTTGATGTTGATAATCCCTCACAAGTTCCCCAAAGCTAACTGATATTTTATGTGTGTGTGTGTGTGTGCAGCTGCAAAGTCTGTGTATTTACTAGCAGGTAGCTGGGTCAGAATCAACATTATCAGTGTTTACCTATGAAAATGTTCCATATTGGAAAGTAAACATTTTTTTTTTTTCAAGTCCAGAGCAACATCAAGGCTGAATTTTCATTTGCGGTGTTTGATCCTTGAGATCTCCCCACGGACAAATCATAGTTCAGCAGCATGACATCACAGTTTAAAGGGCAGTTAAATACTGCATTCATCTACGGGCGGATGTGGGAAGTCAAAAGTGGAAAACACCTCATTATGGAGCATGTGTTAAAGCTGCAGAGGTGGAAGGAGAATGAAATGTTTGTTTCTGTGGGAATGAAACGCGCCTTAATGTATTGACTCAAGAAAGTTTGGAATTTTTCATGTTTTAGCAGAAAAAAAAACAATAATGCACAACATTTTGCATCTACTGTGTTTTTAATTGCAATGTCCTTTTTGTATTCTTTAACGCTTTATCGGGCAAGTGACTATTTTTGGTAATTTCCGCATACTATACAAGACAGTGACAGTAACAGTTCCAGTGAGGACAGTGAGTCAACAGTCTTAGGTCCAATGTGGTCTACAGGGTCTGTAAGGTCCACCTCTGCATGAACAGTGAGTGTACCTGCTTTGTTAGGTACCATGAAGTAATGGTACTAATGGAAGTAATGATGTTCAAAGGGATAATGTGGATGTGGACAGGTGTCTGGATCAGCACTTATGTTGGTCTAATGTTTTAATATTCTAAAATGTGTTCTTTTCACCTTACATGTGTTTTTCTAGTATTTTTTTATATTTACTTCTTATATATATATATATATTTATTCATTTATTTTTTTGCCACATATGGGCAAGGAACCAAATATGGTAACTTCAATTATCTTGAATTTCTACATGACAGTGCAAATGTTTGAAAAATTTCACAAAAGTAATAAAGTCTTGTGATGTCCTCCAATAACACACTAAGGTTGAAATTTAGAATTTCAGAGTAATTCTATGAGTGCCCTATAAAGGGTTAACCCTATTCATGTATAACCTGTGGAGTTCTGCTGACTTGGAAATTAACCCCTAAGGATATGTTTCATGAGGCGCATTTGCAAAGTCTGTTTTTATCAGATTTATAGACGTTATGCCCCAGCTCTGATGTCAAGGGCAGGTTCACTACTTACAGATAACTGTTGAAAGATAGAATAATGTTCTTCCTGTCCCTGTCATCATGTCATCCATCTTTTCAGGCTCTTTCAGTGGATATCTATGCTATATTGTAATGTTGGCCTCATCAATTTTCACCCAAATACTTGTGAAACTTTTATTTATCATCACCAGTGGAGCCTCCATTGTCTGCAACCACCAAATAGACTGAATAAATGCACAGAGGAAAACAAAAAAAAGTTGCATATCACCAAATTACAGAGATGTTGATTCTCAGATGAGTATTATTATCACAGGACAGAATTAAGGTGAGCAGTTTGAGGTGTAATTTTTACTTTACAAATTACAGACATGGCAGATTCACACAGGATTAAGATCAGAGTTGCCCTCTGTAATTATTACAAATGACCTCAGGTTCACAGGTGACGCTGATCCAGAGCGAATAGGAAAGTGCATCCAACGGTCACTTTATGACACAATGACGGGTTTGTGGCTCAGGTGTTTCAGATGTTTTATTAATGTTGGAAACCTTTTACAGGTCGACTGGGATAAAACTGAATATTTTAGTCTTAGCTGCTGAGGCACAAAGTGAAAAGTTTTTACATTACTATTAATTCATTCCCTCAAGTCAGAAATCTGCGGTGGTCTTTAAGTCGCTTCTGAACTTGAAGGATCATATCAGATTTATCCCCAAGGTCACTTTTTATCAAGTAAAAATTGTTACTGCAGTGTGACCATTTCTGTTTCTAGTGTCCAGACTTATCTCCACACTTTGTTGGGTCTGTCACAGATCAGTCTGAAACCCTCCACTCATCCTGGAATAGAGGTAAAATGTACCTGTTGGCAGATTGGAGTTGCTAAATAACGTCAGGAAAGAGGTTGTTTGGGTGGAGGAAGCACATTGTGGCGTTAAAACAACACCGTTGAACTTTTGCTCGTGGGGTCCCCCTAAAGTCAAGAAATGGTATTGTCTGTAAGACCTGTCGTAAAATCAGTAAGTCTCACAAATTTGTTGACAAGCCATTGATGCCGGCAAACTTAATGAGGCAAGACAATTAATGTGGGTTCAAGCATGTCTTCAGGATCAACATGATATTATGAATTAGAGTTAATATACACTTTTAATTGGCGTGTTATAGGTAAACATTTTAAGCTTTCTGTGTGTATGTTCACACTGGGTCACATAACACACACTGAGGCTTAGGGTGAGGGTACCGTTTCCGTTAAGTTTAGGCTTCGGTTTAGGGTTAGGGTTAGGTTTAGGGGAATTGTTAAGTTTAGAGTTAGGTTTAGGGTGATTGTTAGGTTTAGGGTTAGGGGAATTGCAAAACAGGACAAATTTTGACATGCCATCGCACAGCATCCAATAACACTCCAAAACTCACAAATGCATATGTATAGCACTCCAAACGGCACCAAACTGGCGTGTCATACAACTTGATTTCATGAGATCATTCTGTCAGACCAGATAAAGTAGCCTTACAGCATTTTATACAAACATTATTGTTTTATTTTTCAAAATATCAGAACCAAAAAAAATAAATGTTTAGCATGTTAGCTACCAGCTGGATGAAACTGCGGAAGGCTACTGTTTGAATAACTGGATGTATGGGCTTAAACGGAAGGCTATGATTTCAATAACACGACCTGAAACATAGTAAGCTTAAATACAGAAGATTTTATAGAAGAATTTACACTTAATAGTCCAACAGTAACAGTGCCAGGTCTCCATCGGTGGGGCGTCCCTCCTCCTCTTTCAGCCCAATAGTGAGTAAAAGCTGGGCCAATATTCACCCTAGTCCCGCCTCTTATTTTATCACTCTCACGCTTTCTTTTCAGTGTCTCTTCGGATAACACTTTGTTTTTCTTGCTGCTTCAGTCATGACCGTTAGCCTTTGTGCAGCTTTCCTTCACTCGTAACTTCGTTTACCTGCCTCATCTTCTGAAGGTGGAAGAGGGATCTGACATATGCCGTAAAGCAGTTCGATTTTGTAGGTTGTTTTTTTTTTTTGTGTGTGTAGGGCTCACAACCCAAAACCAGAAGTTGCATAGTGCCAGTGCAGGCGATACAGACGCTCTGTATAATCGAACCTGTTGTACCACCAAAACGACCTTGAAAAATATAGTACGAAGGGCGAAAAACTCCATAGTGTTGCTTTAAAACGAATAAATCCCTACAAAAGGGAACAACACATGAAAAGTTTAGTGTCTTTATCGGTATCTGCTGTTTTTCAGGACGCTGTTGCAACGTGGAGGTTGTAGCAAAGGAGACGTTCACAGCAATACCAAACAGATAGTGGAAGGAGTGTGAAAGACAATCCTGACAAAGTGTGCAGGAAATATCGGACACTTTTCCAGCAGAGACTTGTGACGCTGCGATGACAGTTTATTTGAGACCTTCACATGTTCACTTAAACATTTAAAATGAGTTAAAAGAGCTTTATTTAACCTTGGACTGCTTATATGGAGTACACACATATTGACACTGTTATGTGAAGACTAAATAATGGCGCCAGCTCATCAGGTTTATTGGTTGATTTAGTTATAAGTAAAGTCCAATTTGTTTTCCCTTTATGTCTTATTTTTGTCCGAGCCTCTTGTATCATTGTGTTAAGTCAGTTTGTTCAGGTTACTCCTTCCTGTTTAGCTGCTGTTATTGAATACACTTACACTGCTTTGACCTCTTTCACAGGCCTAGTTATCATATTTTTGCTTCTTATTGTTTTTTGCATTTCTGTGGGTAAATAAAAACCCACTTTAATCCCGTCTCGTCATTACTCTATCGTTTGGTCCGTAACTGATACATGCTTTTATATTGACCAGACATGAGTACGGTAGCGCTCTGCAGTCTGGTTTACCTAAAAATGTTAGAAACGCTGCGGCTGGAGGACTTCCTCAAACCAGAAGGACTGACCATTAAAGGTTCTTCTATCATGGTTTTTCATCTGCATGTACAACCAGTATGTTTATTGAATAAAATTTTGGGTGAGGCAGCTTTTTATCCTGCTTTTCCAGTTAGATGTCGTTCATAGATGGAATTTATTTTGTTTGATTCCCTTCTATTATTGTATGTGTGTTGTACCAATGTATGTTGTTTTTAGCAGGACTTAAAATTAGGTTATTTTGACTCCGGTATTATTGACACGTCCAACTTTTCATCAGCTTATCGATCTTCAAGTTCCCACACAAATGCAGATGTATTGACTGCAAGACTCAACAATAAATGCTCCTGTGAAATATAGTTCAACTTTACATTTTCATGATTCAGAACTGGCACAGATTGAATCTGTTACATAATTCCAGCTATTGTAAATTTTGCTGTTTATCAAAACAGAGCGTGTTTTTAACTTCTTGTGCAACAGGTGGACTTCCATTTTAACACACATCTATGAATATTCCATGAGAATTTAGCATCTTTTTCACACTTAAGATCTGTTTATTTCATCCTTGGTGTGTTAAGTGATGTGTAACTTCCAGACATCTGTTAAAATGACCTAAATATCACAAGAGTGTTTGTATGCGTTACAAGCTTTGAATTATCAACGAGGCTTGTACGGCTTCTTGCTAATGTCAAACCAATGAATTCATCTGACTGACAAAATTTACAGGGTGCTTGTGCAGGTCTTGAAAGTCTTAAAAACTATGGAATTTTGAAACTGTGTTTTCCAGACCTTGAAAAGTCTGGAATTTTGTGTGAAAGTCTTAATAAAGTATGGTCGGATTTTACAGTATACTCAAAGGCACATAATCTTGTAAAATAAGAAATACATGAGGAAAACATATATATATAAAAAAAAAACTAGATATGATTATTTCACTAACCGTCAGTACTGGAATGATTTAAAAAAAAAAAAAAAAAAAATGTTACAAGATATTTGATCAGGCACCTGTGTGGGCAGCATTTGAATTTCGATAAAAGAGTACTATGTGTACATGTATTAATAATTTCATTTATATTGCTGCATAAAAATCTTAATTATCTGAGTGTTTCAATTGTATTTTGAGGTCAATGTGCTTTAAAAAAAAAAAAAAAAAAGAATCGGCCTTAAATATCGGCCTCAAACATTGGCTGTAGATATCAACCATTGGCTGACCAAATTTTGAAACATCGGTATCGGCCTTAGAAAAACTCATATCGGTCGACCTCTAATTATTATGTAATTTACTGCGAATTATTAATTAATTCATACATTTGCTAAAATGGACTTTTCTACTACACACAACAGGTACAGTCCCAACCATAAAAAGTATAAAAGTATGTAAAGTTGAGGTATTTTGGGGGGAATAGCAGTTTTGAAAAAGTCTGGAACTTTTATTTGGATAAAGAGCAACTGCCCTGATTCAGTGTCAGACAGGCATAAAAAGAATGATCAATTCCTGTGTGTCATCCTATTAATACGGTCACATCTGTCAGCTGAAGATGCCCCTTTTTTCTCCTTTCTGTGTGATTATATTTCATTTCACATCTAAGGGTCGGACTTCCGCAACGCTGCAGATAAAACGCACCTTCCCGTCGCTGTGACAGACAGCAGACGTGTCTGATCAGCCTCATCCAGCTCGTGTTTACCCTGTAAACTGATAACATCCTCTTTCCGCTGTGAGCTGTGTTTGCATCTGTCAGAGGTTAATGGAGCTGTGTCATTAGCCCTGCAGGACGGCGAGGGCCCCAGGCTCCAGGGGTCAGGGGCTGACAGTATATCTGATCATCTGACAGAGACGGTAATGACAGTCTGTTTGTGAAAGCACAGCGTTGTCGTTGTTGTCGTTGCTGTTGTCGTCGTCTTCAGGCTCTGTTATCTGTGGATCAGCTGACCAGACCGTGAAGACGACTGCAGACGCATCCCTAACCTTCTAAACCAGACTGTTCATAAGGCCTCGGACATTTGCAGTGGAACTCTACACTTTAATAATTAAGAGAGTACAGCTTTTCTTTTCTTTTCTTTTTTCTTTTCTTCTTTCTTTCTTTTTCTTTCTTTCTCTTTCTTTCTTTCTTTCTTTCTTTTTTCCACCTATATGACACATAGTTTTAGCTTTTTAAAAACTACCTTTGAATCCTGTTTTGTTTTCAGTTCATGAAGCCAGAAAACAGTTAATTAAAATTATAAATTATTCCTAACATTGAGGGGGATAAATACAAAAAAATCAAGATAGTATATTTTGGCTCATCACACAGCTTTAATGACAGATAGATTTTATTGAATCCAACTGGTTTTGCATCAGTAATGTAATGATTTTTCCCCTGAGGATAGATAAAGTTGATGAGTATCAGTATCAGTAATAAGCAACATGACAATGAGATTAACTTAATATGACACTGATATATACATTGCCTATCCAAAAGAAAGTTTCCAACTGGATTTAACTTGGCAAATAGACACAGATTCTTCTATTGGATAATTGCTGCAGTGACTAATATATTTCAGCTGCAACAAGTTGTTTAACCCTTTAACTGATGCAGTGAGTGGCTTCTCTTTTCTTTAACTATTAATTCATGAAGGAGCGTAAAGATTGACCAATATCATGGTTCATCAGGCTCAGACTGTAATAGAGTGGTTCAAGGAGCATGAGACACCGTTTTTTAGCCATGGATTGGACACCAGAGTCTGGACCTGAACCACACTGAGGACCTTTAGGATGTGATGGAGAAGACTTTACACAGCAACTGTCCTTCATCAGTACCAGACATGAGCCGAAAATGAACACAGCTACAGGTGGAAATAAATGTGACTTAGCCAAAGCCGGTAACATGAAGAAGATTGGGGATGGAAAATGTGCACGGCGCTCTTTGAGCCTGTTGTTGCCAAAAGTTAATGTGTTGTTTTGGGGTGATGACAAGAGGAGCCTTGGTGAAAAACACAGCAACAAATCTGAACAAATCAGACAAATCTGAAGTAAGAGGGGATGAAAATGTGAACAAAGCGACATGTAAGAAGTGGAAAATGTACTGGTAAAGGTAATCAGGACACTTATTCAGCCTCGTATCTTGACATTTTTTTTAGGTTCATCCTAGTGCTACTTAATTCCTGTGTTTCTTATTAATATGTGTTTATTGACAGTTATCAGAACAGGCTATAAGTGTATTTCCAGTACATAATGGACTGCTGTTGCTACAACTGCTTTGTTAGGTACTATGAAGTAATGGTACTAATGTAAGTAATGATGTTCAAAGGGATAATGTGGATGTTGACAGGTGTCTGGATCAGCACTTACGTTGGTCTAATGTTCTAAAAGTGATGTTCTAATGTTCTAAAATACCATACAATCATTTTTTAATATATACTTCTTCGATTTTTTTACTTTTTTTTGCCACATACAGGAAAGAAACCAAATATGGTAACTTCATTGACCATGATTTTCTACATGACAATAAAAAAAATTGAAAAATTTTGCAAAAGTAATAAAGTCTCATTATGTCCTCCAATCACACACTAAGGTTGAAAATGTGAATTTCAGAGTATTTCTGAAAGTGTCCTATAAAGGGTTCAGTCTGATGTTTTTTGTTTTTTTTTGTTAATACTGTCCCAAACCGTATATTAAAGACAACTTACAGTCATTATAAAATGTTTATTCTTTCCAACACAATCATGAAAATATTAAAACAGTGTAAAAATAAATAAATAAATAAAAAGAAACTATAGTCATTTTTGCGTTACAGTTTTACACGGTGTTCCTCTGCTCAGTGTCACTGAATCCAAACCATCACCAGACACACTGGACTTTTAGAAACTGCAGTGTTTTTTGATTATATAACTGCGCAGGCTGACGTTGGGATTCAACTTTACACGCACTACCACAGGGGTCAAAGATTTTACTCAACTAATAAAATGTCTCCACATTTACTGGACAGAGTGGCACTGAAGTGGATGCAGACATTCATGGTCTCCAGATGACGTATCCTTGTGACTTTGGTGGCTCTGGTTTGCCATAAAATGTAATCCAGATGTTTATGTCCCTCTGTTAGTGAACTGGAACGGGGTTTCCATGGTTTCCTTATAAAAAAAAATGAATTAAATCTCAGGACTTAAACTGCTTTAAATACAATTTTGACATGTCTTGGTGGAAGCCTGTTTGAAAATTACACATCTGAACCCTTGTCTAAGAAAATGCTCAAATTATGGAACTTTGTGTATATAGACACTAGTTGCATCTTAAATCAGAATAGCATAAAAAGGAACCAGCATCATCTGCTGTCTACTAATTTGTACTGTATTCATGATATAGAAATGAATGAATAATCCTTTATTTAATCTCAGAATGTGTAGAGATGAAGGTCTCATTTGCACAGGAAATAATATAAATACATTTAAATAATAAAAATATAAACAGCAAAACAACCTAATGAATGGAACTGGAAAGTTGTTACAGTCAGAACATGGATAATAAGTAGTGAAAAAAGACAAACAAGCAATGCAAAGATTCAATAAAACATTCCCCCAATACTGACCCCTGTGGTACGCCTTTATTGATCTCTGTCAGATTTTGTATTTCCTATAGCAGTTGAATAAATATCTTAAGTGTTAAAAAATAACCTGAAGAAACTCTACGTACTCATTTAAATAATACCCTAGTTTTGTATCCCATCGTTTCATTTATTTATTTTTGCTCTACCACATTTTTCAGGTTCTGCACCTGCCATACCCAAAATTCTGTTTTACAAGTGCTTTGTTCATAAGCAGTATTAACTTAATGTGTAATGGCAGCTCCTTCTAAACATCTGAGACCTAGACCCAAGCTGTTTTTCAACTGGTTCTAAGTCTCTCTTTTACTTCAGATCAGTAAATGTATCAACCTGAACCCTGTTTTCCACCGGTGCTACAGACATGCATTCATGCTGGGATTGTTTTTACATTATCATTAGTGCCTTTGCAGACAGAAAATAAGCGGTATCACAAAGAGGAGGAAGAGCAGTCGAGTTAAACATTGTGTGACCATCGTACACCCCTGTATTAGTACATGAGGCCTGACAGCGCTCGGTGCTAGTCTGTGCTTGTCTGTTGTTGTCTGTCTGAATGAACAGGTGGTGGAGTCAGGCAGTGACGGCTGCAGACTCTTATCAGTTCACTGAAGGCCCCGCACCTCCGCAGAAATGACTGCTTTCTTAGACAGGTCATCTCCTGCCAGAGGAAGCCCTGTCATCTGATACGCTCTGTCCCGGCCTCGCCTTCATCCCCCCCACCCCACCCCACCCCCACCC
>JAPQRQ010000009.1:23376902-23391447 GCA_037367365.1 Apogon talboti
TGGGGGGGGGGGGGTGTCTATTAGTCAATTATTTCATCCCCTTTATTTAGAATTAATTCCATCACTTACAGGCATTATGTTTTTAAGATTAAAATATTATTTTACAGATCAGGAAAATCACAGTTGAAGTGTGTAAATGTGTAAATATAAACATTACACACCTGAAAATCAGTGATATTTCCACAATCATCACAAGCTTCAACACGACCAGACTGTAGTTATTTTCACCTCTTTTAAAACTTTTTTTTTTTTTTACCTTATTTTCAAAGAATAAAGTGAAAAATGCTGAGGAAGAGGCTGTTTTGGTGTTTGTGACATGTATCACATGCAATGAGAGATGCAGTCCGTTAAGCAGTTTAACACCAAACTGACAATCTTTGCCACAACCTGTTACTTTCTTAACTTGTAAAATTATATGTTAAATAGACAAACATATGTGTAAATGGAGGCATCAGGGAATTGTCTTCATCCACTGGTTGTAGGTTGGCTCTCCATACAGTATAAAATTAATAAATTCAGTCATTGCTGTAAAAATATGACTTATTTATAGTTGGGTTAATAGTTTACATGAAAGTTGTGAAAATGCATTTACTTGGAATCTGAGGAACTTCAAATTATGAGTTGTCATATTCACCCAAGAAAAGGTACTGGAAACTTAAATACAAATTCAATAAATCAATCAAACCAAAGTAGGCCATGTTAGGTTTTAGACTCAGAATAAAAGCTAAACACTGACAACTATCTCTGGACCAAATTTTCTGCCTTTTCTGCAGTGTTTTGTGGTTTTCGAGGCCCTTCAGGCTCTCAAACGGATTCACTTGAGAGAAGTAGAACTACTTCAGATACAGTAACGCCTTTAGGGTCTTTGCACCGTTCTGTGCTTCTCTTCTAATCAATACCCATGAAGTCTTGCCTCAGTTGTCTGTTATCCTTGCAGCCCTCTCTGGCACTTGTGGAATCTCCAAAACTTTACTCATGGAATACCACTGAGACCCCGTGAACCCCCCCCTCCCAGCGACCGGTCTCACCTCTTTGGGAAGCGGTGATCAAAAGGCATGTTTGTGTAAGAGCCTGAACAGGTGGACGGTCGGGGTTAAATCCTTCCAGTTGCGTTGGGAGAGCGAGGCCTGTCAAGTTGCAGCTGTTGCGTCGCCCCTGCAGCAGCGAAACCACCCTGCCCTCGTCTTCCCACACCTCACGCCGGTCTCCCGCCCGTCTTTCTCACGCCTCCTTCCTCTGATCGGGCCTCTGGTTGTAACCCGGGGACTTGTGGATACTGGGTTATCTTTCTTCCTGACAAGTATCCCGATCGCATAGCGCGGCGCCGGATGTTTCGGCGCACAGGATGGGAATGCTTCCATGTCTCGGAGTGGAAGTGTAAAGGCGTGAATGTCCCTCACCACCCTCACAGCTCCGGAGATGAGCACATGGGCCGGATGCTGTGTCGAAGCGTGTGTTGTGTTAAGAGCTTATAGTAAGCTGTAGGCTGATGATAAGTGACTTCCACCCAAGGTAATTGCACTCTAATTACACTCGGCTCCGTGTGAGTGTGAACATGCATGATTACATATCTCTGGACTTCATATATATTTACATGTGGGACTGTACAGGGGACGGCACAACCGGAGGAATGTCAGAGGTTTTCTCCCTGTATAAAAGCAGATCTGCGTCTGAGGAAACTGTGATCCAGTGATTTATCCAGCTCTGTTGTGCTACTCGCCCCCGGGGCTCCACTCCATGATACAACTCAACAATCCATCATCCTGTCAAAGCTCACAGAGCGAGCCAAAAGACAGTATCCTCTGTCTACCAAGAACAACTTCCAAACCTGTTCTTCTATATGTGTGCGCTCTCTCAGTGGAGTATTCATCTGTTTGTGTTTCGTTCAGTGTCCAAAATTAACTCTGAATCAGCACACCAAGGAGTTTTAGGTGAACAAAATCCACCACTCGCATTTTAAACCTGCCAAAATGAATAACTGCTGGGTATGACATTAGTATTTAACTGTTGAAAACTGCTGCTGTAAAAGAATAATGTGGACTGTGATTCTGCATGTGTAGGAATAAGTAAGTCTTTATGTTTATCGTCACTTGCCAAGTTATTTAAATGGGTCACACCTAGTTTGAGACTAGATTTTTCCCATTACAGATACATGAAATATGGTGATTATTTAATAAACATGGCAAGCCTAGATGTAGCATTAATATTCCTATTCTGTTGTGTTACTTAAAACTGTAGTTTTTTAACATTTCAAGTTACATAATTATTTCAGCATATTGTAACTCAAGTGGTCTGAGAGGACACATGACATATGCATGTACTGCTAGCCTGTGTTGTCAGGCTGTGGAGAATGTACTCAGTCATGCCCAGATTTTGTCCAATCACAGGTGTTTTCAGACTGGTGGGCGGGTTAAATACATGATTGACGGCTAGAATTACCAATAACCGACTACACAGGGTCAGATGTTTTATGTGAATGAATCTGTATTACCAGTATATATCCTTATTTGTTGTACATGTCATTCATTTTAAGTATAGAGTTGGCTTTTGTATATTTCAGTAATTCTAGCAATACTTTAGTAGCATATGTGTATTTAATATTCTGGAGGTTTTGCACATGCCCACATTTTTCTTTAGTGTTTTTGCTGCTAATAGAGCAGAGCTGCTAAATTCATTTTCATTATTCCTGTGACAGTAACAGCAAAGATCTATTCTATTCTATTCTATTCTATTCTATAAATCGCTTGTCAGTGATTCATGAAGTTGCTTCCTCAATTCTCTCCAGTACTGAACACTGCTTCTGTTCATCAGTCAGTACAGTCGGGTCAATCTTAACTCCCTTTTATTTTGAAAGGGTTTTCCAAGTCAGGTACAACAGTCTGCAATATAAACAGCTGCATTTTTCCAAAGGGGCATCTGAATGGGACACCTCAGATAATGTATTACAAGTAGAGGTGTAATGGATTTAAAAAATAGGGTTTGTTTTCATGTAGCAGCTCTAAGAAATGACATGTCACTTCCTGAATTAAACATGACACTCTGACTTTACACTCCATTACCTGTGCTTTGGGTTCTTTGTAGAGAGCAGGTGTTAACACTAGCCTCTTCTGTTATTAGTTCTTATACTGTGGCTCAACAGGTGATGAAACTCAGATGATTTAATGAGACCGTAAACACTCGGCTATTTATTCCCTTGACCTCTAATTCTTTTTCTTAGTGGGACTTGGTGTGTTAATGGTTCAAGACATTAGCTCATAGTAACAAAGGCTAAAGTTGTTTGTTCTATAACAGTGGTTTTCAAACTTTTTACAGTGGAGTACCCCCTGAAATACACTTTTTTGGCCAAATACCCGCAATTCTCGCTTCAGCATTATTGATTGAAAAAAATAGCCAACATTTGTTCTTGTACCAAAGGTGTCTGTTTTTATTTTCAAAACTTTGTAAATAAACAACATATTAAATTTTTATAGGTAAATTTTGTGTGCAAAGTATAAACTGAAAAGTGCCCTCTTTCATTGACAAGAAAAATAAATTAATTGGTCATTGATTAATAAATGAGCCTTGCAGTAACCAAAAATAAACTGCTTAATTTCTCAAATAAACTCATCTTCAATAAAAATACAATATAATATAAATTAGAAATGTTCTTAAAATGTTACCAAAGCTTAAACAAGATGATTCACAATAAAACTAGGAGTGTTCATTTTATTATATGAATGTATTTAAGGTGTTTTATATTTCAGCATTAATTCTCATTATTTATTTTGCATTCAGTACATGATGACTTATTTAATGTATTTTCCAAAAAAATTTCAAGTACTCCTAAGAGACTGTTCTATAAACTTAACAAACAGAGTGTTTTATCTAGTTCATAATGGGCCCAGATGCTAGATGTGTTCACCTTTCCATAACTGCATGAAATAACAGCAGGTTCATCTAAAATTTAGATTTGGTCTTTTGATTTGGACAAAGAGGAGAGATCTGCCGAAGACTGTGTATATTTTCGGATTCAGTCTTTTTCCCTCAGCTCCTGTAGCTTTAAGTGTTTCACTAGATTTACAGCTTCAGCTCGAACATGTGGGTGTTTGTGTGAAATCGCTACATGAGAAGAGGAGTTCAGATTGTGTCATGATGCCTTTGAGGAACAACATAGAAATTACCTTGGAAACACAAAGTCAAACCCCACAGCGACCTGTCAGGGTGAGACGACTGGATGAGGGAGTGCATTATCCAGAAGAACACTGCATGTAGGTATAGGCCCTGTTGTCTTTTCTAGTTTGACACCCCGTCTCTCTCTATGTAGATCATTCCTACTGGACTGACTGTACTAGGTCCAGTTAGATCAGTGGCAAGTTGTTTGTTTCATCAACGCAGATTTAGTCCGATAGAAAACACTTCATTTACCTGAATATTTTATATTAGTATTGTCAAGAACATTTTTTTTCAAAATTAATTTACATTTTCAGAACAGTTGGAGCACTTTCTCTTACATGTAAAGATGTAGTTTCATTTGCATCATTTGTTCAACCTGTAACCTAATTATTGCAAAGTTATTGAATGCACCATTGTTTTCAAGTTATCCATGATAGAATATATAGTTCTGTGCAAAAGTCTTAGGCCACCTTGAGTTTTGTTGTCTTTACAGAGTTGAAATGAGCATATATATTTATTTATCATCCTATTTTCTTCAGATACAACAAAAAAATACATGAAATGTGTGCACAGCCTTAAAAGACAGCCAAAACTGAACTGAATGTGTTGTAAAGGTTATAGTCACTATTTAGTGTGACCTCTGACCCCATGACAAGAAGTAGTACGTCTGACATGTTTTGAATGAAACCAGGTATAATGGTATAAAAAATAAAATAACACAGTAAATGTCCTATTGTCTGAACAAAAGGGTTAAAAACATGTTAAGTGTAAAGGCAGGTCACAATAATTACAACCACTATAGAAACCGTTTTTTACCGGAAACATTTGATTTTACTGCTGTACATACTTTGAATTGAATAGAATAGAATAGAATAGAATAGGCTTTATTATCATTATACCAGTTGTGCAACGAAATTGCAAGTGGTCTCTGCCAGTGACAGTGCACTTACATCTAAATAACACAATAAGATACAGACATATATTAGAAAAATATAAGATATACAGTAGTGTGCAGTCCAAATGTGTGCAAATAAGAGATCTAATGTGTGAAAGGGTAGAGTTAAGAATATTAAAAGTAGTAAAAAAAAATGTGTAAATGTAACATTGTAATACAATGTAAACATCCATGTAACGGTGCGAACAGTGTAAACAGCAAATGTAGCAGTGTAAACAGTGTAAACATACATGTTACAGTATAATAGTGCAGATGTAACAAGGTATTAAACAGTGTAAATGGTGCGAATGTAACAGGGTATAGTGTGGACATGCTGTACGTATATACATATATCCAGATTGGATCTTAATACAGATATTGACAAATGCAGAACTTTACTAAACCCACAAATCTAATATTTAACCTAATGAGGACTATCACACAGGACTGTTTATTCATTTGTCTGTACTTCATTACAAGTGTAGTGACATCTTTGACATCAGTGATACGATATTGATAAAATACATCATAAAATAGTTTATAGTCCATGTCACTCAGCCCTTAACAACACCAAAACTCTGATTAGTTTGTACAAATGTAGGTTTTTTTTGGTCTTTTCTCTTCATATTACACATATTTTTTTTGCCCTTGATGTGTTTTCAGAGCCCTTCCAGCCTCCTCACTGGTACAGTATGTTGACCATAGTGGAAGACTTACAGTACAGCGCCGTTTGTACTTGGCTGAATGATATCATTCACAGTAGGCTCCTGTGGGAAAGGCTTGTCCTAGATTTAGCCCAGCGTTTTGTTTCACTTGATGTTGTTTATGTCCTCTCTCAATCCACTGTGGACCAAAGCCGACTCGAACATAAGGTCAGGAGTTTGTACGAGACAGAAAGATTACCACTCTATCAAAGAAAGATGCACATCCATGAAAATGTTTATTACTTCTATCAATCATTCAGTTTTTGTGCCATCTAATAAATATCTGATGTCATTATTCAACATGTTTTTCTCATGCATGACTGGTTTTAAACAAAATAGAACTGAATTTATTTGTTATTTATGTGGTTGAACTACTTCCAAAGTGGAGTTAAGTTATTTTAAGCTAAAAACCACATCTTTGGCCATGAAATCAGGTTTGCAGGGGCTGCAATAGATGATTTTTTTTTTGCAAACTTCAGTTAAGGGATGCAATTAAATCAAAAAACAAGACACAAACTCTGATCTCCTGCATAAATTGTCAGTTTTTAACTTCCCCTCCAGGACGCGTGGTTTTTCAGACTGTCAGTCTGGCTGCTTTAGAGTAAAACCACTAATTTATTAATGTTAAGTCCAACTTTTTCTTTCCTTGGAGTCTCTAGATGGCCGTGATGTGATAAAAAACCAGGGCCTCTTTGAAGATGAGCCGCGCTCTGTGACATGTTTGAAGTTATCGTCAGGTAAAACACAAAGGTGCTTCATGAACGGTGTGTTGAATTACTTATGCCGTGTGCTCTCCAGACTCCATATTCCTCATGTACTATGCACCTGAACTATGGGTAAATGATTGTTTTACACCAGGAATATATGTTAGGAGAATATCAAGAGTTTGAGGCTCAAACGCATAAGTTCAACAACAACTGTCAGTGTGAGACGTGACTGTGATGTTCATCCTCATGACCACGTCCCTGATGGATTCGACGTTCGTTTTATCACTGATGATAAAGAGTAGACATTTGGTGTCTTGAGATTAAATGTCATGAACATGTACATGGACATACAAAGGTTACATCCTTTGTATGTCCACTATATGGACAAAAGTATTGGGACATGTTGAATTCAGGTGTTTCTTCTCTAACAGGGGTCTGAGCTACAAAACAATAATGACAAACATAATATTGTTTTATATTGTGATAAATATCATTGCATTGTATCTGTTAGTTTTGTTTAAATTGTTATCTTTGCTTCCAAAATGCCTCAGAGGTTGCTTTTACTTAATTTCTTTCAACATTGATTTGGGGTTATTTTTTATCCCTGACTATGATTTTAAATGTTCTACCTCTAAATTTCTAAAATATTTTATTATATTTTTATTAAATATTTTAAATATTCTAAATAATAATATTTTTTTTAACCAAAACTAACCATCTACTTTCGTCACATCTCACTTAGGAAGAAAAATCTCCCATTAAACTTTAAGGAAATATTGATGTTTTTATCTCAAATCAACATGAACAGGACATCTTACAGCTGTAGACATAATGTGTCCCTATGTTTTTATCCATATAGTTTATATACATCAATATTGCAATGATAATGCAATGATATTTATCACAATATAAAACTATATTATGACATTTGTCATTATGGTTTTGTATCCCAGACCCCTGTTAGAAAAGAAACATCTGAATTCAATGTGTCCTAATACTTTTGTCCATGTTCATGATATTGTTTGTGACCTTGTTTGCAGTGAGAGGACACTGTTTTTTTGTAGCACCACAACATGATCTTTCCAAATATTTCTAATTTCTTCCATTGCCAGTTCTGTTTGTGCTGTGGAGTGCTGTTGTTTTGAGTAACTTCTGTTTTAAAGCTGGTAAAGATATACATTATTTGGAGAGTCCACTACATTTATACACATCTGGAATTAATTGAAATGTTCATTCAGTTGCACATATAGAAAAACTCTTATGGATTCAATGGATTCAATGATCACCCACAAATATATGTAAATAACCAACAAAATCAAACAATCCCAAATGTATTTAATGCTTTTATTACCACTGATCCTGGAAATAACTTTGGTTATTTAGTAGCTGCTAATATTTAAATCTAATTGTGGGAATGCAAGTAAAAATGGACTTTGGACAGGGAAATGTTGGACCAAATGGACAGGTCCAAATAAAATGTCAACATTGACCCCTGTATTTACCAGCGCTATGATGCAACATGACATATACTGCGATAGAAGTCAGTGTCAGTGCCGGTAGCTGTCATTGATCTTATTTAAGATGTGGTTATCTGTCCGTCCATGGTCCGGCCTTTTTATTTCCAGGATCAAAGAGAGCCTCCGGTCTTCAGACACTGTCCAGAATCACTACATTCGCCCCGAGAGAGCCGAGCGGGGGTGGACTTCCTCTGTTGGTGCTGACAGGAACCGCGAGAACACTCCTGCAGAAAGATAAGAAGGTGGTGCAGAGTTTCAGTCTAACTTTAGCAGGAGATTAAGGAAGTTTCATTTATAATTGGTAAATACAGGTAGGGGCTGAAGAAGAAACTCCAGTCTGAAAAGCCTGGTTTAAGAGGACGTTAATTAGTCACGTATTGGTCTGAGTTAGATGAGCTTTTCTGGTTCATGTCCTGTGTAAGTGGACGTCTGTACATTGAGAGGGTTTAGAGGAGGAGGAACAGCTGTTGTCATTATAGATGTGTGGAGAAGTAAGAGATAAGCTCTAAAATCCGACTCTTCAAAAACTCTGTAGCCCTTTCAGACAATAAACGTAGGAAAACATCTGCAGAACAGAATAGAACAGAACAGAACAGCCTTTGTCACTGTCATATCATGCGTTACCTTGAACTTGTTGTACTACGACTGGGCTGTTTATGGAATTAACTTTATTCATTGAGATTTTATTTTCAGATAATCATGAAAAATGTCTAAATCACTGTCTATAAACTCTGGAGTACAGGTCATGTCATGTTGGGAACATTTGTTCTTGTTAAACTCGTAAAGACGTAAACTTTCAAATGAATTTTGTCTTCTTTTAATCTCTCCTAAGTGATTTATCACAATCTATATCATTTTACATTCATTATTTCATTCATTCATACATGTATTAAAATGAACTTTTCTCCTACACACAACAGGTACAATCTCAACCAAAAAAGTAGACAGGCAGGTGTTAAAGTACATAAGAACATACAGTCATTGTCTTTTTTTTTTTTTTTTTTTCTCGGGGGGGGGTTGCAGTTTTTAAAAAGTCTGTTTTTTTATTCAGATAAAAGCCGTGTTTCAGTGTGAACCCAATACGCAGTACGTACCATTCCTTTAAATGCAAATCTACCACGCTGACTTCTCCGTGACTTACCCCATAGAGTTGAGGTTGAACTACAGGTGCTCACACCTCAAGGTAAATAATCAAACATGAGCAAAGATTTCGGAGTGATTAATAACCGAACATGAGCTACAAAAGAAGAAAACCATGCACTAGAGGAGGATAAACCTCCGAGGGAATGAGATGAGGAGATAAGGCTGTGGCATTGTTGGTGATGTGACTGGCAGGATAATGAGGCCAGTGTTTTCCTTGGCCTCTACGTTCTCTAATATGATATCACTCTCATCTGGCAGGAATGCCACTTTTCTTGATCTTTTGTTTTGGTTTCCACAGCCTTTCACACACTTTGTTAGTTCTCACGTTTGGATGAAGTGCTCCTTTCTCTCTTTTGTTAGAGAATTTCCGGTTCTTGACACCGGAACACAGGAATGTTGAAGCGATGACAGACCTGATGTCGTTCCCTCAGGTTGCTTTTAGAATCGTCACAGAGAATCACACTGGTTCTTCATGTGCGATTGAGTGTTATTTGATGGTTACGCACATCAGTCAAATAAGGTGAGAGACTGGAGGAAAACTCTCACACATACAGAGAGTGAATCAGAATCAGAAAATAACTTTATTTATCCCCAAGGGGCAATAAGAGGGGCGAAGAGCATTTACAGGAAAAATAAATATATAAATAAATAAATAATTCCAAAAAAAACAAGTGTGTTGGTAATCAATCATTTATTAATAGTTGTATTTATCAGAGAATATTGACCACTCATATGATCAGCAGATGTGTGTTTTTATGTTCATTCTCTGGCTATTTTTGCAAACTATTATCAGCAAAATAAACGCCAACAGAGTGAACAAGAGTGGAAGAGAGGGAGTGAGGGCTTATATTCTTTTTATTTTTATGTTATCTCAGCTTGTGATGACGCAGGCAACAGGAAACGATTAACAACGGTAAACAACAATGATCTATTACAAAGGTGGCATCAGCAATGATATGTAAGGGTTCACTTCCTGTTTTTAAAGTGGGCGTGGTCAGAAGGGTTTGAGAATACAGCGTGGTTGGATGAAAGTAAATCAACAAGGTCAAAATAAAACAATAATTCATTAATATACGTATAATCATAATTATTCCTTTTTCTAACCTCCTTCACATGATACTTGTATGTTGCAATCTCATTGGATTTCATTGGTAGTTCAGCTCATTCTGATTTATGAGTTGGAGAAATGATATTTGGCTTGTGGAAAATGTGTCTAATTTTTATACTTAAGTGACTTTGTTTTGCGAAAGAATCCGTTGAAATCTGTAAAACATGTTCATTTCTCCCATTGGAATGAAAGTGACAGGATCTGCCTTTAGTGTCCCAAAGGGGCGGGGCAATGGAGGAACCATGTGACACCGACACAGGAAGTCACTCTTCAGAGAAGTATCTTTGGCTTTAGTGTCAAAACCAAACTGCCAGTAAACTAGTTATTTCTTTCTATTGCGGTAGTTAAAGAAAAAAAATAATGAGAACTTTTTACCCTTTTCTGTGTAAATTGAACACCTACAAGTCATGTAAAAAATGATCGGTGTTTCAGTGTTGCTGCACAGCCGCTGCAAATGCATTTTGTTGTTACTTCTCATTAGATGCATTTCCACGTTTTGCATGTATTTTGAAGTTTCACATATTTTCCCATGTCATACTGTAGGTATGAGAAACAACTTTAGAATAAATTAGTGAGAATTCAGTTCACATGACTGATTAGCTGATCTTCCATGGTAAACACCTACAGAATGCTGTTCTTATATTGTTTTTCTATTTTGTTCAAGTCCATTTAACCCATAAAGACCCAAACATCTCCCGTTGACCAAAACCATCTACTGATCTAAAATGTTCAGTAACTTCTGATCCACTAACCCTATCAACACGTTAAAATATTTGGTGTAAAATGCAGTTTGTCATCTTTTCATGGTCATCAGATATGACCCATTTAGACATTCAGTGGCTCCGTAGTTACCATGGAAACACCATCATCTTCTACAACACTGATTCATCAGTAAAACCCATGGAGTTGGATCAGTGACAGTGGATGGACACACTGGGTTTATGTTCAGTTAATGATAGATTTGACTGAAAAAGTCACTTTTTCTTTAGTTTTTCTCTGTTTCTGATATAATAACCTATATGATCAGTACATTAAATACATGGAATTAGGTGATTTTCACTTAAAAATGCTTATTATAGAGCATAATAATACAGTAAATGGTAATAAATAGCT
Organism: Apogon talboti; assembly: GCA_037367365.1. Lineage (NCBI taxonomy): Eukaryota > Metazoa > Chordata > Actinopteri > Kurtiformes > Apogonidae > Apogon > Apogon talboti. Next base: position 23,388,281 of record JAPQRQ010000009.1, read on the forward strand.
TAAGAAAGGTTAAAAATAGAGAAAAATTAATTTGGGATCTGCCACAAAAGTAGCAGTGGGTCTTTATGGGTTAATTAAAACAAACTCTATCCATTCACTCTTGTCAGTAAAACCTCTTTATACTGAGTGAAACATGAGAAAAACTTCCCTTTGTTTTTATTTCTATCCATAGAGACACAGCTCAGTTTTTGTTTTGTTTTTTTTGCCTTCCTTTTCAGACCTCAGAATTTTACAGAGCGACATCTCATCGTCAACAAAACCAACTCTGGCCGAAGTGAAACAGCACAGACACTGACAGGGCTAATTAACCGCAATATAACAGCCAAAACATTGACTTTACCAGCTCATTTAACCGCCTCTAATGAACTGCAGCTGAAGTTTGTTTACCTCAGTTCTCGCCTTTAACACTGTCGCTTCCTATAGACGAGCAGAGACGCCGACGCTATGAAATTTATGTCCAAACTGCGGTCTCTATAATTGGAAAATGGGACTCTTTCTAATTGTAATTTCAAAATAAACCCAAACCCAGCTTTATGGAAGTGGAGGTTTTAATTACTGAGGTCCTCTCTAACTCATGCATGTCATCATGTATGTTTGGTAGTGTTTTTTTAGAAGTGTAAAGTCATTTCTCTGGTCTCTGCATCCACGTCCTGAGATATCATTCAGCGGTTCGGTCTCTGAATATTTGGAGATAATTTGGACTTTAATTTGGAGTCAGACTTCCCTCAAGTGAATTATGTGCAATAAGTCATGCAATAATCCTCTGCAGTTTGTGCAAAATTCTCTGTTCTTGCAGCAACAATGCAATATTTATTCAAACCTAAATGCATCTTTTTTTTAAATAGATTTTATAGATATAAACACTGTTTATATTGTAAATATTCTGTCTATTCATATTTTGTGTCTGTTTTTATTTTATTCTACTTTTAGTACTATTCTTATTTTACTTTTCACTAAATTTCATATTCTATTTTCATTAACTTTTTTCTTTTCTGTAATTATATATTTTCTGTATTATTTTCTGATGTACTTCTTTCTTTGTTTTTATTCATACTGTTTACACTGACTGACTACTTCCATTGCACACACAATGACAATAACGGCTATTCTATTCTATTCTATTCTATTCTACAGTATAAAGGAAGCCAAACACCCACAGGGGAATGGAAGACTCTAAACATACCCTGCAGGAACTATTTATAGACTTTTAAACAGATTTCAGACTTTTAAAACAGATGTTTTTTTAATTGTATGCACACAACACTTTTTACATATTGAGATTGAATATTTGACAACTGTATTTTTTATACTATGTTCTAGAGTCACACAATGAAATTTTGTTCAAGTGTTATTTTCTATTCTATTCTATTCTATTCTATTCTATTCTCGTCGTCACTTCTTGATTACTCAGGCTTGTTCTGCTTGAAACTCAGGATTATTGCGTGTTTTTCCCTGTGAGATGGGAGTTATTGTGTCGCAGCAAATGACTGCAGTCTCTGGACAGATGACACTCTGATTACATATGTGGACAGACACCAGACAAAACTGGAGATGCACAGTGGAGTGGCCAAACCACAGCTGTGTGTGTGTGTGTGTGTGTGTGTTGGCGCTCATGTGGTGGAAGCTAATCATACTGGTCTATGTGTGTGTGTGGCTTAGTGTGTGGCAAATGTCCTGTGAGAGAAGAGTGAGATTAACTCTGACCAGAATTACAGTGCATTACGCAGCGTAGCAGTGCTGCTCTCACAAACCTCTAATTACTTGGACTAAATGAGTCTCAGGGGGGCAGAACCAGGATGTAGTACTCTGCTAAACCCCAGCGCTGTGCCATCTCCACTGTCACCACGGTGAAACGGCGGTGGTGACATGTGGTTGTGTCGAAATCCAAAAACATAAGTGGAGGAAAGAAACAAAACAAGCTGGATTCTCAGGGTTTTATTGACTATTAAAGTGATTCGATATGGTATTGTTGTTCTGAGCTCCCAGCAGAAGGGGGCAGTCTCCTACCAGAACATGGTCAGTTCTACCAAAACCACCTATGTATCCACAGTGGTGGGCGTATCGATTCTGTGGTATCGATATGTCAGTATTCACATGCTGCTCATTTTAGGATCGATTATGCTAATAAAGTATCGATATTAATTAATAAATGCAAGATAAAAGTGCCTGTCTGACCTCTGAATCTGAAGGTAACTTCAAGGTTTTGTAGCGACAGACCCCTCGGCAACAAAAAATTTGACTAGTCCATCCATGTCATGTCAAATTATGTTATTTCTTTATGTGTATTATTTCTGTTTTTTTCATTCATGTGTGTTAATTATTCATTATTTATGTGTTTTATTTTTCTATTTTAATTAATATTTATGTTGATTATTTATTCAGTGTTTTTCTAATTTTTTGTCATTGCTAAAAACAAATGGCCACCAAAGGTTATGCACAGTAAAGCTGTTAAATCGTATTTGTCATGTGAGATGTCTTTTAAGCGCAAAAAACGTAATCGGTATCGAATCATAAAAGTTTGGTATCGCCAACCACTACTGAATACGTTATAAAGCAAAATGGAGTTACGGGGATATAATGGTTTTACCTCCACCACTGCCGTTTATCCTTGGTGTGAAGGCGATAACTCGGACAGATGTGGTTGGATTTCTTCTCCCTTTTTAACCAACATAGACGGACCCTAGTGGAAGAACCCTGTGGATTTCAGCTTCTCTATGAGTATTATAAGTCATCCAGATGGGGGCGCTTTAGTTGAAAGTCAGTTTTTCGGGCATAGATCGAGCAATAACAGGCTGATTAGATAAAAATTTGATTCTTATTGATCGTCTTACAAATGTCCATCCACAGTTCGTATGGGGTCATTTTCATTCACTAGGTGGAGTTTTGTGGGGAAACACTGGTTCTCTGACCATTATTCTGACATTATCAGGTCAATGTAGCTCAAATTGAGTTCATATCACTTGAGTTTACATGACGTCATATTTTGACACCAGTTGGCGTGTTTTTTCCAAATGGTTAGGGGATGTTTGGTAAATATGGGTATTTCTATATAATGTCACAAAGTTATAAATGTATGGTGTGGTCACAGTAAGGGAGGGTGGGGCTTATTGTTAAATATTGGGTTAATACTTCCTTGTTCTTTCTTACCATTGTTGGTATGTATTTGC
>JAPQRQ010000009.1:23393460-23407133 GCA_037367365.1 Apogon talboti
TACTTAATTTGTTATTATTAATGTGCATGGAAATTTCCATAATGTATTGATCACTTTTATTTATCAACTTGTGTGCTATTGGTTCCTTGTACGTAAAAAGGATTTTTCTTTTCTTCTGCCCGAAACAAACAATAAACCAAACCAACATTTCATATTAAATCTATCCACAGTCTGCTTTCTGGATAGTAATTAAGTTGGTATCTTTTGTACATTGTGTCGTTTATTTGCTTTATTTTATAGCAGAGGATTTGGGGGATATACCGTTGCTGTCGCCCCCCGCTGGAATGGATCAAGAAAACTGTCCTATCTTTTTCCAGTAAAATACGTGTTAAGTACGCCACAGCTCAAACTCAAAGTAATAATCTAACATCATTAACATGTACCAGTTCTTTCTCTTGTGGGGCCCAGTGGGGGGTGGGGGGGTCTGCCCTCCTCTGATGCCTCCTGTTTTTAATGCAGAGGTCCCCATTTGCATTAGAAACATTAAATTAACTCACTTCACACGGCATTCCTGTCGCAGCGTTACCCGCCGATTTTATTAAAATCATCAGCTACTCCTGTTTCTACACAAACAACAACATCTGTCACTCTGGAAGCCTGGCGCACTCCCACCCACACAGGCGTATTGTAATGAGTGAAGACACTGAGATGGCAGGGCGGCATTCTTCCAGCCCCGCTGAGCAGAGTTAGCAGAGAAATGTCTCAGATCACTGTACTCTGACATGTTTGGCTGACCTGATAGGAATCCACTGATAAGAAAAGACACAACACACTGAGAGCGCCGAGCCAAGGGTGTGAGAAAACACACCGGAGTGTCAGATTAAGCAAAAAAATAACAAAAAAAAACCATAAACAACCCACTCACAACGGTGGCCGCTCTATTCCACACTGGGGTTTTCATCCGTGTATACGACGCCGGGTTCCCATCCCATCCCATCCCATCACATCCCATCACATCACATGCCCTACATTATTATTATACCATGCACAGATTTGACTAATGACTGTGCGAGATAAGGCCAAATGGCAGTCAGAGGATGGCGAATGATGGAGCGTGAGCGTATGTACGTACGCGCACAGTTTGTGTGTCGGCGAGGATGTGGAGAGCGAGGCAGCGTCGGCGGCGTTGACAGGATCTGTCAGAGCGACAGGGAGACGGAGAAACCTGCCCAGTGAGACGTGGCTCCTCACTGTCTCTCAACTGGAATTCCTGGGAATTCCAGCCAGCTCAGATTGTTATCAGAGCTGAAGACACCCTGTCATTCAGCCAGATTAGCATTATTTTATGGGCTTTTTCTTTTTTTTTTTTTTTTTGGTCTGTTACTGCTGATGATCGGATGAGAAGCGTAGATGTGCTAATCATTAGCAAATCACGCCACAAGGGTTTTTAACTTCTAATACAACCTGTTGTTCACTTTTAGTTTTAAAGCAGCGTGAACAGACTCTTCCATTGTGAGGCACTGGAACAAGTGTCGCATTCTGAGATTTGTTGCAGCAAGTAATTATTTAGTGTTTTTAAGGATCGACTACGGACTAAAGGCCGTCACACACCAGGGTTATTTTCATGCAGTTAATTGCTAATGTCAGTACTGGTTTCCCATCTGTTTTTGTAGCGAGAACTTTCACACCAGAGCCCCAAGAAGGATTTAATTGATCAGATGTCACATAATTATAGACTGATTGCATGTCACATCAGTTCTTAAGCCGTTTGGCGTGCTGTACCTACGTATTTTCAACCTTTCGCGTGTTATTCAATGGCATTTGATCGAGTGCCAATTTACGCCGTTCACATAACCCTAACCCTCACGGCGTGGTATTTGACGCATCAACTCAGGTTGGACAGGGGGCTAATAACAGCACAAACATATATGTAGAAAGCTCATAATGCAAACAGATAACACGCCAATTAAAAGTGGCGTGTACATTTATGCGAGTCATGATATCATGTTGCATAATTCTGTTATGCAACATGATATCTCTTAAAGTAGTTGATAATGAATTAATAGTTCGGTTAATGTTAACATAATAATGAAATACAGTGAAATCTTTTAACTTGAGCTGATGTGAAACATTTCTGGCCTTTTACTGAACAGGTGTAAATGCTGCAAATCATTATTTCGTCGTTTGATTGAATACTTTTTATGCAAACATACTTTTCACACCAGTCTTTCACATTTCATGTCATTTACTCATCACATCCCCAGTGTGTTAAGGCTTTAATTATTTCACCACCTTTTACTTTTTTTTCCCACTATATTTTTATTCAAATTTTGAATAAAACACAGAGACAAACAATCCTCACAAAAAATGAAACAAATACCAGCTGTCCTCTGTATGAACAGGTCATCCATAAATGATAGAGCATATTATGTACATTACATACAATAGAAAAAAATAGCAACACACTTTATGTAAAAAAAAAAAAAAAAAAAAAAAAAGAACGATCATAGCAACAAAAAAATTCAACAGACATGGAAACTACAGTCTACCTACATCATTTGCCATCTTCTTCAAATGATATGTTTGCATTCTTAACATATTTAATAAAAGGGCCTCATATGTTCTCAAACACCACCTTTTACTTTTCACATAGAATGTCATTTGATCAATAACTGATGTTGAATATCCATCAAAGTCACGTGTTTCTTCTTCTGGGCTCTTATTGGTCAGGTTGTCTTATACTGCGTTTGTGTCTTTGTGTTTAAATGAACTCTGTATTTTAGTTTTCCTCATCCTACAGTCACTGTCACTTAAAGTAATTCTTCTTTTTCCTTTTATTAAACCTACAGGCCACTGTTGAGCCCATTGTAGACATGGATCATATATTTTTAGCGCTGGCTGTTGGGTTTATGGGCTGACTGACACATAAGGTAGTTAAGTGGAAAGTACCACAGTTGTATTATTAGAACTGGATGTCTGAAAGTAGAGGTCGACTGGTGGTGGAATTGTAGAGGTCGGTGGAATAACAATAGTCTGGAGCAGGAAAAAGCAGATGGTTGATTTATTGGCTGTATCGTCCCTGCTCCCTGACACTGAAAATACATCATGTATAAGTGAGAAGCACTGTTTTTGGTTTTATTGGAGGAAGGATAACTGTTGAACATAATACAGTTCAAAACAAAAGAAATGCATAATTTCAAAGTCGTTAAGTACCAGATTAATGTACTCAAGTTGTTTTTTTTTTTTTCTTCTGTTCTTTTGTGTTCCCAGTTGGAAAATCTTGCTAGTGACAACAACAATCATACGGTCAGTTGGTTATTTATGGTTAAATGACGACAGTTTGAGCAGTGAATCGTGTTTTGTTTGTACACTCGAGGCACAGGCGGTGAAACTGGCCAAATTCATGTGTTTGTGATATTAACTGAAGAAGCCATGAATACAAGACCTACGTGACGGAGTGACTGGGATGTTGAGGGCTGAATAAGACAGAAGCAGAACAGATTCAGGCTGCAGTTTGTTTAAGGTGGTGGTAAAACCTGTCAAGGCTGACCCTGCCCTGACAAAACAGACTGAGCTCATGAAAATGTGCTGTATGTCACGTCGGTTCTATACAAACGCATTTTCGACCTTTGGCGTGTTATTCAACGCCATTTGATCGGACCAAGGTGTCCGGTTCACATAACCCTAACCCTCAGTGTGTGGTATGTGACGCGGCGTGAACATACATGCGGAAAGTTTATAATGCGTACAGGTAACACGGCCATTAAAAGTGGTGTGTATATTAAACGCGATTTCATGATATCACGTTGGGAGCTCATATTCTACTGTTTTTATTAAAGAAACATAAGTATGTGGGAATACACACAACAACACAATACATAATATTCATGGGTGCTTGAAATCCTTGAAAATGCTTGAATTTCAATTTTAGTTTAAGTTCTAGGAATTCTGTGTGATGTGATTTATCTATTTATTTTTAATATGAACTCTGCCAGATTAGATGCCCAGCCAAAGCTACTTACAGAGAGGTGGTGTATTTTGAAAAATTTTATTTTATGTCAAAAAAGAAAATTCCTTTGTAAATTTATTTGTAAAATATACAAAACGCCACATGTTATATATAACAATCATATAAAGGATATATGCAGGTAATATAGGATATACAAGGTAAAATTAAAAACAAGGTGCATGAGTCATGAGTATTGGACCATACTGGGGACTACACAGGGTTTGTATGAAAACTAGATGCTGCTAGTGTTAAAACGTCTGCCTGTGGACATGGACCTAAGTGTTCCAGTGTTTTCGGCTTCATAATGGGCTGTAGAACCTCCGTAAACAGAACCCCACCTGTTTAACACCTCAAACTAATCCCACGAAATGATCATTTAGTCAACTTCACATCTTAGCTGGTGTCCTGATGTGTTATTCTATGGATAAGATGTTAAAGATGGACCATTTCTACCAAACAGAACTGAACCATTCCTCCGTTCAGACACAACAGGCTCTGGTTTCCCTTCGAAGCCCGTGCGATCGGGATCTTTCATCTGATGTGAGAATACCTCTGCCACTACTGATGCTCTGCCAAGACATTCATGGCGGAGCTCGCATCCCAGAATTTGCGTTCCGGGAGTGAAAGTGTATAAATAAACAGACTTCTAATAGTAGATGTTTGTTGTTTCACGTGGCGTTCTGAATGGAAATACCACACTTTACCGAAGCCCACCATAACAGTTCAGTCCTAATACACACAGTTTTACAGCCCTGTAACATGACTTATAACCCATAAAGACCCAGCGCTACTTTTATTTCTCTGATTTATCACCATCAATTATAATACTACTCACTGTATTTTGCATTTTTCACTGTCAATCATTAATTTCCCTATATTTAATCCAGATGTTCATGAAATCTTATAGTTCATTCAAAGGTTATTACATCAAAACAGAGGAAACTGAAGAAAAAGTGACTTAAAACACAAGTGTGTCCATCCGCTGTCATTGGTCCAACTCCTTGGGTTTTACTGATGATGTTTCCATGGTAACGAGCCTCTGAACGTCCAAATGGGTCATATCTGATGACCATGAAAAGATGACAAACTGCATTTTACACCAATTATTTACATGTATTGATAGGATTAGTGGATCAACAGGTATTAAACAGTTTAGATCAGTAGATGCTTTTGGTCGCCGGTGGACATTTGGGTGTTAAAGGGTTAATACAAGTATGAACTCATTGTGTCCGTACTGGTGTGTGATTTCATGTTTTTCATACCGGTCTTCACCGACTAATAATGGCAAAACAAACCACTGTTGGAGGCTTGGTTCTCTAATGTATAATTCAAGTGTGTCTCGCTGACATTTTGACATGTGTGCAGATCGTGGAGGTTCACTTTTCACTCTGACTGTTGGGTCAACAGATGAGAGGAGAAGAAAAACGGTGTTTGTTTGATCTGACCATTCCTTTCTGTGAAGTCCAAACATATAGTCGGATGCTCCTCGTCTTGCACGTTATTGAAAGTGACACGCTCAGCGGCGATTCCCCTTTTTTTTTTTTTTTTTTTTTTTAACCTGACTCACTATGATCACATGAAACGACCTCTGACCTCTTTCAAAACCGCGACCTCACACGTCAGTATGCTTTGTACGTGCCAGTTTTCCCCAATCAGAGCCTTTCTTTTGATGTCTGACACAGCTGAGCATGTGTTTACCTGTAACGGATTCCATTTTGGAAGCACGGCCCGAGAAGAGGCCGAAGACGTGGAGCAACATTTGAAAAATTGTCTGCAGATGTGATTCACGTACACTCCCAAGATTTTTATCCAAAGCCTCCCTTTGATAAAACTGACCGACAAAAGGAAACATTTACTCCTCTGCGTACGGTCCAAACATTTCTGGGCCGTCCCAGACCCAGCTGCATATGTAAAGAAACTGCTGAATTACCGAGCCTTCCGGTCTATCTGGCAGAGCATCTATTAGTTCAGCTGCTAGGTAGGACCCGCCCTCCACCTTCAGCATGCACATCTGCATCCCAACATCTGGACCCAGACTCAGAGCTGGATCTGGGATATGACCAGTGTTGTCCAACTGTAACACAGTACAGGTTAAAAGTAATGCCTTACCTTACAATATTACTGTCTGAATTGTAATGCTTTACATTAGTGGTTTTCAATGGGGGGGGTAGTGATATCGTTGGGGGGGCGTTTGGAACGAGAAAGCTGAGAGGGGGCACTCTGGCACAAATGGGGTGTCTCATCGACTACTGTTGTACATCAGAAGAACATTATACATCACCCACCAAACGGTCCAATCTGGTCCAATCCGGTCCACAGGAGGAATTTTTGAATTGCAAAAATTACACTGATATGATCTAAAGTGCATTAGACCAGTAAAATACTTCCATAATAACCTATAAATAATGACAGCTACACATTTTTCACTTTGTTTTAGTGTAAAAAGCAAAATTCCATAAAAATGTTGACACTTACAAACTATCCTTTCACACAAAATGTGAATAACCTGAACAAATATGAACAACATGAAACGTCTTAAGAGAAGTAAGTGTAATTTTACCAATATTCTGCCTGTTACTGAATGTTTGGTGTCTTTGTAGATCCACTGTGTAATGCACATGTGTAAATGATAAACTGAGGCAGAATACTGTTAAATTTGCAACAATTTTTCTTAAGAAATTTCAGGTTTTTCATATTATTCACATTTTTAAGGAAACTATTAGATGTAAACACTTTCATAATGTCATTTGACTTTTTTCACTGTTGTTATTTTACTGGTCCGGCCCACTTTAGATCATACTGGGCTGAATGTGACCCCTGAACTAAATACTGTAGGTCTCGTGGTCTTGCTGTTTTTTTGTTGTTTTTTTTAAGGTGAGCAATTCAATTATGAGCAAAAAGTGTGTTGTAACGCAAACACTATTGAACATGTACCGAGTAAATATGACTGAAAACTGATTAGTAATGCCTTACACTACTGTGTTACAGCGAAAAGTAATCCGTTAGTGTAATGCATAACGTTTATAACAGGTTACTTATAACAGATGTCTGACCTCAGCATTGGACAGGAAGGACGTCCATACAATGTCCAAGAAGACATGACTCGTGGCTCTGAGATGAAACGGAGTAAAAAGGCGGGGGTTGTATGCAGTGGCGTGCATTACAACTGGGCTGTCACTCAACTTTAACCTCATGGTACATGTGCGTAGGTCGCCTTCTGCACCTTCTGCCGGAGCGACTTCAGACGAGTAAAGCATTCATATTACAAGACAAGAAGTCGTCCGCCAGCTTTAAAGCTTTTCCAGCAGAAGTTGGAGACCTACACAGCACTAGTGATCACGTCTTAGAACCTCACCAGAAGAAACAGCCATTCGATCAATTGAATATTTCTCTTCACACCCAGGCGCCATGATTTATTAACCGGTTAGCTCCACTCAGGTCTCATTAGCGCCGTTCACCTTGTCAGTCACTGCGGCTCCATGCGGGGCTCAACCCAAGCAGATCAGTCAACTAAATAACCAGTCTGGTCCATTTCTGCCGGAATAAAACCTGCAACATTTATGACTCCATGCAGGTTTCATGTGTTTTGCAGTTTCTCTTTTAAGGATTACCAGTTTTATGGAAAAAGACTAGTGGATGTCATTTAAAGGTGAGCTGGAATTGTAATTTTCTATAGCGATCAGAACTTATAGGTTGAATAACAGTGGACAACAGTGTATGTTGAAGGTACGTGTTGGTTTTTGAACTATTGTTTTGAGGCTTTGGGTTTTCATTTTGACGTCACAACCTTGTTTTTGTTAGAGCCTGAACTTCCTTTCACTTAAAAATGTTTGTGTCCCAATGAAACAAATAAGTGTTTTTTGCTTTTTCATATAAATGTATGTGTTTCCTACAAATAAAAACAATGCAAAAAATATATTTTGAGATAAAAGTTGGCAAGTTTCAACAAAGTCATAATATCACAACAATAAAGTAAAAGGTAAATATCAGAGGAACAGTCTGTTACTTATATTAAAAAGAGTTGTCTAGAGCATCTCCTTCATTATACTTTGGTTTATGGTAGTTTCCCTTAGACTGTCTGTCTGTTGTCTATTGTCTCTGGCCCTGCTGTTGTGGGTCGGTGAAGTGGTCTTGTTTTGTAAGTATGTAGCTGTATTGGTGTCCTATGAAAAATCAAAAATTAAATATTATATAAAAAAAAAGGTCTTAAAAAGTCTTAAATTTAACCTGTAGGAACCCTCAATGGACCACCAGTACATTTATTAGAAAACCCAAAGTACATGAATGAGGTCATGATGACTCCTGGAAAGAATGTATTTCTCGAGAGGTGACGTTTGAATGTATTGGCCATCAGCTCGTACTCTGCAGGTTCAGCACCAGGTCAGTGGTCATGTTTTCCACAGTAGAAACAGTCGGTCTTTATGTTCAGATGTTTGTGTTGCCTGGTCTGGAGCGCTGTAGAAGCAGTGCCGTGCTGTTGTCACATGATGGACAAGGCATCATCTGCACTCTTCTCTTTTACTTTATTTTAATTGTTCATTATTTATGTTTTAATTGTAATTGTGTGTTTTAAAATGTCTCTTTTTATTTTAATTGATCATTATTTATGTTCTATTGATTATGTTTTAATTGTAATTGTGTGTTTTAAACTGTCTCTTTTTATTTTAATTGATCATTATTTATGTTTTATTGATTGTTTTAATTGTAATTGTGTGTTTTAAACTGTCTCTTTTTATTTTAATTGATCATTATTTATGTTTTATTGATTATGTTTTAATTGTAATTGTGTGTTTTAAATTGTCTCTTTTCCATTCTTGTAAAGCACTGTAAATTGCCCTGTGTATGAATTGTGCTATACAAATAAACTTGTCTTGCCATAAACAACTGTATTTATTTCAGTCTAAAATATGCTGGAAGTTGCTGCAGACTTTGTGCAGCTCAGAAAACGGTGCGCTCCGCTCTTCCAACGCGCCCTTGTGACATTATTACATGACACTGGAAATAGCAGCAAGGCCATGACTGGTCCCCTCATGGAGTTGAAAGGTATGTGTTAATCCATCTGACCTTCGCAGGGCAGCAGAAGGACAAAAACGGAGTCGGCGAAGGGGTCGGGGTGCCAAACTGATCTGGCAGAAGTTCACAGGGCTTCAATCTCTGCTACAAAGCAGGCCAACGGAAACCAATTTAGCCCACCCAAGGTCATGGCTCCTGGGCAGCTGGAGCAAAGACGGCCCAGTCCTGGCATGAAATCCCCACTAATACTCATCACTCACAGTCCCGTGGAGCCTTAAAAACATCTTAAATGTATTTTTTGATGTTCGAGGTCTAAAAATGTCCAGCGTTAAATTTACACCGGGGTCAAAGGAGTCAGCGTATCTGTGTTTTTATGTAGAGATTTTACGTTTTATTAGTGGCGTACACTCTGCCTGGCAGGGATCTGTGTTTAACTAAGGCTATGTTCACACTGCAGGCAAAAGTGGTGCAAATCAGAGGGTTTTTTTAATTCATATATGACCCATATCTGATTTTTTTATTTATTTATTTTTAAACCCATAAAGACCCAAACAGCTACTGACGACCTAAACCATCTACTGATATGAACTGTTTAATAATTAATAATTGGTGTAAAATACAGTTTGTCGTCTTTTCATGGTCATCAGATATGACCCATTTGGATGTTCAGAGGCTCCGTAGTTACCATGGAAACACCGTCATCTTCTACAACATTGATTCACCAGCAAAACCCATGGAGTTGGATCAATGACAGTGGATGGACACACTGGATTTACGTTCAGTTAATGAGAGATTTCACTGAAAAGACTTCAGTGTGAACGGGGCCTAATAGAGACATGCTCATCCAACTTCTTTTTGAGACTACAGTGGGGGAAAAAAAAAACAACAAAAAAACTGAACACAACACTGAGCCTCAGGAAATGGTAAAAGATAAGTAGATGGATTATTCAGGTGGACCATATGGGCCCTTTGTAGCTATAAGAACTGAAGACAAAATATGATTCCAAAATACTCTTTACTTTTTTTACTTTTTAAAGAAAACTTCATGCATATACGACTGGAGAAATACATTCACAATATTTTATAAGAAATAAACGGGTTTAATTTTGGATATTTAACCTCCTAGGACCCTCTGTCCACGTATGAGGACAAGAAATTCACAGCTTTATACAAAAAAAGAAAGAAAAAGAAACAACTGTCCACCGCAAATGACATTCCATAAAATTTTTTCAGAATGCATCTGAAAAAACTGTTGCATCATGATGTTTCCAATATAAGCAATTATTTAATTAAAAAAAAGCCAAAACTCAAAAACCAGTGGGGCTCCTGGGTCTGAGGAGGTTATACTGTATATATTTTGTGATTTAGGCAGGTCCGTTTGGGGGATGACAGATACAGTATCATGGCTCAAACCATTCAGAGATTTTTATGAGGAACAATGTGAACTTAGCTGCTGGATTCTCATGTGTCTGCTTGGTCACTGATGGAATATGGACAATACTGTATCTCAGAAGACGTTCGTTGATACTACTGGTGTAACGACGTCTAATTGATGTATTGAATGAATTTTCTGAGGGATCATACTGAATGTGCACTGTCAGAGTCTCCAAACTTAGCTAACATTCACTTTAAAAGGCCTGTTTAATTATGTTTTGTTTTTTTAATATAAATCTTTTGGGTTTCTATTAAAGACAGTGTAGAGAGATGGGAAGGAGAGAGAGAGAGAGGTTGACGTGCAGTAAAAAAAGGACGCTGGCTGTGAATTGAACCCGGGTCTGTGCTATGTGGCCTCGGGGGGCTGCACCTCCACCAGGTGAGCCACCGGGAACCCCCAGGCAAGGGAGTTTATTTCAGTCCATTTATAGCAATACTTCAGCATCTGTCTGCACCGAAACATTCAGGTTTAGAGTTTGTGTTATGTTGTGTTTTGCTGCTGCTGAAAAGATAATGATGCAGACTAACTGTGTGTCTGCTGCACTGTGCAACATATAGTGACTGGAAAACATTTATGGTTAATTGTAAAATTGTGGCGGTACATATTAGGCCACAGTCAAGGTAATTAAATAAATCACTGCAGGAAACTATGAACCAGTGAGTACATCTTGATATTATCAATAGTGAAATAAATTAAGCCCAACGTGAAGCAAACATGCAGAGTTTCTAGTCAAATATAACAATAAAAAGATATTACATGTAACCTAAACCTCCAGAAAAAAAGGCTTTTTTCAACTCGACTAAACCTTTATAAGAGGTTTGAAGATTCTGATTAATATTGTGGCTTGTAATTGTACCTCAAAAAGACCTTTTTAGCCCTGCTCTAATATTTAGAACTCCTAATGTTTATCATATGTTTATACAGTCACTGGAAAGTAGGTTTGTTAATGTAGAAATTAGACATTTACATCTACAGAGGGGGTGGATGTGTCACATAAAGTCCATTTTGTGTTTAATGTCAGGTGTGTTACCATCATCTACACCTGCCTGTAGACTGAAGTTATTGTGTTCGATCACAGGTATCAAACATACAGTTCACCAAAGGGTCCAGTCTGACCCATGGGAAGTTACACTGAAGATATTAACCATCAAGGATGTCAAAATTATATTAGTTCAGGTTCTACATAATGTACAGATCTACAGTGGATCAGTCCAGTAAAATACGATCGTAATAACCTAGAAATAATGACAACTCCGCAGTTTTGTCTTTGTTTTAGTGTAAAAAAAAAGTGAAATTACATGAAAATATTGACATTTACAAACTATCCCTTTGCAAAAATGTGACTAACCTGAATAAATATAAATAATATTCTTCCTGTTACTAATGTTTTGTGTTTCGTAGATCCACTGTGATCTGTAAGTTGTAATACACATGTATAAATGATAAACTGAGACATAATATTGTTAAAATTGCATTTATATTTCTTAAGACATTTGACATTATTCACATTTTTATTTAAATTTTGTAGACGTAAACAGTATTACTTTTTTTCCTACTGTTATTATTTTGTTAGTCCCACTCACTTCAGATCCTATTAAGCTGAATGTGGCCCCTGAACTAACATGAGTTTGACACCCCTGTTTTAGCAAAAAAAATAAATAAAAGAAACAGAATTTTAAAAAAGCAGGAGAGGGCATTTCATATTTGTCGCTGCCACCATAAGGAAAGGTGAGACCACGGTTGTTACCATAGCTGCAATTAGAAACTCATCCACTAGATGCCACTAAATATTACACACTGAACCTTTAAATACCATTAATCTTATGTCAGTTATAATTACATAATGTTCTTTACCCCCTGTTTTTATTTGTAACTCCAGCTGTAGCGTGGCGTCTCATTCGGGTTGGGGTTTTCCTTTTCAGCCTGTGTAATGGACTGTGGAGCTGTGGGTCAGTTCAGACCGGCCTTTGAAGTCCGCTGTGGTTCCTGAGTGATGATGTGAGATGGAGGGTGAAGCGGCATTTCCCAGACACACATTGACCACAACAAACAGCAGAGGATTAGCAGACAGCAGGGTAGCACACAACCGATGGCCGTTAATGCGCCGCCTCCCGTCTGCCCGGCCAATCAAAAGCACCGCCGGTGGCGATCGGGGACATGACGTCCACGACGCCCCCGCGTTTCAGAGTGTCTGATGATTTTTGTCTGTTAAAACAACAAGTGGGGCTGAGAAGGTCAAGTGTGTCCTGAGGGCAGCACTAGTGGTGACGTCAGGAGGCGCATTAATAACGTCTGAACGCATGTCAGACACAATATCGATACTTTGAGTTCAGAAAAAAGACCAAACTGCTTTAAAGAGTGTGAGTAACATTAGAAATGTTGTGTAGAAAATTAGGTTTTAATGATGTCTCATTTAACCCATAAATACCCAAACATCTACTGATCTAAACTGTTTAATACCTGTTGATCCACTAATCCTATCAGTACATGTAAATAATTATTTTGATGAATCTCTACTGATGATAAAATACAGCTTCACACAGAAGTATCAGGTTAAGGTAAATAGTCTATTATTCATTATTCTAAAATGCACATGTGGATATGAGGTATTTCCAGTCTGTGGATCCATCACCTGTTCACTACATTATGACAAAACGTTTTAAGATGGGCAATAAAACTTGAGTTTAAGTATAAAACCAAAAGGAAAATAGAAATGTAGAGTAGGACAGTCAAACAGGGGCCACACTCTGATTTATTTTTCTTTTTCCGTTACAGTTTTATGGAGGGACCGTCCAGCTCGGTGAATCAATGAGATTTTGGAAAGGCCAGAAGCGTATTAAATGCATAATTAATTTGTGGAATAGTCATTCCAGCCGATGTAATGTGTCCCATGACAGAGACGGGATGTTTGTTCCAATGGTCTGTTTCATGAATCCAAGTTGTGTGGGAAATTAAGGATAGAGACGCAGAGAAAAACCATCAGTACAAACGAAGCGGAAAACATACAGGGAAAGCCTTTCTCATGACTTTAATCTGATATAATGACAACAGAACCTTTCAGAGGTTAATTATTTACATAAATAAATATGTTGTGGACAAATTAAACCCCCAAAGTGTCCATTGACAAAAACAGGCTTGTGTTGATTTATTTTTTTAAAACCTTATTAAAGTTACAGAAAACAGAGAATAGCATATATATATATATATATATATAAGTTTTCTTTGTGTTTTTGTTTTTTGTCATATTATCCTTAAAATAAATTAACTTAAACATTA
>JAPQRQ010000009.1:23416871-23429373 GCA_037367365.1 Apogon talboti
CTATCTATCTATCTATCTATCTATCTATCTATCTATCTATCTATCTATCTATCTATCTATCTATCTATCTATATTGCATGATGGGATGGTATTATTTTTCTTTTCTAGTGGCTTCAACAGTTCATCAGTTCCTACACAAAACTTCTCAATGTCACGTTTCCATTTTAAAAATATACATCAGACTACAAATCTTTTGTTTTATGTCTTCTGCTCACTCGTATTTTTTATTTAATTCATCTTTTATGTTGCCAAGAAGGTCCGATTGAGATCCAACACTTCTTCTTCCAGGGGGTCCTGGTTTGTTACAACATAAAAAATAAAGCAATTTACCACAACTTGGAACTGTCTAACATCCATCCATTTTCTGAACCGCTTAGTCCTTGTGAGGCTTGTGCGGGTATCTGAGCCTATCCCGGCGACCAAATCTGTTAACATGTACTTATGCAATGTCACAGTAAATGTCAGAACATTTATTTCCATCCATTGTTGCTTCATTTCTGTCCAGATCTTGTATTGATGATAGAAAGTCCAACCACTGTATAAATTCCTCTCCATCACATCCCACAGTCAGGTTTGGACTCTGCGGTGTCCAATCCATGTGTTAAATGATGACCCATGCTCCCTGAACCACTCTTTCACAATCTGAGGTTGTTGAATCCTGGGGTTGTCGTATGAAGGTGTCATCAGCAAAGAAAAAATCCACTGATATTCAGACGTGGTCATTTTGGTATATTCAGGTTCAGCTGGTCTTTGTTTTATGGACACATAACGTTCTGAACGTAGACCTGTCCAACTAAATCAACCCCCGATCATAACACTGCCCCCACAGACTATAGGCACTAGGCATGATGGGTTATCGCTTCATCCATCTCTTGGAACAGGGTCAATCTGGACTCATCAGACCACATGACCTTTTTCCATTGAAACAGTCCAATGTTTATGCTTTTTATCAAACTGATGGTTGTTTAAGAAATGAGAAGCTCCTCATTGCATCAGTTAAAGCAGGGGTGTCAAACTCAGGTCCTCGAGGGCCAGTGTCCTGCATGTTTTAGATATTTCCCTCTTCCAGCACACCTGGTTCAATTAATGATCAGCTCATCACCAAGCTCTGCAGAAGCCTGATAATGATGTAATGATGTCCAGGTGTGCTGGAAGAGGGAAATATCTGAAACGTGCAGGGACACTGGCCGTTGGAGACCGGAGTTCGACACCTGTGAGGTAAAGGGTTTAAGACCTGAAATGTATTAATCACTGTAGAAATTATCCAAAGGAAGAATCTGAACTATTTGCTGAGTTAAAGCCAGGCATTGATTGATTGATTGATTGATTGATTCACATAAAGTTGTTGTAAACTGAAAAATAATGCCGGTGCTGCTTTTTAATCAATAATCCACATTGACATCCTTGCAAGTGCTTCTTTTTGTTGCACTTGTTTGATATTACACAGTGTGTAGTTTTTCTAAAGAAACCTATTTTAATTATGTCTTTATCTTCAGTTCATGTAGACAAAATATGAATACAATTTTGATCCGTCCATAACACTGAATCAATCAAGATGCCACTTTTTGGCCATGTCACACTGACCTACTGGAAAAAAAACAGCAATTTCTTTAGCTTCAAATCACTACAAGATATTATTTCAGGACGCTTAATATGGACAAAATTACACAGAGAAAAACCAACAAATCCATCAAGAGGAAGCACTTGGCCACAGTGGGAAGGAAAATTCTCTTAAACAGAAGGAAAACTCTCCGACTGAACAGAGTTCAGAGTAGATGTCCATCTGCCTCGAATGCTTGGAAGGAAAGTGAAGCCTAGAAGTACAGACAACTACCAACTGAAGAAGACTGTGTGCATTATAGCCAATCCTAGAAGCTGAGATGGCATACATGACAACAAAAACTGAATATAACACCAACCACAGAAGAGAGAGTGGTATTCTATTGGCCATTCATTCTAAAGCCCATACTGCGATGCTTTCACAGTTCTGCGTGAGAGTGGGAAATAACAGAATTACTGAGCCTCAAAGTTGGATATTATCATAGTTTGTTGTACTATTGTTTTTACCTGTGTGCAAAATGAAACACTGAGGGTGAAATTAAAGTCATTTCTTTTTCTTGTGGCTCTTATTTAGAAAAATGGTGACTTTATCAACATGGAAGTATTTTATTTTTTATTTCAGCTGTATCACCCAGTCTTGGAGACAGTTTTTATTTGTGAAAAAAATCATATTACAGTTAACTGAAAGAGGCAAGGAATCTTTGACTCCCAGGTGGTTAAATGTGGTTTGTTACAGTAGTTTAATAATACAGAGGGTAGCATAGAAAAAGAATAAAACACAGCAAGGGGTGAAAATAAAACTATAAAACTATATATACTAAATATATAGAATTATGAACACAATTAAATGCAATAAAATATCAGGTATGAAGTGTGATATCCCTTCATTTACACATATGTTTTTCAGATGAAAAGATACGTTTACAATAATAAATTCACAGTTTGATGTCAAACAGTAAAAATACATGAATATAAAGTCTACACATCTTAAAGTCGCAGATGGAACGTCATAGTAACTGTCTCTGTCCACGATCTGTTCAGAGTTCATGACGTCTCCGCAGCTTCAACTTGACCAGACTGTAGTGGTTTTTACTTCTTTTAATACTTTTTAATCCACAAATTCAAATGTAACAGCAGCACAAGACAAGAGGCATCAAATACAATAGAAGAATAAAGAGAAGATAAAAATTAATTTTTTTAAATTGTGAAAGTGAATAAAAATGATGATGACAAAGACAACAACAACAAATAAAGTAACATGAAGAAGGAAGTGAACTATGCTGAAATAATGACTGTTTTGGTGAGGTGAGATGACGGATGCAGTCCAGTAAGCTGTTTTCGCACTAAACTAGGTGTTACTTTACTATCTTTACCACAAACAGAAACTTTCTTGACTTGTGAAATTAAATATTAAACAGACAAACAAATCATAACATAATTCAGATAGGATAAAAGCAAAAAAGCATTTTCTTGCCATTGACTGTCATTCTTGTTGGCTCCCATGTTGTATAACGGAGGGGCAGACCTACAGTACTTCTCTCTATGGCATAGAATTAATTGAATATGAATTTCATTTTTCTCCAATAACAAAGCCTTCCATTGTTGGATAGAGCAGCATCTGTCCATTACACCCACACATTTGGCAGGTTCATAAAATGGGCTGGAGCTGCTTTTTGGTTTTTGGTTTTTTTTTTTTTTGTAAATTGAAAATGTGCATAAAAACACGTATTAAGGCCTTGAGGGATTCATGGATTTTATCTGGAAATGGGTGTTGGATATTTTCAGCTCATGTTACTAGAACTAGCACTTTAGTCTGTGTATGATCTTTGTATGTCCAGAGATGTGATAAGACGCAGCGCAAATAGTTTTATTAATTTCACAATCACCATATCGTTCAGACCCTGTTTGGATCCTTCAGCTGCTGTCTTTTTTCCTCATAAATCCGCAACATCTGCTGTTACTTATAAATGTACAGATTTGGGCGTTTGGCGATACGGACAAGCAGAAAGGCAGAGCTTGTCAACACTGCTGCGGTTTCAAGCCTCGCTATTAGACTGAAGTTATTATTGCTTCGTCCCGGTATCTGATGGAAGGAGTGGTTTTTGGACTTGCTGTGCTCATTTGTGGAACTATCATATTTTGGTCGGGCATAAATATTTGGCATCACGTTTATCCTTGTTGTTTGCAGTAGATTATACAAACTGAAAGGCAGCGCACTCGTGGATGGTTATAATATTAGTGGTCTGTGGTCTGGATGTGCAGGGTGGTCTGAGCTGCACAGTTCACATACTCACAACCCGCAAAGTATCGACTGTTTAAAGCCAGATATTTTCATGTTATTGTTGTATTATTATCTCTGTTTGCCTGTCGAGCGCTGAGGGGGGGAAAGGATGCTGATGTTTTCTCAGTCAGCATGTTTATTCAGCTAAAACATCTGAAGCAAAATACTGTTACAGCTACAGGCCTCGGTGACTGCAGTTTAATCATGAAGTGTGCCCTTATTCTGAGTAAAGACACAATGCCTAAAAATCTGTTTGCACGGCTAATGAAAATAAATACATCGCTAATTTTCCTGTTTACATCCATCCATGTTTATCTCCGCTTTTTCTGGTGTCAAACGTCTGGTTATGATTATTCATTCTGTAAAACTTAGGCTGGTCCAAATCTGTGCATATCCGAAACATAATAATAATAATAATAATAATAATAATAACATTTATGTATATAGCACTTTTTGTAGAAAGATTTCACAAAGGGCTTTACAATAAAATCAAAAGTAAAAGGCACAGGCATAAAAATATAACATAAATATTGCAATGTATGCAATGTATATATAATATACATTACATGATTTGTTTCTACTTCAGACCAGAAATGTGATTTATTTTTTTTCAAAGTATAGATGTTTTTCTGTTTGTCCAGTGTCACCCACTGCAATATATCCTGCAAACAAGATCCATGAGCAGCTCGACAAATTTAAACATGACAGAAAATGTCTTTACTTTTCAGTAATTTACACTTATATCAAAAATATAAACAACCACATTTTTGTTTTTGCTTTAATATTTGATGGGTTAAGATCAAGGCTGTCTAATCAGAGACAGAAATATATTTATATGTTTTCAGTGCAATTGCATGTGTTAGTTTTAATATACAGTCTTTCTTTTTGCACATAAGAATCTGCTGCTAAAATATGTTTCATTGTTCCTGTAACAGTGAGGATAAAGATCAATTTTATTCTACTCCAGACATACTTTATTAATCCCAGGATGAGAAATTATCGGGTGCAGCAAATACAGAATGAAGAGAAGACAAAGTGCAAAACAATAGCTCTATATACGCAGTAATATAGTACAATATACAGTAATATAATACTATAAGCACACAGCAATTAAAAAATAACTGTCAATAAAGTCTTAACTTATTCTATGTGCACAATAGACATATTCCTGCCACATCTGTTTTACTAAACACTTCTACTTTGCTGAGCCATTTGTCCAGCTGTCAGGATGCTGATGGTCCAAATGTGTCTGAGGTTATTCAATAAAAGGACACTCTAGAAGGTGCAGTTTTATCACAGCTCAACACCACAGATGATCCACGTTTTGAGGAAGTGTACAGTTTCAGGAATGTCCAACAGAGCTGCTGCCCATGAGCTGAATATTCAGTTCTTCACCATATTTGCTGAAATTGTTTGCAAGAATCTGGCACTAGATCCAGCTGCTCTCACACCAATGGAACAATGTAACATGACTACAGCTTCAAATGTTATTGAAAAATGGCTGCAAGAACAAATGCAACCCAAGGTAGATCAGAAAGACGGTGCAGAAGATCCACAAATGAGCTGAGATCCAAAAACATTCAAGATGAACCCTGTGGAAGAATACCAAGACAAAAAGTATGATAAAGTCAGTCTGGAATGTGCTAAAATGCATGTTGATGAGCTGAAATGTTTCTGGGAGAATGTGGTTTGGACTCGCAAAACTCACAAAAAAGACCTTTTTGTCAACTCACATTAGCATCATGCTTAATCTTTGTCTGTGGAAGGTTCCAACAGATGAGTCCATACATGCATCTGTCAATGCATCCATAACTGAAAGCTATTCTAAGTGATTGCTGCCGTTGGCTGAGATCCTTAGACTTATCTCCGTACTGAGCTGAGCCTATGAAAGGACTATATGTATATAAAGTTGATTGCGCTGTAATAGAGTTATCCCACTGTGTTTGTTTATTCCAACTTGTTAAACGGGGCTAAAATATGTCGACTGAATGTAGATTTGTCTGATCCAATCGCAGTGTGAGCCACATTACCTCCAGATGTGTCCTGGTGTGTTTTCCTTGCATCTTCCTTTTGATTCACATTTTCCTCGTCCGGTTAAGATACATGGTCATGTTAAGGGCTCATTTAAGACTTATCATTAGCAAATTGTGAGTTATCAGTGTCGTACCATTTGTATTTTTACCTCGGCTCTCCTCAGGTCTCTGGATAAGCCGGCGTGGTGCGATAATTAAAAAGAAGTGCAAAGGAACGGTTGTGAATGTACACGCCCGATGCAGAAATAATTTAGAAACCCAACAGTATGTGTCTTATTATTATATGTTGCCATAACTACCTGTGATGTGCCGTCTGCTAATTGGCTGTGGTTAAACTATTGTATCTGCATGAGGCTTCACAACACACAGCAGGTCTCCAGTCGCCTCCGTTGCTTTGTGCCGCTGATAGGTAGCCTTCAGAGAGGAGAGGGAGGGTGTGAGCGCCACATATTCGCTATCAGCACCAGATCCCCACGTCTGCTCATTAGCAGGCTGTGAGTGCACACTTGGCCGGTTCGGATATAAACAAAGTTGGAGGGTTTTCAAGAAGTAAGTGTATAATTACATGCAGAGCAAAGGAAGAAGATGTTCGACTCCTGTCAACACCGAGTGCTCTGCCAGTGTGTGTCTGCCGTACTCGTGTACAGGATTATCTCGAGATGTTAAAGATGCCACATGTAGGGTTTTGTGTTTCCTGTAAACAAAGCTGCAACCTGCCACACACCGCTATGAATGACGGGGAAATAAATGAGTCCCCCTCGCTGGATCTTCAGTGTGATGCTGCGTTTATACGCCGAGCTCAGTGTTCAGACTCGAACCGTAGAGCTTCCTGGATGGTGCAATCTGGTAAATTCAGCATTTGGTGATTACAAGTATTAATTATTTTATCTATATGGTTGAAAAATGCATCGCACCGCTCCGGTCTGTAGTCAACTGTTTATGCTTTATTAAGCGACTCTTCTTTCTGCATCACAATCCAGTGTTACTAATGTGAATATGGGCTGAAATATTAACAGAAATCTGAGTTTTATTCTTTACTTTATAAATCTATAGGGAGCTATGTCTGATACTGTGTATATTCACTGCAGTAATTGTGGACAATTTAATTGTGCTTTTATATAGGACAGTGTTTGTAAAGTGCTTTGTTGTTTTTTGTTTGTTTTTTTATTTTTATTTTACTGTATTGTACTATTGTGTTTTAGAAAGGCCCAATCAGGTACAGGAGGTGAACATTAGCACTAGCTATAAACTTTATATGTATCACGTCAGCTGCAAGCTTGTAACTATGTCTGGCTGCACTGTCCCTGTCAAATAAATAAATAAATAAATAAATAAATAAATAAATAAATAAATATTTTGTTTATTTAGTAAAATGTTCACTTTGTAAGGAGTTTGGATCTCTCTGAACATTTTGGGGTCATATGTAGTGTTGACATTCCAAACTTTCACCAGTAGAAGGAAGCCTGGTACCAGAACACACCAACAGGACCAAAACCACCAATGAATCAATGCTATACAGTATATGCATAGATGGTATCACTCACTGAATAAAGTATAAATCTCATTGGTTTTACACATCTGTATTACAGTATCATCAGAACTCATAGTTGTTTATTTTTACAGTCGCTCAAAATTACACTGTCTTGTGATCTTCACTTTCTACATCAGCTGATAGTTTACATTATAGCTCTGTTAGCTTAGCTCTGTTTTTAGACAGAAAACAGCCAACAGTAAAACCACAAATCACCTCTGTTTTCTGTACGGTTTGTGTTTTCAATAGCTGAACTGAAGATCTGTTTGGAATCCAATAAACAAGGTCAGAACTGTCACAGTTTAGTCTGAACCGTGGATCAACAAACAGCAACTTAGCAAAGATAATAACATCCCATAATGACTTTATACCTTCATAAGCCTCATAAACAAACTCAACTGTGTGGAAGAAACGCTGACATTTCAGCTTCAAACTCTCTCTTTTCATTTAGAGCTGTGTCCAGTGGTGAAAACAATAACAGTGCCTCTAGCTTGTATCATGGACTAACTTCCTGTGACTCTAAAAGTTGTTTCTTTATGGTTCTCATCCTTTCTGGTCACTTTCTGATGCTTTGGTCAAAGGCCCTGTGATATTAGTTTTCCTCACCATGGGAGACCGGCAGAGTGACTCACTACTCCCTCTAGTGGTTACAGATAATCTATGTTTAGATAATATACAGTATGTTGTATGATAATGTATACATATTTGTCTGTCTGTCCACTGTCATTTACTTATTCTGGAGCATAACTTAAAAATGGAGCATATATTTTAACCATTGTACTATAATAAACCAGTCAGTATTTTTTTTTCTACCAAACATGACACTTTTTATTATTGTGTGTGGTAATTGCTCCTTTTGCTCTTTTGTATTTTGTCCAACCATCATTTAATTTCCAGAACTACAAAGTAATTTTTTCCACTGCTTTCCTCTTAAAATACACAAGATCCAATTGACCCCCTTGGGCAGAAAATAAAATCACTTCACTTACAAGGACCACTTTTCTTAGTAAACCAATAAAAAGCCGGGGATACATCTGTCCTGGCAGGTCCTTACTGCATTAGGATAATATATTAAAAGCGTATTAAATCTCCCACATGTTTAAACGTTCCCCTGTGTCTAATCATGACCACCTTAAAGAAAGTGTAACTGATTTGCTGATAAATGTAATGTTTTTCATCTTTTGTTAATACATTTGCTAATGCTTTACAGCTGCCTTAACCATGGCTCTAGAGTTTTTCCACTGGTGAGGAATGATGGCGGTGCAACTTTATTAAATGATGATGATAAACTTAATTTCGAACATAAGTATAAGTAAAATATAAAGGTGAACAAAAGGCATAGAGAAATTACAAATTCAAATAGAACACTCCTGAATATTGAGACTGATGTCAAAAAATTGTGTCACGTCAGTTGTTATGGCATTTGGTGTGCTATATGTACGCATTTTGACCTTTTGCATGTTATTCTATGCCATTTGATCATGTGTCAACTGACGCTAAAATCTATGGTTCACATAACCCTAACCCAAACCCTCAGTGCGTGGTATTTGACGCAATTCCGGTTGGACAGGGCACTAATAACAGCATGAACATACAGGTGGAAAGCTTAATGCGTACAGCTAACACAGCAATTAAAAGGGGCTTGATAATTATGTTAGTGATGATATCACATTGGAATATTGAAGACAATAAGTTAGCCAACAAAAGAAACTAAAAAAAAAAAAATCACACAATGTACAACTATTTCATTGTGGCTCTTTAACAACAATGATGAATAATTAATAATAATAATTAATAATAAATTTTAAACAGTGACTCAAAGCTTGATTTCTGCAAAATACACATGCAAATATCTGAATTATAAGCCCAAATATAAAGATTATTTCTCTTAATTATCCCTGTATTATTATATACAGTATAACAATTTTATTTACCCACACCATTTAGCATTTAGCATTAGCAAATAGAGAATTAACCTTCATACACCAGGTTTTGATGATGAGACGTTGCCATTTTCCAGTGCCGTTTCACTCCATATAAGACATAAATGTTAATACCTTGTTGTTTACCACTTGATTCCAGTCCTTATAACCCAATATGTCCTGTAACTTCATATTTAATACACAGAAATGTGAGTAGTATCGGTCTTCTCATCTACCTCTGCCTTTAAGTGTAAGTGTTGAAGTATTCCTTTACATATAACAAGTGATTTATGTTGAGGTGTTACTTTAGGCAGGCAAATTAAAGTCACATTAGACACCTGTTAAGCATGAGAAATAAATATTCGCTTGTCTTTGTCACCATAACTGAGTCCAGAAACATTGACGGTTTTAATTCTGCAGCCTGTTTGTGGTCACACGCTGAATGTGGAAGTCATTTTTCCGACGCGGATTTCAAAAGCTAAACAGCCAAAAACACACTGGATGTGATGTTTTTCATATTAAAATCTCCAAGTGACATTGAGCTGAAACAGATATGTGTTACTAGCCTCAGCACATCCACTTGAAGCTGCTTTCTTTTGACAGAACTGAGAGGTAAAAGACAAGGAAACGGTAATATGATCTGCTGACTCTCTCGGCCTAGTAATCCCAGATGACCGCCTCCCTCGGGGCGTTCCTCTGTCCTCTGAGACTTACTTTCAGCTTGGGCTTTGTATAAATCTGGACCTTCGGGGTTGCAACTCAAACCAGGCCTGGTTGGCATTGAAGGCACCGGGAAGGAGCTTCATGTCGTTTCCATCTGTTTTGAATGCGTGGCCTAACCAGCTCCATGTCACAAACAGAAGCTGAGGATGCATTTCAGTCATCCCATCTGCCAGCTCCACGACATTTAATCTATTCCCCCCCCCCCCTCCCCAAAATACAAGTAACATGTGTAAAGCAACAAATACAAGGTCATTTTATTTGTGTGGTACCATTTACAGAAATCTAATCTCAGTTTAGATCAGGGATGTACTCAAGTTTTACTGCTGTGGAATGTGACCAAAACTCGTATCCCTGTTGGGTCATTTCAGATCCAGATCATGATACAGATAATGATGTAGCTCATTGTCTGTAAATTCAATGAAATGCTTGTATAAAATCACCACAATGAAAGGTCTGTTTTCATGTTACATTTAGAATCACATACCCCACAAATAACAGGTACTTACAAGGGATCAACTCCTGTATGTTTCTTTTACAGTTGATACCGTTTAGTTGTAACCAAGACAACTGAATACCAGTGGTTGAGTCTGATATACCTTTACAGTAAAAAAAAAATCCCAAGTCTGACAAGGGATGGGCGATCAGGACAAAAGATCATAATGACCCATGATCTGATCCACCGTTTCTCACGCCTAACGCCTCTTATCAAAGCTATATTTTCTTCTAGTTTCCTCTGGTTTCTGGGGGTTTTGTCTGTGCGTGATGGCTTTTGGTTTTTGTTATCTGCCCAGAAACTCTGCATTTTACATAGAAACTATTATAATACCTTGAACAATATCAAGTTAAGTAGACAAATGCATCTAATACAGCTGCAGGGTTTCCATTATTCACTCAGACTGTGGCCTGATTTGCTCTCTTCATAATCAATCAGTGATGTTTCTATGGAATTCAGAAGCCGAACCCACAGTTGACAGTAATTTGGTAGCAATTCTTCATCATCATTTCTTCAACAGCAGCAAAAACACATAACAGTGCGAAACACAAAAATTCTGCAAGTTAAACAGGACTGAAACTGAACACTTAAATGCCTATAGATCCTAAAGTATCACTATAAACCATGGGTGTCAAAACTCAAGGGCCACATACAACCCAGCTTATCATTTATACTTGTGCATTACAACTTACAGACACCGTGGGTCCACAAATGCAAAAAAAAACATTAACAGGTAACAGGCATCTGGAACTAAAAAATATATTACTTAAAATACAGTACAGGCCAAAAGTTTGAACACACCATGTTTCCTTTATTTTCATGACTATTTACTTTGTAGATTCTCACTGAAGGCATCAAAACTTTGAATGAACACATATGGAATTATGTAGATAAGGATTAGGGCTAGGGTTAGGGTTAGGGTTAGGTCAACGGAAGGTCGTAGAGAGACGAAACCTTGACCTACCCCCCCTATTTCAGGGGCGCGCTGCGCAGCTGCGGTGTCCCCGTTTCCGTGCGACTCACGGTTCCGGAGATAGGCCGGAAATCACTATTTTGGGGGCTCTATCTCTGGAACCATAAGTCGCAGAGACACGGGACCAAGACTGGCGCGTTCGGCCACCCCAAATTAGGGCCAATGCGTGTTAGTTCCAAGTCTCTCCGACGTTGGGTTCCGGAGATATCCCGGGTCAAAATTTGCCTATAGAAATATAGGGTTTGGGTTAAGGATTAGGGCTAGAGTTAGGGTTAGGGTTAGGGCAACGGAAGGTTGTAGAGACACGAAACCTTGACCTACCCCCCCTATTTCAGGGGCGCACTGCGCAGCTGCGGTGTCCCCATTTCCGTGCGACTCACGGTTCCAGAGATACGGCCTGAAATCACTATTTTGGGTGCTCTATCTCTGGAACCGTAAGTCGCAGAGACACAGGACCAAGACTGGCGCGTTCGCCCACCCCAAATTAGGGCCAATGCGTGTTGGTTCCAAGTCTCTCCAACGTTGGGTTCCGGAGATATCCCGGGTCAAAATTTGCCTATAGAAATATAGGGTTTGGGTTAAGGATTAGGGCTAGAGTTAGGGTTAGGGTTAGGGCAACGGAAGGTTGTAGAGACACGAAACCTTGACCTACCCCCCCTATTTCAGGGGCGCACTGCGCAGCTGCGGTGTCCCCATTTCCGTGCGACTCACGGTTCCAGAGATACGGCCTGAAATCACTATTTTGGGTGCTCTATCTCTGGAACCGTAAGTCGCAGAGACACAGGACCAAGACTGGCGCGTTCGCCCACCCCAAATTAGGGCCAATGCGTGTTGGTTCCAAGTCTCTCCAACGTTGGGTTCCGGAGATATCCCGGGTCAAAATTTGCCTATAGAAATATAGGGTTTGGGTTAACAAAAAAGTGTGAAATAACTGAAAACATGTCTTATATTCTAGTTTCTTCAAAGTAGCCACCCTTTGCTCTGAT
>JAPQRQ010000009.1:23458613-23477699 GCA_037367365.1 Apogon talboti
ATCATGATGCAACAGTTTTTTCAGATGCATTCTTAAAAATTTTTATGGAATGTCATTTGCGGTGGACAGGTTTTTTTGTGGGGTTTTTTTGTATAAAGCTGTGAACTTCCTGTCCTCATATGTGGACAGAGGGTCTTAGGAGGTTCAAGTGCATAACGTCTGTACAGTCATTACAGCCATAATGTACTGAAATACTTTGCAATCTGTCACATTCACCACTGAAACATCAGTGGACGCAAGAAGAGGTTGAATTTTCAGCTCAAAGACACTTCAACAGGTATTAAACCTTACTTGTTTGCAACAAGTGCTGAGGTCTCACACCTACATACCTTGGTTGTTGATATAGGTGATGTGTATTTACATGTTATGTCTGATGAAAGCACCTGGAGATGGATCTAAACTGTGTGATGCAATCAGTCTTTTTTCTCGTCTTTATCGTTGCCTCCACTGGTGCATAAACGGTGGATGGAACAACCCTCCATTCAGTCTGTGTTTATACCTTCTTATACGGGACAGTGAGTGGAATAAAGGCGGAAAATCCCCCCCACCCCTCCGTTGGACGGGCTGTGTAAACGGGATTTATCTCCTTTAGTGTTCAATAATCACATTTCAGGATGTTGTTTTTGGCCTGCGGTCTGATGTAAACGGTTTAATGCAATCTGATTGTGTGTTCATGGCTGCTTCAGTGACATTAGAGTCCTTGCTTTAGGAGGGAGGGCTGTAACGCCATGAAATAAAGTGAGACTGAGTCATACAACGCCAGCAGAACCTCAATAATACCGCCACAGTGGCCATTCATCCCCTGCAAACACAGCCCATTAAGGCTTATGTAGTTGTGGTCCTGGCCGCTGCGCCCTCCTGCGCCCCCTTCATTATGCAGGTGGTGATGGATGTTGCAGCCATCGATCTGCAGATAACCCAGGCTATTTCCAGACAGAGGAGATTAGAAGGATTAATGCAGCCGAGGGTGAGAAAACCTCACCTTCCATGCCGGCGTCTATGAACTCTGCTGAACGCTGGCAGACCCAAAAAAAAAAAAAAGACAACAAAAAAACAAAAATCATTTCTGCATTCGGTGCAATTAGGAAAGCCTCAGGGAGCTGACATTGATGGTTCTGCAGACTTCAACTCGCCACACTTAATTTAGAGGCATTTAGTGGTTGGTGTTTCACAGAAATCAGACGATACATTCAACTGCAAAACCCAAGAGCCGGCGAGAAGTCGTGTGAAATTTAATTAGGAGATGGAAGTTAAATTAACAGCCGTTGTATGTGTAGACCAATCAGATCAGTGTGTTTATACCTCCTAAACATCCCATCACCTAACAGGGCCGTCAAACATGTGGCCCGCGGCCCAAAACAGGGACGAATTTGCAAAGTAACTGAAGACAGTTAACAGTCAAGGGTGTCGAGCTTGTTTAAGTTCGGGTTCCACGGACAGAACTATCCGATCTCAAGTAAAATAATAACATAATAACCTGTAAATAATGACTCCAAATTTTCTTCTTGGTTTAATGTGAAAATAATATTACTTTATACCTATAAATGATGACAACTCCAAATTGTCTTTGTTTTAGTGCAAAAAATATCATTAAATTATGAAAATATTTACATTAACAACTATCCTTTAACAATAATATGTGAAAAAACAGAACAAATATGAACAAGCTGAAATGTCTCAGAAAATTAAGTGCAATTTTAACAATAATCTGCCTTTTTCTAAATGGTTTTTGCATTTGTAGATCCGTGATGCACATGAACAAATGTTGGAGGATAATTTTTTTTTAAATTGCACAATTCTAATTTTTTCTAGTTATTCACCTCTTTTTGTTTGGATAGTTTGTAAATGCAAATATTTTCATGATTTAATGTTAAATTTTTTGCACTACAACAGAGAGAAACATTGGGAATTGTCATTATTTATATGCTACTGTGGTTCTATTTTATTGGTCCGGCCCACTGGAGATCAAATTGGGCTGAGGCTTTAGTTTACACAAAGCCGGATATTTTGGAAAAGGGTTATTTCCCCCTGTCCATTTAAAAACTTGTGCACATGTGACCATTTTCAGAAAAATCTGCATTTACACGGTCCTGTATGTCAACACCGTCAAGAGCATGCCAAGCCTGTAGATGGCAGCGTGGGGAGATGATGGAGGACCATTAACCAATCAGAATCCTGACAAGAATCACTACAAAACGTTACTTCTCTTACTTCGCACATGTGACGCAAATGTATTTATGTCGAAAACTGTGACGTCCGTCCCTCTGTTTACACGCAAATGTGAAAACAGAGAAATCTTTTTAGAGATGAGTTTTCAGAACCCATCGTCGTGTAAACGATAGGCACAAACGCAGAGAAAAATCTGTTTTTCCAGATACCCGGCGCCGTGTAAACATAGCCTGAATGTGACCCCTGAAAGAAAATGAGTTTGACACCCCTGGTTTAGACCAATCAGATCAGTGTGTTTTTACCTCCTAAAACTTGGAGGTAACTACTCTTTCCTCATCATCTTTACTAAACCTTTACATTTTCTGCCTACATGTTGTGAATTTTTTCACTTTCAGATGAACGGAGCATCGCGGCGTGCCACCCCTCTCTACTTCCTGCATCTGGGAACTATTTTCACTGTTATGCATCCTGGTGCGGTGCCAAAAGCCCACTTCCAGATAGATTTCCGCTTCCTTTTGCAAGTATTTGCAAATAAGAGCAGTGTCTGGGTAACAGTTATTTCAGCACAGAAGGGTTTTTTTTGCAACAGCCTCGAGTTACCGCTTCCTTTTTATGCTCAAGCACAAACAATCAGGACAGAATAAAGCCCTTTGTGGACACAGGGAACTAAAAAACTGCAGAAATAGTCAGTAGTTGTAATTCGGTGGATAAGGTTTGATGATATTGCAAAGCCGCTGACACAGATACAGTGCAGGTTTAATACCATGTCCATTCAGTCAAAACAGACACAATACTAACATAGATGTCATAGTAAGAAACCTGTATCACACCTGTATCGCTCACGCAAAGAATCAGTAACAGCAGAAAAGCCCAATGTTGTCTTATAGAAGAAGATTAAGAAGATGAAGCATTGAACAAATAACATTTTTTTAATACATATAAGGATCAAGCAGGTGAATGCATGAAGACATGTATTTGTGATGGTGTCAGAGCCAGTCAGACTCACTGCTAATGTTTCCGACCGCGCGGATTGTCATTAAAATCATCATAATAAGAAGTTTTTTTCAATCAAGACCATTAATGTAGTGTGAGGCTCTTGGTTGTTATTGAAGTTGGGTTCCTGCTGACATCACCAGAGGTGGTGGTCCACAACCCATCAAGTGTTCAGTGTCAGGCTGAAATATTCCTGGTGAGTTTCAAAATAAAACGTCCACTTTTGCTGTCAAAACTGCTGATCCATACAGTCCTGTGTGAAAGTCCCGGTCCAACATTAGGTTTGTTGGTTCAGTAAAGTACTAATGACCACACATATGCATTTGTCTCTCTCTGTATTATGATCTAATCTGGATGAATGTGAAGCATGTACAGTGATAAAAATAAAAGTTTCAAGGACAGAAAAACAGCTTCTATAAACCAAAGTTTTCATATTTAGTGTGACCTCCCTTTACACTTCACATGTTTTCAACCCTTTCGCTCAGACAATATGAAAATTTTACATCCATTTTCTGATGTTTTATACCAGCTTTCATTCAACACATGTCAGATGTTTCTAATTGTTGTGCTGCTTCTTGTCATGGGGTCAGAGGTCACACTAAATAGTGACTTTAAACTTTACAACACATTTAGTTCAGTTTTTGTGTCTTTTAAGGCTGTGCATATATTTCCAGTTTTTTCCTGTTGCATCTGAAAAAAAAGAGAATGAGAAATAAATATGTATGATCATTGCAACCCTGCAAAAACAACAAAGATGAAGGTGGAATAAGACTTTTGCACAGAACTGTATCAAATAGACTTGACTTGAAACACTTTTACTTTTTACTTCTTCTCCTCCATATTCCAGAGGTACATACTGTACTTGTTACCCCACTACATTTGTCTCACTCCTTCAACTCCTTTTCATATCACCGATTTTTATTCTCATCTTTCAAATGTGACGATTGTAAATGTTGAGATAAACACAAATATTCTTCTTCTTCTTAAAATCAAATCTTCAGTCAGATGAAAAAGGCCCATTTTTCATTAAAAGCTGCCTGTTTTTTGTAGAAATGTTTGGTTCTCATAGGACAGCAATGCTACAAATATATGATGATCTCCTACAAAATTATGCATTTCTGCAGATTAGACAGTCACCTCTTATCGCGTCTGTCACCTCCTCAATAAACAGCTCAGACTGTATGTTCCTGTCTAAAATAATAACTGACATACTGTTAAACCATGATGATAAAGAGTATAGAATTGAACATTTTCATCTTGTATATTTGTCACTAAACAAAAAAGAATAATAATCCTGGGCCCATTTTGCTTTTACTTTTCATACTTTATTTAATAATACTTCTGTACTATCTACATGAATACATAAGTAAGGTTTTGACTTCTACTTGTAGTGCAGAATTTGCAGTGTGCAATATATGTACAGTATATAACAGTATGTGACAGTATGTATAACTATGAACAATATTAACAATATTAACAGTATTACCTTTAAAAATAGTATGTGTATCTATGCACTCTATATAAAAATAGTGCATTCATACTTTGATAAATATTGAATACATTTTGCATTGTTATTGCAGAACAGAAGATTATTGCACAACTTATTGCACATAATTCACATTTTGCAGGGTTGTTGTACATTACTGGAAGTGATTTCTCCTTCTAAAGTTCCCGTAGCTGATAGTATTTCTTTAGTCGTAAATGTTGCATGCAGCACACGCCTTCATCTCATCATGTCTGGATTACTGCAGTGGTCTTTCTTCCTCATCTGAGCCAAAACTCTATTGATCGACTCCAGACTGTACAGAACTGAGCTGTCAGGCTTTTATCCCGTGGACGGGGTCACGTCAGTCCTGTTAGGCCTCTTTTATACCCTGACCTCTTAGTGCTGTACATGTCTGTGCACACTCAGATCATCCACCAGAGGTTCTTTAACTGCTCCAGCGTCAGAACCCGGAGGATCTGGAACGATTGATCTGAGAAAATCAGGTTGGCTGAGTCTGTCTGTAAAAAGTACTTTTAAAGAGAGCCTCACCTTAATTTAGTTGTGTTTTAATCTCCTATGAAATGTCTTTTATTTCCTTTTAAAGACGTCTTTTCCTGTCATTAATATTCTGACAGCGTTTTGTTGTCTCGTTTGTAATCTGGTAATTGAATAACTTGTCTGTTTTAATTTCCTGCTTTTGTTAAACACTGGAAAGAGCTTCATAAAAAAGGTTAATAGAATTGCGTCAGGAATGAAGGTCATATATAAACAATCACATGTTTGTCTTTCAATAAGATTACATAAAAGCCTCTGCACCAATTTTCATGAAACATGGTGGAAAGGTCGGGCATGGGCCAAGGACGACGCTCTGACATTTTGGAGCAGGTCCTTAACAAGGAATGAAGGCTGGAATTTTTTTGTTCATGTCCTGTAACATTGGACAGCCCAACGCAAATTTAAATACGTCCACTCTATTTTTTAAAAAAAGTGCACCGACCCACTGTTTTGAGGCCTCTAGTTTCCATTTTGGTCGTCACCACCAGTTTTTTTTTTTGTGGAGCCAAAGTGTCTCATATATGGTCCAGGCTAATGCTAATTTACTGACACATCAAACGGTAAACATCAAAGCATCTGACGCGTCAAAGTCCTTGTCTACATGGTACACATGAAAACCTTATATTAACCATAAAATCTTTTTAACAGAGGAAATTTTTCCAAAAGCACCATCAGTGCACTTACTAGAGGGTCAAATAAAGTGAATTAGACCAGAATGACTCCACATACATGGAAATCATCCTCTTGTGGCCGTCAGTGTGATTATACTTTAAGATACTTAAGTACTGGCTTCAAATACAAGCTATGGTTGCTGACCCTTGCATAGAATTTAGAGAGGTAATAATAAAAGAAAAAAAAAGTAGAAGGACCAGTAACACAACCTTAAACTGTAAAAACCTTCAAATGTAGGACCTTCACCAACTTTCTCGATGCCTTCATCCATTTTAACAGTGCTTTGATAACTGCTTTTTTTTGCTCCTCTATAGCAGCAACAACAGGAGTTTTCTAATGTTATTCACTGAAATTAAATGAATGGTATTCCACATTTTCCACAAAACTTCCTGAATTTTGAAAAAAAAAAAACAAAAACGTTTTTTTTCTGACTTGACATGGTTTTCACTTTTTTTTCTTTTTTTTCAAATGAGTAAATGTGCATAGAATAATAGAAACCTTTGTCAAATAAATTTTGACTCGGGAAAATGTTAACTTTTCCCAGGTACTCTAATGAACTGTAAAACACGTCTGGTCCAACGGGCCATGTGAATTGATAAGAAGATTGAATTATTATCATCTCATCCATGAAAATTAGATGAATTTTTTTGAGAAAATGTGAAAATGACCTCATCTATGACAAAAAAAATACTGCCATTTCAGAGAGCCTTGTGCAACAGTGTACAGCGTCATATAGTGGTAACCCAACGCAGCCTGGTTAACTTGTTCCAAACCTGGTAATAAAATAGAAGTGTGCAAACATTCTAAAAATTAACCATTGAATAAATGAATATTTTATTTCAGACAAACAATATACAACCAACAAAAGCAAATGCCTGAAGCAAATTATCAACATAAGACAACCAAAAAATTATTTTATATTATTTTACAAAATAAATATGTAATACAATTTTAGTGTTATTTACATATTCATAAAGGAGTGGGAAGAAGTAAACACTTTTTAAATCCCACCCATTTTCCCCTCAATCAGTCAATAAATAAACATATTATTCTTATTATTACTTAAAATAAGTAAGTAAATAAATAATACAGACAACTTAGATGGCACCTTTGTTAGCATGTTGACATAGGTTACACTTAAATGGCACCTTTTGACAAAAAGGAGGGAGGAAAGCTAATGCTATCCTAGGTCATAACTGTTGTGGTTTAACTAGCTAATAATATTATGGACTATTATTGTTATTTTCGTCTACATTATTACTTCTCCATAAGTCTTCACCTCTCTTTTGGTTTGAGCTAAGTTTGACATACATCCTGTAAACACCGCTAAACCGCAGTTGTTTTATTGTGAAACTTGCTAGCGGAAGTGCCGTTAGCCTGTGCTGGCTTGACGGCTAGCTGAGCACCAAGTCTCCTTGCTGCGGCTGATAAAACGGGTTAGTGCAGGACTTTCTCCTCCATCACTTCCTTCTTTTGAGCAATGTGCTGTGAGGCAGGGAGGTGTGAGGAGCTCTTCACCCCTTCACGGTGCTCAGGAGCCATGGCGGAGCGGACACTGAGGAGGAAGCAGCGGCCGGAGCTCGGCGGGTCCTCGGCGGGTTTCTCCTCACCTGCACCGCCGCCACAACTCTCCGTGACGGAATACGATGGTGACGGCTGCTAAAGTTTTCCACGCATCTTTACTTCGTGTCACAGATGGCCCCGTTAACTTTCCACTGACTGACATTTTCCTAATCTCGATGGGATCGTAGCGACGCAGAGTTTGTTGTGCTTTTCTTTGCTCCAGGACGTGTGTCCGGTAAAGCCATCTCTGCCTCGGGCTTAAATCTGGCGCACCGTCCCGCAGCGGATCACAGGGCGCCGCGTTAATATTTCACAGCCGAATCACTGGAGGTTAATATGGGGGCGAAGCAGAGCAGCCCGACTGCTAATCCAGCTGCTAATGGACGGACCAGAGCCTACTCCGGCTCGGACCTGCCCTCCAGCACGTCCAGCAGCAACGGCAGCAACGTGAACCGGACCTCCGCCGGGGGTGTGAGGTACCACGCGTACGGTGCGTCCGGAGCCTCCGCAGCCTCGTCCAGCACCAGCCAGCACATCGGAGCCAGCAGGAGCAGGTCCGTGGGGGGCTCCGGAGGCTCCGGGACCAGACCTCAGTCCGGCATCAACATTCCCAACAGCAGCGGAGTGTACAGCTCCCCGGAATCCGGGGGCAGCAGCCCGGAGGAGGCGGCGGACCGGGAGAGACCGGGCGCAGGACACGACGGTCCCCGGCTGTTGATCGGATCATTACCAGCACACCTCTCGCCTCATCTGTTCGGAGGTAAAGGGCAGATCCGCCGCGTGGACTTGACACAGCTCAGCGGTTCACAGATCTGTAGTGACATAACACAGGACTGTTTACATCAGGCCTCGTCACATGGGTTTAGATGAGGGCAGTGTTTGCAAAACGGCTAAAAGTTAAATAGAATGTGGGAGACTTTACCAGGGGTGTCAAACATACGGCCCGCGGGCCAAAACCGGCCCGCCAAAGGGTCAAATCCGGCCGTGGGATGAATTTGTGAAATGCTAAAAATACAGTGAAGAAATTAACAATAAACAGTGTCAAAGTCATTTCAGTTCAGGGGTCACATACAGACCGATATGATCTGAATGGGTTGGACCATTAAAACAATAACCGTGAAAAAAGTTCAATTACATTATGAAAATGTTTACATCTACAAAGTATCCTTGTGAACAACCTGATTAAATATGAAAAACCAGAAATTTGTTAAGAACAAATAAGTGCAATTTTAAGAATATTCTCAGCGTAATAGTTACACATATGCATTACAACTTACAGACCATAGTGGATCTACAAAAGCACCAAACATTTAGTAACAGGCAGAATATTGTTTAAATTGCTCTTAATTCTGTTAAGAAATTGTATGTTTTTTGTATTTCATCAGGTTATTCAAATGTTTTGTAAAATAATAGTTTGTAAATGTAAACATTTTCATTTAATTGTACTTGTTTACACTAAAACAAAAATGGAAAATTTGGAGTTGACATTATTTATAGGGTATTTATGTTTTTTTTTTTAATTTTACTCATCCAATCCACTGGAGATCACATTGGTCTGTATGAGGCCCCTGAACTAAAATTATTTTGATATCATTGATTGATAATATCTTCAGTGTAATTTTGTATTTCTCAAATTCATCTCATGGGCTGGATTTGGTGAGCAGGTTTCGGCCTGTGGCCCAGATGTTTGAACCCCTCCTTTAGTCTATCACTGAATAGAGCCTCTAAAAGGGGTCCAGTGCAACAATCCATCATGTCAAAAGACAGGTTCCAATACAACTGAACTTTACACTTTAACTACAGTATTTAACAAACTGCACAAAGAGCACATCACATGTTTTTATTTTGCACAACACAGAAAAGGAGCATGGTGTAGTGACATCAGAGGTATTTAAGGACACATGGTCTGATCTGGTAACAAGGACAAAGCAAGCCTGTAAGTGTAAATCTAATTTTAGATAGAAAAACATCTTTACCCAAATGACCCACCTCAAGAGACTGATGTAAGATAACACAGTTAAATGCAGTTTGTCATTTATGCTCCAGTGAAAGACCTGATAAAGGGGATGAAATAGGCTGTTACACTGAATTAAACTGTGGGTTTTTCTGAGTTTGAACACGAGGATAAAGTACACAAGGCAACAAATTACATAATAGGCCTTTTGCATATTTTCCATAGGAAAAGTTTTGTATCATAGCTCATTTATCACAGGGGAGGTAGTGTAATCATCAAGTCTATTTGGATGGTTGGTTTTGTCTGACAGCAGGATTATGCAAAAATCACTGCACCAATTTTTCATGAAATCTCTGGAGCTGGAGTTTCTATAATTGCTTTTTTATTCAGAAAAAAAAAAAAAAAAACCTCAGTGCTCCTTTATCTGGAACGGCTCCAAAATGTAATGGTTCATCATTGGCCCATTCCCCTCCTTTTTCCCTCAAGTTTTATTAAAAAAATAAAAAAATTGGCATAGTAGTTTTTGGTAATCCTGCAGAAAAATAAACAAGCACTAAACATTGGATTTGTTTGTGCTTTGACACATATGTATGTCAATTTTTAGTATTTTCATCCCATTAACTATTGTTCTCTATATTTTACTGTTGTTTTGCACACTTGTTTGCAAAAATGTCCACCTAGAAAATATAGACTGTTATTTATTTATACAGGCTGCACATTTAGTTTGGCTTTGTAAGTAGTTACATGAATATAGTACATCTAAAACTAATATCCAGCCTTTCTCTAAGGTTGCATAATATGATGTAACTCTGTGGTTGTTTTTCCCCTGGAGGCAACAAAAATAAATGAGGAGGACATGACCTCAGTCCTCAGGCCCTCAGTAGAGAAGCACTAGTGGGCAAAAGTAGGAAAAGCAAAGTGTGTTGTCAGAACTTGCACTGACACTGATGCTGATGAGACGTTGGCCCGTGAGCGAGTAGCGCCTGCTGGTTTTAATGGCGCTCATGTGTGAGAACAGTGACTCACATGGGCTGAGCGGAGCCAAACACTGTTTGTGCGAGCCTCCTTGTGAAAGCCTTGTTGTTGTCGACTTCATTGATCCACTGTGACAGCTGCAGTCTGTTGCCTGAATGTCACTCACTGCAGTCGATGGCGTGGAACTGATCAAATGACTGATCGGCCGCTTTGAAATCATTACGAAGTGTGAAGCCGCATCAACAGTCAGTCACAGCACTGCTTATCTCTCGATGAGGTTACCTACTCAAGGGGAAGGTTGTATTTCAGCGTCCAATCATGTCACAGCAGGTGAGGAGTGGCTGACGTCAGCGAGGCTTTACAGCCTTGGGATGTTTACCCAAAGGTTCACGGAAACAAAGATATGTAATTGTTTTATTTTATGCCCTTTTATTTTCAATTAAAGGGGCAATTTGTCATTAAGGGCCTAAAATTAACTCTCTTAAACTTGTGCCAGTGGTGTCCCCAGAGATGCATTGTTTTTCTGTATGGTTTGTGAAGTGCTGGGCTACAAAAATGTGCATCATAGTATTTTATTTTAAGACTGCCAGTTTCTGAATATCCCCGTTTTTGTTTGTTTGCTTGTATTTTTTTATGACATGACCTGTAACACGGGAATGTTTCTTATTCTACTGTCAGATTAAAATGTCATCTTGTTCTTACAATATTATGATTGTGTATGAGGTAAGGAGTACACCTGGATGTTTTATTGTTGCAGTGCTGTAAAACTGAACTTAAAATAAGGAGGCATGGAAACGGCATCCAATATTGCAACCAGAAGTGTCTTTGCGTCGGTGTGTGTTTGTTGATGTCATGAAAAGGGTAAGTTGTGGATGATTAATTGTTGTGTTTATAACATTAGTCAAAAGGGTACAGGCTTGTGGATGTTTGTAATTTTCAGCCTATTGAAGTGTGACATCTGTGGTTTCCTCTGTGCTACTCAATAGCTGCAGTAATGCAAGTTTTCCACTGCTTGTATTGGCTCGGCTCGGTGCTCAACGTCAATTTGACACTACTTGGCTTGGGTTTGGCACCAGGTTGTCGCATTTCCATTGCAGATACAGCATTCCATCAGCTGGGTGGTTGTCATAGTGATGTTGCCGTAGTGTGAGTGCAGCTATGAGTGAAGCAACAACGGTGCACAATCGAACTTAAAACAGTAAGTTATGATTTGTGACAGCGGTGCGGTGGTCCAGTGGTTTGCGCTGTTGCCAATTTAGCAGCGTTGGCCTCCATCTGTCTGCATGGGTTCTTTTTGGGTACTCCAGCTTCCTTCCACCGTCCAAAGACATGCACCTTAATAATTTAATTGGTCAATCTAAACCATCCAAGAGTGTCAATGTCAGAGTGAATGATTGTTGTCTGTATATGTCAGTCCTGTGATGAACTGGCAACACATCCCCAGTGTGCCCTGCCTCGCCCATAGGGAACTTAGATAGTCTCAAGCACCCCCACGATTCCCATATGGACTAAGCAACTCGGATGGATAATTTTCTTTCAGCAACATATAGCATATACAGTTATGCTCATAAGTTTACTTACCCTGACAGAATGCACATGGGACGGTCTTGGATGTTCCAACTAGTGCTGCCACTAATGACTAATTTTCTGACAATTAATCTTTTGACTAATTTTTCGATTAGTCGACTAATCCAAACGACTATTTTTTAAAAATGTTTATTTTGTTGTGTCCATTTTATTTTGAATACATCTCAAGGGCCAAAACATAAATTGTCACCTGTACCATGACAAATGTAAACAATATAAATAACTTAAATATTGCCAAACAAAAAATTACAAATTAAATGAAAAATTACAGGGGGATGTTTTGCTCATTCCAAAAAAAATTGCACAAATTTATTCAAATAAATGGCTATCTAAATCAATATAAACCTAAACATTAATACAATAGGCCCTTACAGTTTCCAGTGCAAAGTGACTTCGAGTGAGTATTTGCTTAACAGTGCAAAAACATTCTGTATTAACAGTCTAAGCATAAGCATCTGCATGTCCATTAGGTTCTGCCATATTAGTCAGAGTCTGGACTGGGGCTGCTTCCAGATAGTCCTACATGAGGTGGAATGTGAAGGGGCACAACACTGCTGATGAAGGCTGCTACGGGGTGGGGGTTTACCGGGGGTGCCTTCCGTGACGTACGTACTTCGCAATGACAACACACACGCCACACGAAACTTTAATTTGAGGGGGCAGGATGTTTGTTTAAGGGGGCACTGCCTCTAGAACCGGGTCTGGTCCGGACTATCTTACTTTCTAAATCAAGAGACAGCAAGCACATATAGAGGCACTGGCAGGGATTCCCCCTGGTGCCGCAACGCAGCACCCGGAGCTTGTCTCTGGCAGTGGTCACAAGTCACAGGGAGATAGTAAAACAACGTGTCGACTGAAAAAAATGTCGTCGACTAATTTTCATGGTCGATTACGTCAGCTACGTTGACTAATCGTGGCAGCACTAGTTCCAACATGACAATGACCCAAAACACAAGGCCAAGTCGACCTGTCATTGGCTACGGCATAAAAAAAGTGAAGGTGAAGGAGTGGCCATCTCAGCCTCCTGACATCAATATCATTGAGCCACTTTGGGGAGATGTCAAACATGCAGTTCATGCAAGTCAGCCCAAGAACTTAAAGGAACTGGAGGTTTTTGCCAAGAAGAATGGGTAGCTTTACCATCTGAGAAAATAAAGTGCCTCATCCACAACTTACCACAAAAGACTTGAAGCTGACATGAATGTTAAAGGGACTGATACAGAGGATTAAGAACTAGGGTATGTAGACTCTGGATCAGGGTCATCTGGATAGTTTCTGTTGTCAGTATGATTTAAAAAGAGCGAACCCATTTGTTTGATAATAAATGGCTTCACCCAACCACTAACCACGAGTAAAATAATAGTTTTTGTATTCTCAAAGAATGGCCAAAAAAATCACACATTCTGCTAGGGTAAGTCAACTTATGAGCACAACTGTAGTTGTTTAGTCACAAAATTATTGCTGATTTATTGAGACAGAACCTACATTTGCGCTGACATTTTCAGAGATTTCCTGCTAGCTTACTTCTTTGTCCCATATCACACCATGATGGCATACATATGCATTGATGCAGCAATGATTCTGGTTTCACCAATCTGCGACCTGCATGATTTCATGGTTTCAAGATGTCGCGTTTAGCATTCCTTTGGCTTTTTTGGGACCTTGGCGAACGTGGCACTAGAATTAATATTTCATGGTCTGTGGTACTCAAATGAAAAACACCAAAATAGAACGCATCAAGTTGCCAAAAAGCTGCACTAAGTCAAGTGATATCAGTGTCAAGCGGATACTTTCAGCATAAAGGTCTGCTGTGAATTCTCTGAACAGGATCAGTATGCCTGGTTCGTTCGCTGCATAAAATTGCTTCAGTTGCTGGCGATAATTGGTCTGAACGTTTTAATACTGCGAGTAATTTTATACAGTTATAATCTATTACTACACAGCCAATTTACCAGTCTGGAAGAGGCATTCTTAGTCCTTTTCTTTGCTGCTGAATTTGCTCAGACTGAGTGTGCGTGGTGATAATTGTTACTTGGCAAGAGCGTCAGCCATTGTTGGATTGACTGTTCACTGTTGCACATAATGTTCCTTTCATAAAATACCTGACCTTCCATCATTGAAAAGACGTTAGAATACATTGTCTAGACAGTACTGCCTCTTCTCATGTTGGACTGAGATACTGCAGTGACTCTCAAGGTCCAAAATGGTAATACAAAACAAAATAGGCCATGGCTAGATGTAGCTGTACATCACAGTCTACTAGTACTTTAGTCAACTTTTAAAAATAATTAAAGCTAAAATGGTTCCAAATTGCACCTAAATGTGGAATATTTCACCCAGAGAAAAGGCCAGAGTCTGCTTTTTCTGTTCCCAGTGAAATCACAAACATTT
The DNA here is from genome assembly GCA_037367365.1 of Apogon talboti. NCBI lineage: Eukaryota > Metazoa > Chordata > Actinopteri > Kurtiformes > Apogonidae > Apogon > Apogon talboti. The sequence goes on from JAPQRQ010000009.1 coordinate 23,472,959, forward strand.
TTAAAAAGCCTCGGAAGCATTTGAAGAAGACAATGAGCCTGTTTGAGAGGAGTTGTGCCTCGTCTAGAGAGCAGGCGGGGGAAGTGGCGAAAAGCTGCAGTCAAACTGGCTGCTTTCCAAGAGAGTAGGAGGGCACATCAGCGTTTATTACTCCATTCTCATGAAATATTATCTATTAAACCAATCTAAAAACTTGCACTGAATCATTGAGGACTGAGTGAAATTGGCGCGGAGAAGAGATTAAAATGCTGTGTGGCACATTTACTCTTCTACTGCTCAGTGTTTTCACAGTGAAACCACATCAGGTCCACCTCAGACTCACTGGAGGAACTGTAAGGATTAATCAATAAGCAAAATATCCCCCCGTGGCCTAGAGTACATGCCTACACAGAGAAAGAAGAGATAGAAATAGTGGTCCTGCTTCTTACATAATGTTTTATTTCACTTCTGATGAGAACAACTGTTAAATGGCAGGCCTTAGTCACAACTAATGGATTAATGTCACATAAAATAAATACGTAAAGTAACGTAAAGTAAATACATTAAACTATCATACATATTGTAGTTCCGGCTCTAATTGACCCTTTGTTAAGCCCCTCCCAAAAACAGCCTCTGTCCAATCCTACGTTAGCAACCATAGCAGTGACTGGAGCTCGTAGATGTAAACATTTATATACTTGGCCACTTACTGTGTTTCCAATGATAATGTCTGCTATTTATCAACTAGACACATCACACCACTGTTTTTTACTCATTAAAGTCAATTTGTTATAGATTTTGCTTAAAATTCCACATAAGGACACACTGATGTTACACGCAGTCATTAATTTCTATTTTTATTATTGTCATTTTCTTTTTCGAAACTAAAATCACTGGTAAATGTTAGTGACCGAGTTACGTATTAGAAACAGAATGAAGGAGAATTTAGGACAGACTAAAAACAATATGTTGTGTTTATTTTAGTTTGAGAATGTCTGAGAACCTGTGAAGGGATTTTCCCCATCATTTTATTTTACTTTAGTAACTAAATGATCATCCAGATGGAGATCAGATGAAATAATTTCAAATTTGTAACGTTAGCTAGCTTAGCACAGAGTTATTAGCAAACAATGGTTGCTTCTTTTACATGGTCCACAGTATTTACTCTCAAAAACATACACAACCACTTAACATAAAGTCACTATTAATAACTTATAAAAAAAAATGTTTGACCATCTTTGTTAAGTTTTGCTTAACTGAACGAGCTAATGTTGGTTAGCATCGTATTGTGGAGCTGCTGATGACATTGGAAAAACCATAGATTGACAAGCTGAGAGCTAAAGGTCAACAGGTAACTAAGTGGGCAGAAGAGTCAGTTACCAGCAGAACTGGAGGTTTTTATCACATCATCATGAAAGATGTGTGTTAGTCTATTGATAAGATGCGTATCTTGAAAACAGGATTTACATTATTATATATCACAATACATCAGTAAACAAGGCAGTTTTTATTTTTAACCTCATCTGTCGTACTGTAATGATATTTCTTGTCTCAGTTTTGTAATCATCATATATATGTTTCTTGTTTTTATTCTGAGGGTTCGCTGAGGGTTTTTATTTTATTCTAAGTTCCAATTCCTGTGGTTTAAACAGTTGAATTAATAAATTTCAAAGCAGAAACACAAGGGCCCATTTCTAATGTCTTAGAAAATCTCCCTCACCAACTGAGGATTTTATTTTAATGTCAGACTTGTAGAGAATGTCTCTTTAAAATCTACTGTTGCTCATATATTCAAGAGGGAGAGCCTGGCAGCACCTTGTTTTAGAAAAGTTATTATTTCTAGTCTCAGGATGATATAACACCAAGTCAAGATCACATTATTATCTTTGCTTTATGATTTGTTAGGGTTGGGTGGATACAGTACTTTTTTGTTTTGGCCTCTTTTTTTCACAGTAACATTATAGTATTATATGGACAATCCCCTTTATTATCATCTTCACCAAAACAAACATGCATGGCAGGTTGTGTGCACAGGTTGTTAATGGCAGTGAGTCAGCAGACAGGCGCCTAATAATTAACTCAGCTCATTAAGTTTCCGTCCTCCATAATGGCTTCATGGATGAATCAACTACACTCACACATAAAGCCACATGTAGGTATATGTGTCTGCAGGGCGTGATAGCAGGCAGCGTGGCCTCTTCTGTCTCCATCTGTGTTAATGGAGCTCGATTTTCATTTAAAGACTGAAGAAGACTCTGAACATAAAGCAGGGGAGCTTAAGTCGACCCGACAACTCACCTGAGGTTCATTTGTTCAGTCAGGTGTGCTGACGGAGCAGGAATCGACGGGAGTGACCAGGAAATTACCTGGACCCAAACGTGTAAATCATCAGGTTAAAAGACCACATGAGTTATTTTTGTACATTTAATATTAACATCAACAGTCTACTTTGCTTGCCGGCTGCTAAACATGCAGCCGGAGTTTAGCTTTTGCAGTCCTCCACGGCTTGCAAATTAAAATGTCAGGTGATAAACCCACCTGAAATTTCACTGCTCTGCTGAACAAAAGACACATTGGCATTTATATCCTCACCTCAGTGCCATCAGAAGCAAATGATCACCCCTCCATTTGTACATTGTTCAGACTCTAGAAAATGGATGTAAACCTGGCTCAAAAGTGAAGAAAATGACTGAGTGGTTTTCTTCACAGATATATTCACCTGACGCTGTGGTAGAATACATAAACTGTACATTATGTAGGAAATGTTGAGGTAATTTCACAAATTACATTCACATTTTCTGATTTCATCTCCCATTTTCAGTATTGATGTTGTATCAGAACACACTTAGTTCTACCGAAACCGCCAACAAATTAACCTTATGTATCCGCAGACTGAGTCACTCAGTGAACAAAATATAAAGCTCATTGTTTCCACACATCTGTATTATGGTATCATCAAATTTCTTCTTCAAAATAAAGCCCATTGCCAATTATTTTGACAGTCACTCAAAATAATAGTGTGTCTTATAATCTTCACCTGCTGCATCAGCTGATAGTTTACATTATAGCTCTGTTAGCTTAGCTCTGTGTTTAGACAGAAAACAGCCACAGTAAAACCACAGATGACCTCTGTTTTCTCTACAGTTTATGTAGTCAATACCTGCACTAAATTTCAGAACATCCATTTCATCTCATCTGGTCACTTTCTGAAAGCGGTTAATCAAGTCATCTGTTGCCAAGTTTCCAAAAACCTCTTCATATCACTCACACTGAGCCCTGACTAAAATGTTCCATTCGCTCATAGATATAATTTTCTGTCGTCTCTAAAGGTGTTAAAAGTGAACGCAGCTGCAGTCCGTGTTAATCAGTTAATGAACCAATTATACTTGGTGGTTATGAGATAACAGGCGAATGTACAGACTACAAGGCTTGTGCAGACTGGGTTGCTGTTCTGCTCCTGTTAGAACACAGTTTTCATGCTTCCTCTGTCTCCACTGGTTGCATCATGTTATATTGCTGTCTCTGTATTTCAGTGTGTTTGTGTTGTCTGCCATCTCCCTGACTTGTGCTACTCTCACTGGATGCTCTTCTATTCTCAGACTTGTCTTCAGTTGTCATGTGGAGCTGTCATAATCAGAAATTTCAGTTGACATAGAAATAATTGCGGTTTCGCTGTTTTTTCCTCTTCATTTTCTTTCACTACTATTGTACAAGGCTCATATTACCACACACCTTATGGAGAACAGTTGATTGGGATTTAACATTGGAACATAAATGATTATCCATATTGTCGCAATGCATTTTCAGCCTTGTAAACAAAGTTAAATCGCCTCCTTTAAGTCATTAAGCTCCTCTTTTTCATTTTGTCTACATCAAAATATCCGTACAGCAGCATCTGTGTTGGGCTTTATGATTAAACTCATGATGTTAACGTCAACAGATGCTCATTGAAATGCACTCGGTCCAATATTAGAAGTCAAGCGCCATGTGATAAACAGTTGGTGGCACTAATTCCCCATTTAGGAGCCATTATGTCGAGAGGGATCCAGATGTAGCCTTGCAGACTCTTTGACTGTACGAGACACCCCCGTCCCAGCCTCTCTTCATCACTGTAAACACAAAACCTAACCATTTCTAGCGTGTATCCTGCAGTTCCTCCTGCCTACTTAATTAAACCATAGATATTAGTTTTAAAAATATATTAATCACACCTTAAACAGTTGGAAAAAATGACAGAAATATGACATTTATGTTTCATCCAGCAGTTTTTATACATGCGAAGGTAAACATTTCAATTCAAAGGTCAGGCGATTATGTAGTAATTATCACAAGCATAATTCTCTGGAGGAAAAATATATATACTTTTTCCTCACGTTTTATCCTTGAGTCTTGAATTCATGAACTTGAGATAAATTGCTTCAGCATAAATATTCTACAAATGGCTCAAAAAGGATAAATACATTAATATGGCTCATAGCTACATCCTGTATTTACAGAAAATTATCAACAAATCAACAGCTTTCACTTAACAGTAACTGCACCAATGTATTAAACAGGTAAATAATATTTATATCTAACCTTAAATATTTAGATAAGTAGCAGATTTCTTTTTTCTCTTTATATTTCCTGTTTCACTCTTGTATGTTTTCTGCCTGTCTTTTCTGCACTTTGTTTTTCATATTTTGCATCTTATCTTATCTTATCTTATCTTATCTTATCTTATCTTATCTTATCTTATCTTATCTTATCTTATCTTATCTTA
>JAPQRQ010000009.1:23478841-23513470 GCA_037367365.1 Apogon talboti
TATCTTATCTTATCTTATCTTATCTTATCTTATCTTATCTTATCTTATCTTATCTTATCTTATCTTATCTTATCAGCGAGATCAAACTAACATTAGCAGGGCTGAGGTTGGCGGAGACCAAAACGGAGGGAAAAGAAGACTCAGCAAATAGCCAGAGAGTGACCCTATCAGATTTACATGCCTGTTATTTTTGTAATTTGTGATTTTTCAGCTTTAGTTTCAAATTGACATTTTAAGCTAAATTCCAAATGTCTCAGATCATCAGTGTTGATATTGTCAGATGTTTGGAATGTTTACACACAGTTTACACAGTAATGGCCATGATACCGCACTCAGGAGGTGTGTCTTTGCTCTCAATAGGCCAGTATCTGTCCTTAATATTAGGGGTTTTCCACTGAAACCAAAGACATACCTTAAGTTCATCAGTGTTTCATGTGGTTATACTTAAGCTTTACATTTAAGGAGGGAAATGACAGTGGAGCAACTGAAAAACCAGACAGTGCCAGTCTTAAAAGAGAACTCACTCTGCAAAGTAACAACAACAACATGCTGGATCATGAAAAAAAAAAAAAAAAATCCCCCGTGAAGGTACCCTCAGCCCCCAGGCTCCCGCAAAGACTCTGGATGGTTTCACATCCTCTGCTCCCAACCCAATCATTCCAGTCAACACAATTTAGGAACCGTAGGAAAGCGTTCACCGTGGATGTGGACTTCCCCTGCATGAGCACTTTATGTGTTAGAGGAGGGTGATATCACAGTCCAAAGTCTGTCACGATTATGTCGGTGTAGTAGAATAAGCTTTGTTGTGTGTGTAATGGAAATATTTCTGTTGTCTGTGTGGGATTTGATTGTATACACGGCGTGAGACAAAGGTTGAGCGGCCTGGTTTTACAGATTTCTAAATGGTAGAAACCCTTTTGTGAGCTGGATGTGCTCATCGGGGTCTGGGCTCAGTCTGAGAAATTGGATTTAACATCCTCTGAGGAAGTTCCCTCTCAGGCTACTCCTTCTGCAGTTTGTCTATGCAGCTGTAGCTCTCTGTTTCTGTACAAAAAGTAATTACAGTGGGGTCAGAAGTTTAATACATCAGTGTTAACCACTGCGGATTCTCTGCACGCCTCTAAAACAATGACGTGTCAGGCTTTAATAGTCCCCTACCAGAGGTTCCTTTTTGCAACAAACTGTTACGAATACCTAATGTACAGCCTTTACACGCTCTCACAGCTTCGTGACCTGTTTTGGATGCGCATTTAGTCGGTCTGCAGTTATCATCCATCATTATCTTATAGGCAGACTTCCAGGAAATTTTCGGAGCTCAATCTGGCCACATGGGCATAAACCTGCTTGAAATCTGACACTCTTTATTTTGCCCGAAGCACAAGCCTCGCTAAAGATTTTCCATTTTTAGCCCTGCTACTGTACACGGCTCTGAAAACAGAAACATCGTCAGTGGCATGTCCAACACATTTGTATTCAGGCTATAAAAGAGTAGCTCTGAGACGGAACAGTGGCTAATTGAAGCTCTGCATACTGTACTCTTGTGTCTCACTGACAGTTTTATTTTGCGGTATGGATTTATGGCTGAGGCCTTGAAGTCATACAGAATTATAACCGCTCCTTTAGGCGGCCGTTGCAGATGGAACGTGTCGGTTCAGAGGCGGAGGAACGAAGGACGGATGCCAGGCCGCCAAAACTTAACCTGCATTTAATTCAACCTTTTTTGTTTTTAATAGTTAATCGTTGTATTTGGCGGCTAATAAATGACGTTAAGGGTTAAGTCCAGGCAGATCCATGCTGATATGGATTCCGCATCAGAGTCTGGTGGTGCTGCTTTAAAAACCTTTTGCTGGTGTGGACTGATGATGAGGTTATATCTGCTTCTGAGGACGGTAGAGATGAAAGCCTCTGTGTGAAAGAGATCCAAGCTCTGCGGAAAAAAAGTGTGTGGACCTTAAAGGAGACTGTGTTGAAAAATAAGCCATACATGGAGATAAACTGCAGTGGATAAGGCCTTCTATGAGTTATTTATTTATGTACTGGACGGCGGGTCCTGAATAATGGGCTGGGGCTGAATCCAAATGTCCGACTTCATGCACCTGCAGAGGTGAAATACAGAGTGTGTTTTTTTGCATTTATTTTATTTTTATTTTGGCTTCAATTTATTTTTTGAGCACATAAGCAGTTTTATTTTTATTCTGAGGAGCTGGCTACATTTATTGTGGTTTTTATTTAGTCTTAGTTTTTCAGGAAAATCTTGAATGTTGGGAATTGTTAATACGCATTTACTTGTGTTGTTTATTGTAGCTTCCATATTTTTCATTCATGTCTGTTTTTTTTTACTTCAGTTAGTTAATTTGAGTCTTGAATATAAACCCTCTTGAAGATTAAGCAGTTTGGAAAATGTATGTATAATTTCATGTATCTTGTGTATAACCATGATACAATTCAGCACCGCAAAAACAAACTTTCTGTGGATTTTCAGACTTTACCAAACTTTGCTTATGCTTAAAAGTATCCATAGTAGTTCCTAGCAGAAGTGTGAATATGCATGTGACTAAAATTCTGAACTCTCAGTTTGGTCTTATAACTGTATATTGTTTTAATATTTAGACAATAGAGGAGGGTTGCTTTCTGGTTTTGCTGGTCCGGTCAACAGTAGAAGCTTTAACAGGTTTGATTGTTGATATTTGCCAAATTAAAAGTGTCCTACATCAGCAACGTGATGCAGACGACTTCATGGCATGAAATACAACTAGTTTAGCCAGACAATGTAATGCTTGTCATACAGAGATTAAATGAGCTGCAAAACTCTAAGTGATTTACTACTGACCAAAGCCAGTAACGTGAAGAAGATCAGAGGGAGGGGGGAAAGGTACGCACAGTGAACATTACGTTTGTTTGCCATAAAGTTCATGTGCTTTTTGGGCTGACATGAAACGAAACCTGCACCAATACGGCAATGCAACAAGATGAGCCAAAAACTAGAGACAATGCAACTTGTAAGAACTGCAGGAGAGAAGTTCAGTCATGGCAGACCTGATTACGTTGCTTGGAGTGTCAGCTTTATCTTGACAGTGATGAAGTTGCTTCAGTCCTGCTTCTTCTTGTAATTTTTTTGTGTTTATTATTATTTGTGTTTGCGAGGTGCTCCACCACCACCGGAGTCACCACAGTCCACTTATTTAATGTCTAATTTATTGGGCCACGGGTTTCTACTATCTTGTAATTACATTAAATATCTCCAAAGTTATCTTTTGTGATATTTCGTCAGCAAAGCATCTGTGTTAAACTAAGTGAACTGTACACCAGACATCCATAATTCTTCAGTCTGAAGCTGTCATGACCTTATTTCCTCGGTGGAAGCAGAACAACATGTGACACAAACCCCTAGAGGTTAAAGTGGACCAACCAAACCCTATTAGCGTCGCCAGACTCAAAAGGATCACTATAAACAGACTTAAATCCAATCTCTAGCCTAGCAACATTAGCGCTAGGACTAGGAATGTTTTCACATGGCTCTTCTATGTTTTTTTGATTAGATAATCTGTATTAATTCTCAGAAAGGCAGTTCGCCTGCCAAATTAAGATCGTCAACAGTTTAAGATCATTTGACAAACTCTCCACATGTCACTTTAACTGAACATGAAACAGACCATCACACACAAAGTCTAAGCTCCACAGAATCCATCAAGGACTGAACCCATCAGATGTAAAGTAATGCACTAATGTTGGTAGTTCAGCCAAGGCCAGACTTCACACAACATGTGCCACATTCGTCCCAGTTTGACTTGTGGTTAAACAGTACCAGCTGTTTGCTCTCGTAGTCTAACACTCCTCAGACAGGGTCTAATGGGTAAGCAGCAACACAAAGCCCTATCAGTGAATATTAACACTCAAACAGAGTTTAATCATTTGTAAAACACACTTCCATGCATTTTTTAATTAGGCTATAAAATGGTAATTGGGAGTCAGCCAGGCAAAATGCCAGAAGCTAAGAGGCTGGTTTGATGACACAGAATGGGCGCAAGGGTCAGCGTTATTGAGCTTAAATTCCATGCATAATTTTTTTTAGAGTCCTTTGTTAGAAGAGCAGAGCCGTCGTTGTTATTTCTGTCCGACCTGATCAACAGCGATCAAGAGAAAATCCAGAGTGAAATTGAATCTGCGTACAGAATGACACTTCTGATCCAGTCCAGTTTAGCTTTAATGCAATGACCTTGAATAAGTGTCTTTTTCAACTCAACAGCAGAGGCAGAGCACGGAGATGATGTCAAAGCTTGGAGCTGCTCCACATAGAATGGATGACAGCCTGGTGATTTTACTGTGAACATATGTGGATATTTCTCACAGCTGGGAGCCATAAAACGCATATAACACATATTCTGTCTCTAATTCCATATCAGAGGACCAAGCCTGAACGTTGTCAGATGATGATTTCATCGGTCTCATTGTACTGATTCCCAGTTTTGCATTTTTTAGAGTTTAATTTAACTGTTGAAATACTGGGATCAGTCTAATGCAGCGTTTGATTTGTGGCAGAGTTTTCCATATGGGTGACAGACAACAGGGTGGTCTGGTTTGAATTGTGTGCATTCTGCAGACAATAACAAATAATAGCTGTCATTTAAAGATGCTCTGTGGAAATTACATCTATATTCAATGTCACCAGTAGTGTGTAGTATTGTAAAGGTCAGACATTCAGAGCCTTATTTGTTATATAAAATATTTTATTTTGTATAACAACTCTGCAGTAGTTGTGCTTATGGAATTTAAGGAGTTACACTAACTAGACCGTCAGAGGATTTTGTGATGAAGTATACTGGTGCTTAAATACAATATCTGACATCCGTTTAAGTTCTAATTCTCCCAGGTCGTTGTTCATCCTCAGTAGTTTTTAGAAGTTCAGCTGGACTTGTTTTGTTCTTGAAATTGTACTAGTTCTGACATCATTCAGCTGTATTCGCCGATATTAGCATTAATGCAGTGAATTATATGGTCTACCAGCTAGCTTGCTAATTAGCTTATGTAACTGTGTGTGTTTATACATTTTACATCTGTACTGTACATTTAATAAGGAGTTGAAATGACCTGATGGTGTTTATTATGACGACTGTTAGGGATGAGGTTGATGTATTCAGGAAGTTATGGTTTCATTCCTTTTTCGTCTCCAACTACGCTCAATTGTTTTCATAAACGACGGCCAGGTAGTATTACAGTATTACAGTACGTCTTACAGTTGTCAAACCATTGGGTGATGTCACACCACTGTTTGTTTTCTCTCCATGTGGATATGACGCCACTGAACTGTCGTGGTTCAGGTCAGTTTATGCATTCTGCTGGAAGACTCACCTGACTGGGAACAGTTTGGGGTTAAGCTTTACATGACTGAATAAAGCCTAGGTATAACAATGCACAAGACGTTTTTATGGTATACTTATAAGAGTTCCTTCTGGTTGTGCTGTACTTGTTTCCCTGTATAGAAGTATGATCTATGAGTGAGGGCATGTTCACTGGAGGCTGTGTTGACCTCAGGGACGACTGTATAACACTGTAAGTCACACTACAGTCAGATCAGAATGCATGAAGGGAAGCCCAGTTTTATATGTTTTATTCCCATTTGGTTGAACTGGACCGTGCTGTCCAAACCGTTATGAACCTCTATGTTTACATTTATATTTGCTAACTTACAGTCATATTCTATACCAGGGATGTTTCAGGGGCCCACATACAACCCAATTTGACTTGAGTGGGCTAGACCAGTAAAATAATAACATAATAGCCTATAAATGATGATAAGTCAAAAATTTTCTATTTGTTTAAGTGCAAAATATAACGGTAAATTGTAAATATTTTCACGTACATTTACAAACTGTCCAAACAAAAAAAAAGTGAATAACTTGAAAAAAATGACATTTCTTAAGAAAAATAAGTGCAATTTTAAGAATATTATGCCTCCACTTTTCATTTATATATGTACATTACATATTGGATCTATACATAAGATTTATTAACAGGCATAATATTGTTATAATTGCTCTTCATTTTCTTTAGACATTTCAGGTTGTTCATATTTGTTCAGGTTATTCACATTTTATTGTTGAAGGATAGTTTGTTAATATAAATATTTTCATAATTTAATCTTGTCATTTCTTTTCGGTTCAACTGGACTGGTTTAACTCTTTTGAAAACGTTCCCCTCAGAAGAGCTAAACCAGTCCAGTTGAACTGAGAGGAAATAGCAAGAAGAACGATGACCTGGGCAAATGAGAACCTACACAGACTTCATAATATAATGTTATTTTTTTTGCACTAAAACAGAGGGAAAAATTTGAGGTCATTATTTATTTATTATAATTCTATTATTTTATTTGAGATCACACTGGTCTCTGTGGAACCTGAACTAAAACGAGTTCAACACCCTTGGTTGTTGGTATCTTTAGTGTCATTTTTGCAAATTCATCCCATACATTCATGAAATCTTTGGCGGACTGGAGTTGGGCCACGGGCCGTATGTTTGACACCCCTGTTCTATACTGTCTAAACATTGCTGTCAGACATGTCAATTATAGCTCTACTAGTTTTTAAAATCTTTAAGATGGATTTGCACCTTTCATCAATAGAGAAGGTCAAAGGTTGCATCCTGACTGAGGTATTTAACCGACTGTTTTGACTGATGCTCATATCTGTCTATACTTATTCACCATCCATCACTGCAGTCGTTACCAACCTTGAAGCGCTATGTAGAGTATTTCTCATGGGTGTGAAAATGAAGTTGACCTTCACTCTCTGTACTTTATATACTCTGGTAGTGCATGCTGATATGATGTGCATTGGTTTTGCAGGTCGACGCTGAACATTGAGTTCCCTTTGTTTGACAGGATGAATCAGGGGATTTGCATCGCAGATATCTGTGTGTATGTAAACAGAACTATGATATACAGATAAGGACGTACTGGGGTTGGATACAGAGACAGTCTGGGTTCTGCCACATCTGTCCTATTGCAAAAAGTGATCTCAACTCTTCATAGCTATTATACATTTAATACTGTTATAGATATAAACATAATACTTTAGTTCGCATAGACCTTTCGTGTGAAATATTTGTATTATGGGATGGAGAAGTCCACCAGGGAAGATGTGGATGTATTACATGTTTCTCACAGCTTTGAAAGCAAGGGCTGTATGTTTTTGGTGGTTTAATGTTTTAGATGACATGTTTAAGTGACTTCAGTTCATTCTCTATCTGTAGTTGTAGTTTGTGTGCAGATTTATTTATATATGCTTTATGGTAATTAACAACCTTATTAACATATCAGTCATTTTGCTTGTTTACATATGTACGTATTTGCATATTGATAACGTGATGTTAAACATAGCATCCAATTATTATTTTTTATCATTTTAGCGGTTACTACTTGCTGTGTCAAAGCACTTAGTACCTTGTCATTCTAACTTGGTAATATTCTGTTTAGATTTATTTATCGGAACTGCTTAATCCTGGGTTGCAGAGGCCTATCCAAGTTACCAACAGGCGAAGGTGGCGTACACCCTGGACATGTCGCCAGTTCATCCAAGGCATATTCTCTTGTTTTTGTTTGTCTATTACAGCTTCACTCAAAAATGATCACCTGTCGGATATGGAAATTAATAAAGAAGCAAGGTCTTCTCTTCCTGGTTGTAACAGATTTCGCTGTCAACCCTTTAACCCCTGACGTGTCTGTGTGAGCGTTCTGAATGTATGATTTATTTTAAATATTCATAAAAATTGCTCAATAGGAAAAATTTCAAAATGTGGTGATAGAATAGACCTTGTTCTTTCTCATAGAGATCTGAGCATGCTCAGTGCACCCTATGGTGCCTGTGTAATGGAGGGTACACCGGGGTTGATACAAATATTGAATGAAAGGTAAAATGAAAGTTAAAAACAGAACTATAATAAAATAAATGCATACATTTTAGAAAATTGGTCAAAATTATTGACAGTAAACAGACTGAACATGAAGAAATGTAGGCTCTGTGTGTTTCTGTCAGAAGTATCCACATTATTTGATTTCTTTTGATGGAACGCAGCAGGAGGCTGCAACTGTTCAAAGGAGCTGGCTGATGTCGGCCATCTGTAAACCGAGGATGGATTTGTTACTCGTCTGTTTTCTGCAACGGGCTGAAGCCAGATTGGAGCTGGCAAAGAGTCGAGTGAGGACGAGGAGGAGGAGGAGGAAGAGGAAGAGTGCTGTCTGACAGTTTTTTGTGAAGCAAGAACACAATGATCTGAAGGATGCACTGTCACCTCCTGAGAGAAACGTCCAACAGGTTGGTGTGAGGTTTCAGCAGATCATGCACCACCAGATAAGCCATGGATGGAGTTAGTGGCTGAGTCACTCCAGTTTAGTAGAAATCTACCTTGATGAGATAAGCCCGTGGCTACCTAACCTGCTCCCCTAATCTCAGCTGCTCAGCTTCATTTGGATGCTGCTGCAGACGCGTTGTTGCTGTCGTGCTGCTCGGATAGAAGCTGTGACGTCAGATGTGAGTTTCTGCAGGGAAGGCCTTCTTTGTGAGTAACTAGAGCCAGATAATTAAAATCTGATCCAACAGCATGAGGCCTAGAGGCGGCTGTAATGACACAATCAGGTCACGAGTGAAAAGGCATAAACTTACACCTCCAGAATCATTTTTTTCTCATTTCATATTGTTTTTTAGGACCCATTAGAGATGCTGAAATTGAGGATCTCACTTTTAGAGGGAGACCGATATATCGATTTATTTATTTATTTATTTTTTAAGTATCGGCCTTAGTTTTCTTTTGAAAGCCGATATTTGATCAGTAGTAGAAATGTTATAGGATATTTGATCAGGCACCTGTGTGGGCAGCATTTGAAGTTCAATAAATGTTAAAAGAGTACTATGTGTACGTGTATTAATAATTTCATTTATATTGCTGCTTAAAAATCTTAATTATCTGAGTGTTTTAATTGTATTTTACGGTCAATGTGCCTCAAAAATAAAAAAATATATATATATCGGCCTCAAACATTGGCTGTAGATATCGGCCATCAGCTGATCCAAATTTTAAAAAATTGGTATCGGCCTTAGAAAAACTCATATTGGCCCACATATACTCACTTTGTTGTAAACCTATTTTTCCTATTTTAGACTTTGTTTGAATCCATGCTATTTATGTAAATGCATAGTTTTTGCTTAAGACTGTAGGTGTTCAGATAGTAGTGATATTATTTGGTCACACATGTTGTGTGGTTGAGACTTTCAGTTTGATCTGAATTGTATTTGCAAATGTAAAAGCATTTAAAATACATCTTAGCTGACTACAAGTTTTGACAGTGATATTATTTTTTAAGGGCATATGTATGATCTCTCTGAAAAGTAGATGAATTAAGACTTCACTATTAATGGTGATAACAGGGCATTTGCAGATCCTTAAAAAGCCTTAAATTTGTCCAAAAATAAGGCTTTATTTATCCTTAAAATTGATGATTAATCCTTAAATCTGACACTCAAAGGTCTTACATTTTCCATTAATACAATAAACGATATTGTTAAATTTGCATTAGAAATCTTTGTAAAGACTTGGTGAAATATGTGTGAAACAAGTGTTTGATCTGTATCTGACTGATCATTTAGTTACCATATTCAGGGTTCGTATGGGTGCTTGAAATCCTTGAAAATGCTTGAATTTCAATGTTGTGTTTTCAAGGTCTGAAAAGTGCTTGAATTTTAGTTTAAGTGCTTGTAATTCTAACTCTGTGATGTGATTTACTTATTTATTTTTAATATTAACTCTGCCAGGTCAGATGTCAAGCCAAAGCTACTTACAGAGAGGTGATGCATTTCGAAAAATAAAACTTTATGTCAAAAAAGAAAATTAGCGGGTGTTCTCAATGTCGACTCCGGGTACAGTTTTATCCTAATCTTTGGCTCAGTGCGAGTGTGTCTGAAGAATGCCAAGTGGCTTCCCTTTTTTTGGATAAAACGTTGTGTTCTGCTTTAATTTCTAAACTTTTCGCTAATGTGAAACATAATTTTAGATGTTTATAGCTTAATACAATGTACATCATTGTGATAAAAAGTGAAAAATATAATCATGAGTATATGTATTCTTGTAGATATGTATTTGACCCCTGTGATAAGAATTAAAATAAATAGAATGAAAATTTGAAAATGACCCTTAAAAGTGCTTGAATCTGACCTTGATAAATGTCTACGAACCCTGCGTATTGTAACACAATGATGGAAAAATCCCCTCACCTCCTAAATTCTTCATCTGTTTATAAGTAACGTCATAACTAACATTCAGCAGTGACTTAACTAGTGATAAAAGTAATGGTGTAATGTTTGGAGCTGATAACAGACCTACATTAATCATTAGCTCACATTAAAACATTTAGTTCTTTATATCTCCACTGCTGTACTAGAGGAGGGAGTATGAAGCCAAGTTTTCCTCCCTCTAAACTGCTATACTTTTTCACACTTTTATTTTTTTACACTCTTAGCTCCACATTTGAGCTCCAGTCATGGCTGTTTAAGAAATAAGTCATGCACTTGCTCTCACACAAAGAGCATCGTCATCTGCACATACTCCCACATGCACCGCTACATGAATACTTCCTCCTTCACACAACGGTCTGCGCGGTGGTTTTCATTCATTTTTTCATTCGATAAATGTTTCATCGGTTGTTGTTCTGACTCTTGTAGCGAGCAGACATGCTGAAAAAATACAAATAAAATACATCGTCAGTCACAATAGTGAAATACTTCCTCATTTTTGAGAGTCTGGTTTAGACCAGCTCTATATGTAAAGTGTCATGAGATAACTTCTGTTATGATTTGGCGCTATATAAATAAAATTTGATTTGATTAGATTTTTATTGTCTTTCTTGTCACATTTTGCACCCACTTATCATCAGCACTCAGACAATTAAAGGTAGTTCAGTAATTAATGCTCAGTCGAGCTGCAGCAGCAGTTTAATTAATCAGCCAGTCATCAGAAACCAACTGTTCTGGTGGTTTTATTTCCCAGAAATCGAAAAAATTAACAGCTTTTTTTTTTCTTTTTGGCATAGCAGTATTATATTATATCCTCCTGAGACCCAGGAAAGTAAAGGTTTTGACTTTTTATTTATTTATTTTTTTTCCATTAAATAATTACCTGCATTGGAAATGACATGAAGCAACAGTTTTTTTCAGCTAAATTTTAATGGAATGTCTTTTTTTAATTATTTTTTTAAGTAAAGCTGTGAAAATCTTGTCCCCTGCAGAGGACATAAATGCATTGCTTGGTCTCAGGAGAATATATTATAATCTTTATTTGGATTTTAAGGACAACCCTGGGCTTGTTAAAACTGACATTTTTGTAAAGACTGAAATCTCTATTAAAAGTGGCAGTTAGTTGCTTTAATATGCAGCTGTTTTAATAATTTAAAGACATTTTAGGACAAGAACAATTAAGATGCAACCCTGAGCTTTATGACATTCTCAAATCTGTATTAAAAATGCAAATTAGTTGCATTAATCTGCAGCCGTTTTCATAATCCAAAGCAACTTTAGGCTGATAGCAACATTTTACACATTGGATTAATGCTTTCCCTGATTTTATCTGATGGTAAACTAAATATCTGTGGGTCAGATAAGATAAGACGTGTGAAAGGATCACCTTGTGAAGTAATGACTGATGGAATTTGCTGGTTTTTTGGCACATTTCAGAAACAAAGCAATTCGTCAGTGACCTGACTAATCACCTGCAGTAAAATCATTAATAAAAAAACGGTCATTAGTGTGTATAGTTGTTATTTTCAGTCCATTTTCCAGACAGTATCAGATCAGCCCGGCGTTGATAAGACCAGACCTCCTGAGTTAAAACTCGGTGGACCAACCAGGCTGCTCCTACGTTGTGTGACTTTCATTAGCGCCTGTTGTGGAAACACGCTTAAAGCCATGCCTCGGCCACATGCACAGCACAAACAGCCAGTCAGCAGGATATGGTTTGTTTGCCAGACGTCTGTGTTTTTTACCCCCCCTTCTTCTCCTCTTCTTTTAACCCCCTCGCTGTTTTCCTGAAGGCACGTCCATCTGCCGAGGCTCAGATGGACGATGATGAACAGCTCACACCACCTGGTCCAACTTTCGTGTCACTTTTACTAATTACAGTGGGACTTAACATTTACTGTCCCCAAACCCATTTTAACAGCAGCCGGTAGTGCTTTTATTTACACCTACACTATATGGACAAAAGTATTGGGACACCTTGAATTCAGGTGTTTCTTTTCTAACAGGGGTCTGGGAAACAAAACAGTAATGGCAAATGTTATAATTTAGTTGTGATAAATACCATTCCATTGCAGTTGTTAGTTTTGTTTAAACTGTTATCTTTACTTCCATAATGCCTGAGAGATGGTTTTTACTTAATTTCTCTAAACATTTATTTATTTATTTTTTTATCAACAACTATTTTTTAATGTTCTACCAATAAATTTATAAAATAATAATCTATAAATAATAATTTTCTACCACAACTAATCATCTATTTTCTTCACATCTCACTTTGGAAGAAAAATCTCCCATTAAACTTTAAGGAAATAAAGATTTTTATATCTCAAATCAACATGAACAGGACATCTTACAGCTGTAGACATGATGTGTCCCAATATTTTTGTCCATATAGTTTATAAACATGAATATTTCCTTAACTTTTGTCTATATAGTGTATCTTGTCCCTGCACCCCTTTTCCTTTTTTGCCTCCCTTCATTTATACATTCCTGCAGATGCCAGTAATGACCTATACCACACCTGTGGTTGACATTTTTCTCATTGTTTTTGACTGAACTAAAATTAACTGAAACCAGACCAGAACTTTTTGCAGCCTGCTGTTTGTATGTTATCAACCAGAAAGGTTAAATTATTAAAATTCTGACATTTAGCCATTGAAATATTCCTTTGGCATCCACGTTACCATTGTGAATTTGTCATGAATATTTTATCTTCTTACTTTTACTTTTTATTTATTTTATTTATTTATTTTGACAAGTTACTCCTGAAGTCATTTTTCATCCCTTGAGAAAATTGACGTTTTCTGTAAGTGTTGGTTTGGAGAATCTGAGTGGAGTCAAAGTAAGAAGAGACCAATTTCTGTCATTGTAATAAACACATAGAACAGCTGTTGGCGTTCATAAATTATCTGCTGATTATCGGATGTCAGATTTGCCTGAGGAAAACAAGGAATCTTGTTAATGCTACTGGGTTTGTTTGCTGCTGATGAGAAGCACCTCAGTTCACTGTAAAACTAAACACTGGATCGTGACAAACAGTAAATATAACAAATAAGGAACAAACAACAGTAACATTGCTGTTATATTAATACTCAGCTTGTTTAGTTTTTCACAGAGTTCTCCCTTAGAGCTGGGGTTTTTGTGGTCTCAGAGGCTGCCGGTTCAGGGTCCGGATCGGTGTGTTTTACGCACAGGTGTACACTCACATACTGTATATATTGTGTGGTTAGTTTTATTTGTATCATCATGCTTTGTAAATCTGTTTGACACTATATTTTTGGTTCATTTTTAAGACTGTGGCAAAGCAAACTGGACTAGGATGGTGCACCACAGTCTGTACTATTGTGGAATCACTGCAGTGGGGATAAATATCCAATATGTCTAATATGTCTGTAATTGTGACTTCTAGTATTATTACATCTTCAAATATTGTTTTGATTGTTAGACCCCTAGTGTGGGAAATATATATGTTCCATTTTACTTGACTGGATAATCCCTTTGACTTGTTGGAAATGCAAAAATAATAATTATTTTTTTTTGCAAAAATAACTTTCTATCCAATCTAATATACATGCTATTACCTCAGGGCAGCCTAAAATCCTATGAAAAATATAAAAATATATATAATTTGTGTTGAAATGTGTTGTATTTCCTCTAGAAGACCCCCAGTTTCTAATTTGCGAAGCCATTTTAGATGCTTGAAACTGCTACCAGCACATGGCAGAGGAATGTACTGCAGTGCATATAAAGAAGGGAAGGAGTGATTTGTTGACGTCTGCCTGCAGTAAGACGTACTACTCCATTTCCCAAGCTGCTTTCAGCTCTGAGAATTTGACTGCTTTTGTGAAATACAGTGGGAATTGAAGTGCTTTAACTGCCTGTGTTTGTGCATATGGATATAGATGTTTGTGCGATGCCCTGACCACAGATGAGGCGCAGCCAGGCCAGATGATGATCAGTGAACTGATCGATAATATGATGATTCATAAATCCCATTTAATGGCGTGGAGTCCAGGATGTGCTGATTCAGGGGTAGGAGGAAAGCTGAGTTAAGGACAGTGGATAATGAACGCTGTACCCTTGAATGCTCTCCAAATAGCAGATTAGATGGCGAGCAGCAGAGTGTTGCATTTACAGTGAATTCGGGTTAACAGCGGGTTGAACTGAAGCAGAGGCCAATTTTCTGTTTCACAAGGACTTTTAAGTCGGTGTGTCAGGTGGGTCTTAGTCAGCACAAGGAATTCAGGACACAAAGAATTGATTTTGTGGTATTACTCCACTGTCTTTGGTGGTGTTATCTGAAAACAGAGAGAACTCTTGTGTAAAGTCAGTCAGTCTGCTCTGGGATTTACCTGAGTACACACTGACGAGCACTGTGCATTGGAGAGAATCTGCTGATACGTAAAATGACACAGGGGTTATGATTTAGGGAATACTGTCAGCAAGGCCCTATGTTGCAATATCTTTAATTTGAGCAAAATGCATGACAGAGTGTGATAAACACCACCACCCTATGGTTGAAATCTGAGGAAAAAATAACCTTTTTGTGCAGTCAAGAGGAGGATCTTCATCTGTATTTATTATAGTCCCTGTAACTACTTATTGTGCGATCGGAGCGGGAAAAAAAAAAAAAAGATTGTGTGAAGTCTCTTTATATGTAAATTGTCATTGAAAAATCATGCCGTGTCTACACTGATGCAGATATTTTGCAAAACAGAATCTCTCATCCATATTTTAACAGCGTTTTAGATTTTTAAAAATGTTTCCAAAGTGTTACTTTTCTAAACTCCTGAAACATCAAATCCAGGTGTATCAATCAGTGTATGACCTGCAGTAGAATAAGGTCAGCACCGACACCTTTGGCAGACATCTAATGCGGTGGAATGAGCGTTTGTCAATCAGTCCACTAGAGGGCGCCGCTCTTAATGACCAAACTGGCTAAGTACCAGGAAGAAGAGTAAAGTTTTTTGAGAAGAAGAAAGTCAATAATAATAACAAACATGGTGACGACGGAGGAGGTTTTACTAATGTTGATATCGAGAAGGGTAGTTGTCATAAATATGTCGGTAGTTTTTCACTAACTCACACTTTCGCTCTTTGAAAAGTTCTGCTATTTCTGGATATTATTGTCTTCAAATCTCAACACTGCCTCCACCGTTTCCGTTGATACTGCTCCGTATTCTCCGTCTGGGTATGCATCCGCAAGCTTCCGGAAAACAAACAGAATTACGTGTGGAATGTATGCAGGATGGACAGAACACTCTGTCCTTATTCATCTGTGTCTTTAATATTGAGCATAAATAAGCCCTTTAAATCAGTTTACATCTGAACTGGTTGCTGCTTCACCTTCATGACAGATTAAAGCCTCTGCATCTGCTGTGTCCAGTATTATCCACAGTGTTCACCGATTGGACGAAACAGCTATGGTTTATCTGAGTGTTTGGACCAGTTTGGAGACATTTCTGCATTGTCATGGGGACAGAGATGTCTCGTCAAATGAAAATCTTGTAGACAAAATTTTTGTAAAAAGCATAGGAAGAAAATATCTATGTGGTGTGACACCATGTTGGTGTGGACATGGCATCAGTGGTGTTTTTGAGAAGTAACAGGTTTTCACACAACATTAGAACTGCAGTTATAAATCTGTTAGTTGTCAGCTCGTAAACTCACCAATATCTATTTTAATAATCAATACTTGGTTAGAAAAAAATTCCCCGATTTCTACCTTAAATATGAGCATGTTCTGGTTTCCACCTGTTCCATGATAGTGAACTGAATATCTTTGGGATGTGGACCAAACAGGACAGTGGAAGACACCTTCATCACGTCTGTACCATTTTATGATATTTTGCAAATTTACCAATCAACTGATGAAACAAGAAGATAACGAACAGCCTCATCAACAATGAAAATAATCATTTGTCACAGCCTTATAAACACGTTAATCAAGTTTATCTGTGTTTTCTTCCAGCTCCAATGTTTAATGACTTGTCTGTGGGACGATCTTACACTAGCAGGATGTGGAAACGCGACGCTTTAGTGCTGGTTCACACCTGAGGGAAGTACATAAGGGAACCAAAAGAAAAAACAAACACGTCTCCCCTTGTGACCTGCTTCACACCATGTCAGCCACCTCCGCAATCACAATCATGGAAAGTTTTGACCACTAGCTTCATCATAATAATGTTATGATACCAAACGTCTCAGCTTCTCATCAACCAAAAAAGCCCTCATTTATTTATACCCACAGTGTTTCAGTCCTCGTCATTGTTCGTCCAGTCTTTTCTGAGGTAGAAGAGACTGTTCTTTCTCAGTAATTGTCACACTCTCGATATGAGAAGTGAAACTGTGAATGTGTTTACCCAGAGGACTGCGAGCCGGAAAAGGCCACGTTTTTCTGCATTTATTACTCTGTAGTCGCACTAGTATGTACTCACAAGTTCTAACATGACAAAGTGTGTTTTAGTCTAATGTTTGTTTACAGTACATAAGACACTAAACCACAGCACTCAGTCTGTGTGTAGGGCAGCCTCAATCATGAAAACAAGTTAACCACCATAATTTTGTATAGTGTTGGCCTCATAATAGTTATATGTAGCCATTTATTAATATTTGATATTACATCATCAAATAAATAACATGGTAAACAGTTCTCTTGGATTGGTTAAACAGTGGAAAACAATGTAGAAAAAGAATAAACTATATATTAAGCGGACAGAGGAACTGTGATGCAAATATTGGTTTCTGAAGACAGTTGTTTGCGATTTGGCCGTTGCCATGTTGGCTTTTTGGAGCCCGAAGTGACCATATTTGGACAAACGGGAGGAACTACAGGAGCCCAATGAGTCAGAGTTGAGCTAATGCTAAATGTTAGCTTACTGACTCAACATAGTGAAGCATTACGTAAAACTAATTTATGCTCTGGAAAAAAATTTTTTTTTTAAATTAACTGACAGCAAAAGTCCGACTTCTATCAATTTGAGATCTAAATTACGGAGGAAAAGTGCTGGGCTGGAACACTTACTAAAGGTTCCAAATAAAATAGATGCGACAGGAATAAGAAGTGGAAAGGAATATTTATGTAGTATTTTTGCAGAGAATGTTCAGTGTATGTCTGTGGTTGCCAGGGCTTTTGACAGCTGCCTCCAATGGCTGATATCAGTATTACAACTTTAAGACAGTGCATTGGCTTAATTTTGGAGCCGAGGTCCTTGTTGCTTGGGATCAAGTGATTGAAATATGACTTTACATGCAAAAGTTAACTGAAAGGAGCTCAAATAGACCCAATCAAGCAGCTATATAATAATTCTCATGTGTTAAAATACTATTTTTTGCAGCTTTTATACAGATTACCTTACAATTTTTATGTTGCACTGACTTTCCAAACTGACCCACCGCCATGTATTTACAGTGAACAACATGCACTGTGTGGTTACTTTGGCCAATTACTCTTTATATGGATGTTTCTCTTCCACCAAGAAGAGCAAATGCATTAAACATCACTTCAAGTCCACCGTGGTGTTCAGTTCTTGCTTAGGTTCATATGTGGTTTGAACATTTACAGTCTCCAGGCTGTTTTTCAATCCACTCTGATCTCTCTCACACCCCATGCTACCAGCAGGCTTTCACGACGGGTGGTCATACAGCATTGACGATGATATTCGGCTCTTCTTTCTCCACTGCCCGTCCTCTCTCTGCACTGCAACTACCAAAAGTACAGCAGAATACACCAAAAATACCTTAAAATGGGGCCGTCTCAGTGTTTCGCTGAGAAGAGCTCGTACCATGTACAGCAGCTGCATGGGTTGGAATCCTTCAGCGTATGATGGAGGTCATCACCTCTTAATCATTCCTGTTATTTCCACCTCTCTCCAATACAAAACTCTTTAAAAGTCAGGTCTCCAATATGAAATGGGAAATACAAAATAATTAAATGATTAACGAGTCAGTTTCCAATAGCACTGTAAGGAACAGAATTGAAAAATACTGAGGTCATGCTCGCATCATTAGATTCACGTAGGCTTGACCTGTCAGCAACAACTGAACAAATGATCAATTATCAATCAATTCTTATCAATCAGTTATTATCAATGCGTACTAAAATACAGCACATGGTTGCATTTACAACAATTCACAGAGGTAGTCAGGTACATTTGAACTCAGTTTTATAAAGACAGTGTTTTCAGAGTCAAAAAAGCCCAAATATTTCATTGCTGTCATCGTATAACAACAAAAGAGCATACAAACTTCAGAAACATAGTATAAACTGACCTTAAAACACACAAATAAGTGAGTAGTATGTGTAAAATAAGTACAGAAAAGGCTGGATATAACAGTCTGTGACCTAACAGTTGCATATTTTCAATACCAGTATTTGTGTCCTCCTCAGTACATGAGTATTATAAAGTGGAGGTGTGAATATTTCCTGGTATCCGTGTCGTAAAAGCATCTTTGGATTGGGAACTTTCCTTACCTCTAATGCCTTCTGTTTGCGGTAACTGTTGGCTCAAGTCAACATGACTATCCCCACCCCCAGGTTTGAGCTTCTGCAGTCAGGTCCATTGGTATTTGGACAATGACACAACAGACTATCAGGACCTGGGTCTGGATTTGTGCAGCCTGGGGATGGTGTCCAATCTGCCTCCAGCATCCAACCAAGGACCAGCAACAGTCCTGAAAAATTCACACAGCACAACAATAACACAACGAGGCCCTGGGGCTGTCACATCGATCAGAGGTTTTTTTATGGAGCGGTTTGTGGCTTGTACAGAGTGTGTTTCGTGGTCTGAGTGCTGGTCTTCACAGTCTTGTGTTTTGGACCAAACACTTCTGGGGACCTGACAACTACAGACCTTTAGGATATTCTGGACTTTATGCACCCCCAGTAGCAACGCTAAAATGGCATAATAACTGGCAAACTGTTGACATAGCAACATTCACCGATTATAGCGCATTACTGTTAGATCTGCAACACTTACCCACAACAAACAAATGAACACAGCAGTAATTTGAGATAAACATAATCATAAAATACTAACAGAGGCCATTTTACTTCACAATGACTACTGTGACTGTTCATGCAATAGTGGAGCTACATTTTGCTGATAATACTCCAGCGTTTCTTTATATGTTAAAAAGTAGACTTTCTGGTTCTCTTACTGGTGTGGACTCAAACGCTAGACTTCATTGTCAGCCTTTTAGGGGTTTTTTTCCCCTATGTTCCTTCCATTTTTAAAATGGGGGGCTTCTTTTTGCAGCCTTCAACCTATATTTATGTCAAGGAAGGTTCCCCTTTTGCTGTGAAAGAAACTAAACTGAAACAGGAGGGAAACTAAGCCACTTAAAATGGTAGCATTTCTCCATTTACATTTCTGCAGTGTGAACACAAACAAAAGGGCTAAATGCTCCAACCGTTACACAATGAAACCACCATACATCAGTCAACTGTAACAGTCCCACCACTGAAAGGTGAAGTGGTAATGGATTTTATGCTTTCATTATAATGGAATCTTTCAGTCAGTGAATGTATGTTGTCCTTTAAGTTGATGTGTTGGAAGCAGAAAAATGGGTAAACGTAAGGATCTGAGCAACTATGAGAGTATCTTCAAAACCGTAGGTGGTTTTAGGTGTTCTCTGCGGTGATTCGATTCAAATCAAATTTTATTTATGTAGCGCCAAATCATAACAGAAGTTATCTCATGGCACTTTACATATAGAGCAGAGGTCTAAACCAGACTTTCAAGCCAATTTACAGAAACCCAACAGAATCCTCCAGGAGCAAACACATGATGACAGTGGTGAGGAAAAACTTCCTTTTAAGAGGCAGAAACCTGGAGCAGACCCCGGCTCCTGGTGGATGGTCATCTGTCTTGACCAGTTGGGGTTAAAGAGAGAGGGCAAAGCGAGAGAGAGAGAGATAAAGATGGGGGGGGGGGGTAGACACATGGATGCACAGCAAACTGAACTACAAACTATTAGGAAGTAGAATAGCTGGTGTCTAATTAGTCTTCAGACTATATATAGTTCATTTTGATTGTTAGCTTGTTGTTCATTGGATATAAGAGATAAAAAAGAAAATAATAACGTACAAATTAGAGTGAACATCATCTTTCACTTGTAGCTTTTTTTGCAAATGTACCTCCTCTCACATAACTAGTTATCAGTCTACACAGTGTCATAATGAACATTTTTGTCCAGAGGTGAAAGAACCTTGCGTCAAAGTTACATTTATCAACCCATCTATAGGTTTTCAATCAGTGAAGTCATTCCAGTGTGTGATGGTTAATTTGGATCTTCATTTGAGAAGTCATCCAACCAACCAGACTCTGATTGCTGGCTGTCCAGGGGGGGGGGACATAAGAGATGAAATTCATTTCTCCATTTTAATATTAAAGAAGTCACTCTTGTATTTGGACAAATGAAGAATGTAGAAAACTCAGACAATTGCTGATGGGCATGCAGCAGCGTAGTGATCAGTGTCACTTCCAGCAGGTGCTGTGTTCACTTCCATATTTGGGTTGGTTTCTCTGGATTCTCCCATCAGGTGCTGTTTCATCCCTGCTGTTATTCATTTGTCTTTATTAGGGTGCTTCATTACTACCTTCACCCTTTTTTTTTGTTCTCATAGATTTATTCTTGCTGGTAATGGACCTGATAAAGGGTTGACAGTAGAAACACATCTGAATTTTTATTTTTATTTAACCAGGTTGGTCCCATTGAGATGTGGGATCTTTTTTTTCCAAGGGAGACCTGGCCAAGATGGCAGCGATACAGTCACGTCATTACAGTTTTACAATAATAAAAGCATTTGCAAACATAGAGGGGAAAAAAAGATGTGAATCACTTCATAGAAGCCTGATTATATATCAGGGAAATTTACAAATATCAGATTTGACAGACACAGTGGGAGCTAATGTTAGCGGATGCACTACTGTTAGCTAGCAACAAACTTTGTATTTCCTCCTTCTATTAATAACTTTACTTATCAACCACTTCTTTACTATTAAATATAAAGTCTTAGAATGACCACTGGGTGTGTTTTATGGACTCGGGGACACAGTGCTGCAGCAGATTGAATACAGATGAATGAACAGAAGTGGACCTTGAAGAAGGAAGTGAAGTCTTAACAACTGAATTAGACATGCAGGTAAAACGCAGACTGAATATCCCTAAGTGAGTTAAGCTTCACTTCCCTCTAACTGAGCAGTAACGTAACATGTTTTGAGGGTTTTTAGGATCTCTTCCTCTTTTGTACATCTCATAGAAAGGTAAAAGCAAATTCACTGCATAATGACCGTGTTTTTTATGAGCAGACGTAGGAGACAAATGTTCCTGTTAATATGCATTAGTTTGTTTTTCCGATTGCCTCATTATTCTTTAAATGCTCGGGTTTTAAATCAATGCACTTAGATTTAATTTAGTTGTCATCACGGTGCAGGAATAAAAGCCAATGAATTGCTTTGCGGTAATTATTTTAACAGCTTTCATATTTATTTACATGCTCTTAACCACCTGATTTACTCTGGGAGCAGAGTTTTACTGCAGCCAGAACCAGGTACTACCGCCCTACGACAGATATGCATGAGGACACGCACCGCAATTTCATTTCCTGGAGAGAGCATCCCATACCGTTTAGTGGATGAGTCATCACAGCCTCATGGGGAGTGCTCAGCTTTGGCTTTTAGCATTTTTCACAATGACTCGTGGAGCCTGCAGAGCTGGAATCAGTCCTCGTCTCTCCCTCAAATAAACACACCTCGACTTCCTAATTGTCAGCAGATGGACAGAAGATCCTGGCACATGACATCCTGTGTGTGTGCATGTTTGTGTTGTGTTTCACTGAACTAGGTCAGACAAGCAGAGGCGGTTGTGCTTTTGGCTGCTGTAGTGTATTCATCAGTATCCCAGCATGTTGACAGGTTTGTATTATTATGTATGTAGCCTGTATATATTATTATAGGCTTGCATTTAGACTCAGCTGTCGGTCTGTCATTCTGCCCTGCGCAGCGAGGACATTACGCCAACAGCTGATGGTTATAGATGAGGGTTGCTATGAAGGTAATCTGTGACAAATGGTGTGTTGATGTCAGTGGAAGCAGCAAGTGTACACGCGTGTCTGGAAGGATGATGGTGGGATCTTTGTTTATATAAAGATGTATGACCTTTAGAGACAAATGGTTCTCTTAGATGTTGTTGGAGACCAGAGAAGCTGAATTCATCAGACTGAAGTTGAAGTAAATGCAAATGTTCTGGAACTGCAGTATTAATGTGGTAGTTTGTTTCTACTGCCTCTAAACAGTGCAAGGAAGAAATGTAATAGGTTAAATATTACTAGTTACGTTCGTCAATGGAATAAGCAATATGACTTTACATTATTAAAGCTCACATGGTTCAAAATCTGTATAATTACACTATTTCTACAAACTTGTATTAAAGCTTTTCCATTAAAGTTTTAACCCTCAGAGATCTAAACGTCCACTGGTGACCAAAAGCATCTACTGATCTAAAATTTTAGGACCAATAATCCTATTGATACGTGTAAATAATTCAGGTAAAATACAGTTTCTCATCTTTTCATGGTCATCAGATATGACCCATTTGGACGTTCAGAGGCTCCGTAGTTACCGCGGAAACATCGCCATCCTCTACAACATCTTGATTCATCAGCAAAAAGCATGTAGTTTGATCAGTGACAGTTGTTTTTGAGGCTTGTTTTTACATTTAAAAAGTCACATTTTTGCCAGCTTTCTCTGTTTTGATATAAAACCCATTGAATTTTATGAGCATTCATGTGGTCAGTAACTAAGTAGTTAAAGAAAGGGAAAATACTTGATTCTTGCTGAAAAATGCAGAGGATAACATTAGCACAGTAAAAACAAATTCAACAACATACATAAATACAGTTCTAGTAAAAGCACTTAAGAACAAGGTCAGATCAGTCCCCAGCACCCCCATGACCCTCTCAAGTACAAACCGTTTTAGAAAATGAATGTAGTAAATGTCATTTTTAACCATCAGTTTATCAGTTATTAAGAGTAATGGGCTCTGAATACAGTGATGAATATACTTCTGTATTTTACTTTTTACTGTTTATACCAGTCTATTTTTTTTAGAACTACATTCGTGCCTCCATGGTTACTGGAAAATGTGGGTCTGGAAGTGAAACCGCAGTTGAGAACCGCTCTCACCAGTGGTCAGACTCAGTTTACCAGTCATAACAGACTAGTTGTTCTCACTCCGCCATGAGGTTCAGTTCTCTATCAGAAACCACTCACAGAGACTGGAAATGGGTCAGCTGATGTACCAAAATAAAACACACTTCCAAACTGGTTTTGTTTCCTTCATTTTTTATTATATTGTGTAACGCATTGATCCTTTGCATCCATCTGGTTTTGTCTTCATGATAAAGTGAAGGTATCCCTCTGAGTCCTGGTCTAAAAAGAGCAGTTTCAGAGCCAGAACACAAACACCGTGGGTCAGAAATGTTAATGTGTGTTTCATAAAGTGAAGGTAAAGTGTTTTAATGACTTGCTAACAGGAGGTGGAAGCAGATTGCGGCAGGCTGTAGCAGTCTGATAAAATATATTGTGGAGCCTTGTGTAAAGGCTCAGAGGAGTGTGATGTAGTTTGGCTTCATACTTCTACTTAATCTTTGTTAGCTGTGTGTGCTGTGCATATGCAATGTGTGGGTGGTGTTTCCTCCTTGGATAGCGATGTGTTTCGGATTTACTGAAATAAATGGGTCTCGGTAAACAGCGGCAGAGTTTGCAGAAGTTTTGACAGAAGGAGAAGAACACTGCATGAGCTGACAAACTCAACAGAAAACACAATGCAAACGTTTAAACGCCAAACCGAAATAATGCGACTTTCCACATATTCCACCTGTCGAGCAGTAATTTGATTATTTGTCTTTTTGTGTTTCCTCCAGGCTTCAAGTGCCCCGTGTGCTCCAAGTTTGTCTCTTCTGATGAGATGGATCTTCATCTGGTCCTGTGTTTAACCAAACCCAGAGTGACCTATAACGGTACAGTACAACTCTGACCCGTTAAACACACAGGCATATTACACACAAAACACTGAAAACGAACACCTAAAACCCACTGTAACTCCATGTGCACGTTGTAAACACAGGGTGCTTAGTTCAGGTCTTGAAAGTCTTGAAAAGTCTGGAATTTTGTGTGAAAGTCTTAATAAAGTATGGAAAAAATGTCTCTTATAGTCGAATTTTAGAGTATGCTCAAAGGCACATAATCTTGTAAAATAAGTAAAACATATAAAAAAGTTGATATGATTTCACTAACCGGTCAGTACTGGAATGATTCTAGTGGAACTTGTCTGGGTATCCAAGCACTTTTGTGATTTTCATATCTTTTGGAAATGTTTCTGTCAGTAAAACATAATTTACTGCAAATTATTCATTCATTCATACATTTATTAACCCATTAAGGCCCAAACAGCGACTACTGTTCTAAAATATTTAATAATATCTGATCCTATCAATACATGTAAATAATTGGTGTAAAATACAGTTTTGTCATGTTTTTGTGGTCATCAGATATGACCCATTTGGACGTTCAGAGGCTCCGTAGTTACCATGGCAACATCTTCATCTTCGGCGACATTGAGCCTGTTTACATGACCATAAAAACCCGATATCTGTGAGTAATTGGATAATTGTAATAATCAGATCTAACGCATATACATGCACTTAAGAAACGCGATAATCGAAAAACCCTGGTTTAGACGCTCCAGTCCATTATCGGATTTCTTTCGGAGTGCATACGTACGTAGTGATGGTTAAACTTAAACTTCCTGTCATTGTCTTCTGCTCACGTTTGACTACGTCACTTCTGTTTTCTATGATTTTTAATTGTGTTTACACATGCGTAGAGGTAAAAGACGTAATAAATCAGATTAACCTGTATACATGCAGTAAGACATCGGAGTATTTGGGAGAAATCCAGGTGTGTTAATCAGATTCCTCATGATCAGATTAGTGCTGTTATCAGATAAAGCCTATCAGATTATCCTGTTTACATGATCACTTGAATAATCTGATAACTCCAGAAATTGGATAACGTATTGGTGTGCACGTAAACAGGCTCATTGATTGTTCACTTTTTTAGTTTCTTAAACATCAAAATAATCCACTTTTTTCTTTCTTTTGTTAAGACATAGGTTTTTCTCCAAAAAACATACCTTTACATATTTCGGCGGTTACTTCCACCTTCCTCAGAAGTGTCACTGCTGTATCTGTGACGTGGAAGTAACTGCAACATGTAAAGGTATGTTTTTTGGAGAAAAACCTATGTCTTAACAAAAGAAAGAAAAAGGTGCATATAGAAAACTGAAGACATGATGAACACCATTGAACTATCAAAATAATCCAGTAAAAGCTATAAATGTAATTATATTTACATTTTTGTAGTGGATGTCTGAGTGTCTATGCAAACAGGAAACACCATTAGATAAATTTGCATATTTTTACAAGTCTATAATAAGGAAACCCAGGCTGCCTGACTCATGTATTAATTGTGATAAAAATCAAGAATAAATCTTTAGCAAATAATCCCCAGCTCTCTAATTATGTCTCACCCTCCTCCTTATAAAACCATCCTCTCTAGCCTGTAAAGTCTAAATAATTAAATTCCACTAAACTCTACACGAACCTCGGGGCAGTTTCTCCGTTTGTACATGGATGATGTGTTTTATTCCTATACATTTAATAACACTCAGACTTAATGTCCTTGAGGAGTGTTTTCCTCACCCTGTGCATCCTTCTTTTATTATTATTTTCCCATTCAGTGAACCGTTGCACATGTCCGTGTTGTGTCAGAGCTGGAGAGGCCATTAAACGCCTCAGGCTGCGTTGGACACACTGGGTTTTATTGCAGATTTTACAGCCGGCTAAATCACATCCTGTCTCACCTGCAGATTGATTTGTCTAGTCACACATGTAAAATAATTTAGCTGTGTGACCCTTAGCCTGCATGAGGGTTTTATAGCACCGGATTACAAAAGCTCTTTAAGACGTGGCGAATCTTATCTGACTGGTCTGGGTTTTCTGGTGAACAGTATGTGAAGTGGAAACTGTTTTTAATTATCTCAAGCCTTTATGTGATGTATTTGCTGATACTAGACGCTGTTATCTTTATACAACTAGATACACTGTTGTAATAATGGTTCATGGTGTTACCGTCATGCTTTGAAGGCTTGGGTTCATTGTTCTTGAACGCGTCTTATGTGCACACGGGTACGACAGATGGTGCTGCCGCTAATGGAACGGTTTTAGCCGGTTTCTGGTTTTGGTGGTCCGGTCCAGTCTGGTCCAGAGTAGGAGCTTAAACTGACTCCACTGAGCCAACATCTGTTCATAACAGCAGGTTGTGGTAAATTACAAAGCAGCCACATCAGCAACCTGTGCCAAGGGCATTATTTGTATCAGTAATATTTCATCAGTCAGTGGAAAACACACTGTTCCTTTTCACTCCCTGCTCCTTTGTCGTTGTCTTCTTCTTCTTCTTCTTCTTCTTCTTCTCCTTCTTCTTCTTCTTCTCCTTCTCCTTCTTCTTCTTCTTCATCTTCTTTGTCTTCATCTTCATCATTGTCTCTTCATTATCATCATCATTATCTTCATCTTCTTTTGCTTCTCATGCAGCTTTGTCATTTCTCCTTTTGCTTCTTCCTTTCTTCTTCTTCTGTTTCATCTAGTTCTTTTGCTTCCTGTTTTGCTTCTTCATATTCATCATGTTCTTTTCTTCTTGTCCATCTTCTTCTCCTTCATCTTCTTCTTAGTCTTCTTCATAATCATTACCTTCTTCTTTTACTTCTCATGCAGCTTCTTCTTCTTCATGTTCATTTTCTCCTTTTGTTTCTTTTGCTTCTTGTTGGTCGTCTTTTGCTTCTTTATCATTGTTGTCATCTTCTTTCTTCTTCTTCTACTCTATATTACATTCTTTGTTTGCTCTCATTACAGTCCACTCAGGAGCATCTTCCAAGTGTGAAACCTAGTCGTCAAATTCATTTCTCCCATCCAGTCTTTTGCTTCCTATCAAACTGGACATTTTTACACTGGTCCAACCTTTTACTGTGATGTCTTGTAAAACCATGAGGGTTGGACACTCAATGCCCAACATAAATACCAGACTCAAATCAAATCAAGTCTAATGAAAGAGACATGAGGGAAGAAGGAAACTGTTGTGGTCAGCGTCTGCAGAGGAGGACACGTGGACAGCTGCTGTCTGTACTGTCTGTCCTCTAAATGTGTAACAGTTGCTTAATTGTGAATAATATATATGTGTACAGTACTGAATACGGATTATAGCGCATATTCAGCTTTGGTAAAGGACAGATATGCTGCAGACAAATCCGAGGTGTGACTTTGAAATCATGATTTGCGTGTATGTTCACTGTGCCAAGAACATTTTATAGATCTGTATATGAAATGTAATTTGCATAGATATTGTTTCAGAGATTTCATGCTTAGATTAAATGAAAATGTGCATTAACAGGACGGTTTTCTATGCATTAAGATGTCTCATTTCAGCATCTTAGCATATCTCAGGAAAGAGTTGTTTTATTCTTCTGTAACTGAAATAGAAAGTCAGGGACGCAGCAGTTCACTCAGTTGCTGCTCATTGTGGTTCATGGAGTTCACAAAGCAAATCAGCTGAGGCTCATATTAAAGATAAAGAGTTAGTGTCAATTATTTGAAATCGTAATACCATCTGCAGGTGACACTGACTATGGATAAATACTTCGTCCAACCACGCATGTGCAACTCTAAACTGTTTTTAGAGGAACATAAAGTGACCTTTCATCTAAAAAAGACAATTTAGTGATGTTTAAACAATAAATGACAAAAAGAATACTCATTGATTTGAGTTATTTTAACAACAGAAGTTGAATGAATTGTGACGTTTAAATGAAGATTATAACTCTTAACACACAGTGGTATGAAAAAAGTTTGGGCACCCCTGACAATTTCTGTTATTTCCATTTATAAATCATTAGGTGTTTGGATCATCAATTTCATTTTGATATATGGAATAACTGATGCACACAGTGATATTTCAGCAGTGAAATGAGGTTTGGATTGGATGAACAGAAAATGTGCAATATGCATCAAAACACAATTAGACAGGTGCATACTGTAAATGTGGGCACGCCAACAGAAAAATGACATCAATATTTAGTAGAGCCTCCTTTTGCCAAAATAACAGCCTCGAGGTGCTTCCTATAGCCTCGAATGAGTGCCTGGAGTCTGGATGAAGATATTTTGGACCATTCCTCCTTACAAAACATCTCCAGTTCAGTTAGGTTTGATGGTTGTCCAATTTTTGCACCCTAATTTTCACGTCTGATTTAATTTCATACAACTTAATATTGCTACACTATAAATCTCGGTCTGGATAATACCCCAGTACTCAGCTTTTATTAGAAGACGAATGGCATGGCACTGGGATCATGTTCTGTGAAGGCAGCCTTAGGGGGGGCGCCTGAACTTGTTCATACCACTATATTGTTAGCCACATAGCATAATTACTTAAGTCATATTTTTGGCCAAATTGTGATATCTGCTTACCGTTACTCTCTGATCCCTGTTGACTGATTTTATGCAGATCACAGTTTGGCCCAAAAATATGACTAGGGCAATTATGCTATGAGGCTAACGATATGTACATGTGCAGTATTATTCAAACCACAGCTTCAGTCCCCTGTGCACCGTCCTTTAGCTTTTATAACTTCTAAAGATGTTCTCAGTAAATGTTGACAAGCCTCTTACACCTCTTTATCACAATCTTTGCCCATTCTTCACATACAAAAGCCTCTAGCTTAATGATGTTTCATGGCGTCTGTGCTGCAACGGCCTTCTTTAACCCTTTCATGCATGAATTATGAGAACCTCAGTCAAGATTTTTTTCATGTATGTTTTTATTCCTCTTTAGGCAAGAAAAAAACAATGCAGTTGAATTTTTTTAATGAACCTATTTTTCATGGAGTTACAAAAACGTCAACCCAGCTGGACACCATGTGTTCAATTTTTTAAACAAAGAAACATGTATTTAAGACACAATATCAGAAAATGATATACTGTGTGAAAATTATGAAATAAAAACATTTTTAATGCAGCTAATCTGATGTTTTTCTCACATTTCATTTTACTGTAATACTAGTTATTACTCACTTCATTGAGATAATATACAAAAAAACCTGTTTTGTTCAAGAAAACTGTTAATTACAGTCTAATAACAATTGTTCGGTGATATGCAACTAAAACAAAACAACAAAACCCATGAATATACAACAGAACAGCTGTAGAATAGCTGTCCACTGTTAAGATTTTCAATTTAATTTGGTGACTGAAAAGACAACTCACGGTCACTGTGAGGGAACGTTTCACGATTTCAGTCCAGAACCATGTCAGTACGCTTTGAGGGAATTTCTTAAATTTTGCACAAATGCTCACTGGGACGCAAAGATATAGTTTAACGATTTTGGTGGCCAAAAGGTCAAAGGTCACACTCAATACGACCTCATACCTGTCCAGTGTTGGGAACTCGGTATATCAAAAACACCTTGAGGAAGTTTCTCAAACGTTCACTTGATAACGAGGATGAGCTAAACGTATTTTGGTGGCAAAAGGTCAAAGGTCACTGCAGCCTAAGTTCGTCAGCTCTAATGGATGTGACATCTTGAGGGATTTTCTCCTGATTTGGTACAAATTTCGTCCACTTGGGCTGAAGGATGAACTGATTACGTTTTCAAGGTCAGTGTTACCTCGTGAAACACCTCAATTTTGCTGTAACTGTTCGTAACTGATAGGACGCCGTGGGCAGATTATGATGCAGGGAAAGTGGACACATCTAACCAAACATATTGCTCTTGTTATAATAATTTAGCCCTGTTTATCCTGTCAATTTCAGGATCAATCATTCATTCATTCTCTCCCGCTGAAACTTTGTAAATTGGACTCTTTTATCTGTGGCTTAGGTTTCATGCACTTCATTTGGTTTTTGATGTAGATAATTGCTTGCAGGGAGTGCGAAGGTGCATTGGTGATTTATGTACGACGTTCTACATTTCAGTTGCTTGGCATCTTTAATACAAACCTTCTCATGACTATGTATGAGCGAATAGATTCGACCTCCCTCACTGGTCGCAACCAGAAAAGGCGTTTTAATGCATCGAGCTTTGTCGTCTTAAAACGCCAACATATGACATCTTAACGTGCATTTGAAGTGATCAGGCAGACTCTGAGTAGATGGAAAGAGCTCCACTCCATTTCAGCTCGTACGTCCAGGAAAGTATGTGAATAAATTGTCTTTTGTAAAAGTAAAATAAATCAGATCAGATTTCTAGAGGGATTCTTCCCGTTTCAGTTCATTCATAATTTCATCACAGATCCACCTCGTCTTAGATTTTCTCCTCAGCATGGATGGCCTACTTTCACTCCCCCCCGACTGTCTCTATAGAAACACGACAGGAAAAAGGTGGTTAAACCTGACATCTGACAGGAAACCATGAGCGAGAATGATTCCAGATCAGAAAAACACAGCCTGTCAATGCAGAAACCTTTCATACAAACATGTACCCCAAAGGGTTTTACACAGTACAGATGAAACAACACAGAACAATCTGAAGAAAATGAGGTTTTCTGTAGGAATTCAGATGTTTCAGACTTTGACTCATGGGTGAAACATATTGTATATAGATGTTGTATTTTAATTTATGTCTTTTTTTTTATTGTTGAGTACTTGGGAGCAGCTGACATTTACCTGAATTCCTTCGGGAATAATAAATTACTGTCTTGTTTTATTTTAAATAATACAATTTTACAGTTTTTAACTACAAGATATGTAATTTCATATAATTTTGTACCATATTATTACCATATATGTGTGCAAAAACTTGGAAAAGCTATAGGTAGGGCTAGGTAATACATTTAATTAATATGATTAATAAAGATTTTGTTTTCTGAAAGTCATTAAAAATGTCTCAATTACAAAATAAAGATCATTTTTCTGCAGACTTTTCTCTGAACAAAAACTGACAAAGCAGCCTGTTTGCTTCTTGATAAATATCAACTGTGAATATGTTTCTTCAGTCATATGTAGAATGTAGTTTTTAGTAAAGAGAGTATTTTGGAATTAAGTATTGACTTCAGTTCATGCATCCAACAGCTGGTTATCTAAAATCATCTACAACATTGAAATAATCAAGATCTAACTTCAACTAAAAAAAAAAGAAATTAAAAAGCTTAAATATAAAACCCACTAGATATTAATACATTAATAATCCATATAATACATTCATTTTACTTTCATTTGGTTTAGGCGGGGTCCAGAATGACTGAATGATTAACCTTGTAACAGTAGGAAAAGCCCTGCAATATTAATCAAATCAAATAATGCAAAGAATAAAATAGAAAAGAGACAGTGAAACAGCGTGTACTGAGGTCATGTCCAAATATGTGAAGTACTACTGTATCTCCATCCACCAGCCTGTTACCTGATACATATACAAACAGACCTCCACATTTCCCTTTTCAGCTGTTTTCGGGGCCACTTCCTCTCTGACTTCCTGTACAGCTCAGTCGGATTCCTGTCCCACTTCCTCTGCCTCACTGATATGATCACAGTCTGTTACAGTAAAAAGAGCTCATTTTAGTCAAGTTTATTATACGTGCATGCTATAGATGCAGCCATCAGTTAGAGGTTAACCGATGTGGGTTTTTCTCAGACCGATATCTACAGCCGATGTTTGAGACCGATAGTTAAGGCCGATTTTTTATTTTTTCTTAAAGAACATTGACCGTAAAATACAATTAATAATACAATACAATCAGATAATTAAGATTTTATGCAGCAATATAAATGAAATTATTAATACATGTACACATAGTGCTCTTTTAACATTTATTGAACTTCAAATGCTGCCCACACAGGTGCCTGATCAAATATCTTCTAACATTTTTCATACTGATCAAATATCGACTTTCAAAAAAAATTAAGACAGATGGCCAAAAAAAATCTAAATATCATTTAGTTTGTGCTATTAACCCTCAAAGACTGAAACAGTGCCCAACATCTTAAGACATCTATGGCTCTGAAATCTTGAATAACGTTTCAGCTTCTAAATCTAATCTGATCCTTAAATAATTGGTGTAAAATGCAGTTTTTCATCTTTTCATGGTCATCAGATATGACCCACTTGGACATTCAGAGGCTCTGTAGTTACCGTGGAAACACCGTCATCCTCTACAACATTGCTTCACCAGTAAAACCCATATGGGCAAATAACAGTGGATGTAAACACTATAATTTTGCTGAGAAAGTCCCTTTTTTCTGTTCTGATATAATAACCTTTCAATTTTCCTGTGAACTTTTTTGAATATCAGCATGTTCAGTAAATTAAATTCAGGAAAATAGCTGATTTTCACTGAAATATAGAGGATAATATCACAATAAATGGTAGTAAATCACAGAGGAAATGTTAGATGCAGAGATAAATTAGAAGGCTAAAATAGGTCTTTAAGGGTTGAAATC
Source organism: Apogon talboti (assembly GCA_037367365.1). Classification (NCBI taxonomy): domain Eukaryota; kingdom Metazoa; phylum Chordata; class Actinopteri; order Kurtiformes; family Apogonidae; genus Apogon; species Apogon talboti. Next base: position 23,511,669 of record JAPQRQ010000009.1, read on the forward strand.
TTCAGTGTATATACTTAAATTTGGCTTATGATATTCCATTGAGGGTTATCAAAGTTAAAACTAACTAAACCAGAAATAAAACCAAGGCTTAAGACTACCTGAAACTAAATTTACCTGAAACAAATTCAAGTAAAAGGACATTTTAGAGGGAAAAAATCTTCATTTTGCATCTTTTTCAGTCCATTTCATCCACAAGTCTAGTGTTATGGTTGGATATTAAATCTATCTTTCTATCTCAGATTGTTTTTTTTTTTTTTTTAGCGCTGCCAGTTTAATTCCAACAGATGGTAAGTAAGTATGGCAGGCGTCTGTTTCGCCAAACTGTCCTCGTCCAGTTTCATTTGGGTATCTGGATTTATTCTGAGTAAGACTTAGATATGAGCCTTTTAGTTTAATGTGATAAAATATGTGAAACACTCTCAAGGAGAAAAAATAGTCTGAAGCTCACATAGCTCACCTTGACAAATGTATCTGTGACAGTTAAATTACTCTGACATATGTGTTTTATATTTGTCTTTGACGAATTGTTGTTTAACCTTTAAAGACCTAGAAATATTTCTAGCAGACATGTGTTTGTTAGACTTCCAATTTATGAATACATTTCACATTTCCTCAGTGATTTATTACCATTTAGTATAATATTATCCTGTAATATTTCAATATTCACAGTAAATTCAAAGGTTATTATGTCAGAACAGGAAACACTGGAATAAAAGTGACTTACAGATGATGATGAAGCCTGTGAACGTCCAAAAAAACAAGACATGTGATCCTGCTTTAAAGCTGAGAAAAAAAGTATTTTAGCTGAATTATTTAATCATTATAAAGGGATTAGTGGCTCAAAATTTTGATTATTAACGAGATCTAGATGTTTTTAGACACCACTGGCAACTGTTTGTGTCTTCAAAGGTTAACTCAAAATATACTTTGTAAATGCTCTAGTTATTTTCTTGTAATTACAGTTCTTTTTTGACCTTTGAGAATCTCACCTCCAAGAAATACTGTGAACTAAACCCTTAAAGTAGTTAGAACTAAACTAAAAGTAAGCATTTTCACAAAGTAAAAACCTACATTAATTAAAACTATACGTAAAAAGTTAATAAAAGCTAATAAAAGCAGAACCTTTGCTTTACTGTGTCTTCAGCATGTCCCATATACCATAAAAACTTGGTGTTTTTCAGCTAACTCAACATATCACATATTTTTTCTCTGGCTTTTAACTGTGTGAGAGGTTGGCTTTTATTGTTGTAATATATAAGCTTAATTACTTGTATTGTTTTTATGTCTGTGTACAGCCCTTTGGCCAACTGTATTGTTTTTAAAATGCTTTATAAATAAAGTTGAGTTGTGTGAGAGTTGAGTGTCATCAATCAGCCAATCTACATGGTGTTTGTTTTGGACGTTCTCACAAAATCACTTTAGTTACACTCTGACCTGTTGTCTCCTCCAAGCAAACCATTAACCAAAGCCTTTGTCCACAACAAAATGTCTAATAGCTTGAACTGTTCTCTGTACTTTGCCAGTATTTGGATTTATTTCTGACTGACTTTTTTGTTGGTGATTTATTAAAACTCAGTCTATAGAGATGGCAGGGTTCCCGCAGGGTTAAAAAAGCCTTAAAAGTCTAGAATTTACTAATTTGCATTTAATAACTTAAAAATACTTTAAAGGTATTAAATTTAATATGGTAGGTTAAGTTATGTTGACATAAACTTGTTGGCTGTATTGTGTTTAAATGTGTCTGGGAAATGTCCAAACTGCAAAGAAAGTAACATTAGTCGACTCAGTTCCACCCGTTCCAA